>CM054184.1:38467700-39067700 GCA_028829895.1 Sinotaia quadrata
ATCTACTGATGTACTGTAATATTATAGATTTTACATAAGGCATGCAAAACAAAAAAGAAAGTATATGAAGTATATGTTGTTTTATAGTTAAATTTACACTTTAAATGCATCTTTCTCAAACATTTTTCACTCCAGTGCTTCTGGCTTGCTGATGCAGATCTCAAATTGGAGTAAACCCACATTGCTGAAACCTGGCCTGTTGGTTCCTCATAAGTTCAAGCACAAAATCAAGGATGGATTATAGCTCACAAAGCAGTATTTTATTTATTTTCTTTGTCAATTCTGGTTGTTTAAAAAAATTTTAATTTAAAGTTTTACATTAATTTTAAGATTTATGATAAAGAGTTTGGGGTACTTTATTTAAAGAAATCATATATTTTTTCCCTCTTTAAAATTTCCTTAAATGCATCTTTGACTTTTGTCAACTTGCATTAAGAATATTAGAAAGCTTAATTAATTTTCTTACATACATGGTTCATGACCTCGATATCTAAAATATATTTGGGTCACACAAGCACACACACACAAAAAACCCCAGTTAACTGAAAGGAGAAACTAAACATTTCAAAGCTAACAAATGATTTTTCTCATTTACATCAAAGGCAATGTGCAAGCCAAAATTTCTAAGACTGTATTTTGAAAATAATAATTTCTTTTGTTGCTTGTAGTCAGCTTTTAGAAAAATTTTTTTAGAAGAAATAGTAATAAAGAATCTTTCTTAAAAAAGGAAATGAGAAAAAAATAATCAAAAGCCATTCACCTAAACATGGTTTCTGCTTCCACATCACCAAACCAGACTCTAAGAATAGATGTGAAGTTTTCTCCCATCAACTCCAGCATGGCTACATCCCCTCCACCATTGAGCTAATATGTAACAAAGGGAGATAAACATGTGCTCACCACATGATGTGTTAAGGCTCACATAAATACTATATAACAATAATGATAAAACAGTGGAATTTGTATTTACATAAAACCAAAAGTAATTAAATCATTATTTCCTTAGGAAAATTTTGACAAAATATTCCAACTTGGTTAACAAGGGTTTACTAATCTAAATGCTTTCATGTAATAAATTTAACTTATAAAGAAAGTCACATCTTATGTGCATTTAACTTTCATCAATTTAGGTATATGTATATAATATGCATTTAATAACTTATATGAATTCAGTTGTATTTAGATAATCTTCTCACATTTATATGAATTTAGTTATATGTATATAATCTTACATTTACATGAATTCAGCTGTGTATATAATCTCACATTTATATGAATCCAGCTGTACATATATATGCTCACATTTATATGAATTCGGCTATATTTATACAATTTGCTTTTTAATTTACATGAATTCAGCTTTATGTATACAATATGCTCACATGTATATAGCTATTATGCATATAATATGCTCATATGTTACAGCTATGTGTATATAATATGTATACAGCTATTATGTATATAATATGCTCACATGGAGACTGTTGACAACTGGCACAGGAGTAACAGGCGTTTTAACAGGCCCCATGCCTTCAAAGAATGTATATTCTGCCTTATCTGTACTTATAATAGTCCATGAGGCACCATCATTTATCATTTCTTTGTTAGCCTCTTTTGGACATGGTGTAGCCTGTAATGTAGAGAAAAATCTTAAACAATCTGGCATACAGCGCCCAATAAACCCAAACTGCCATAAACTAGAAACAAACTGAAAATAGCTACTAAACTCTACTATCAATAGTAAACGTAAACATTTTCTGCCATGGTAAAAGTCTCTACTACGGATTGGCTAACATCTATTAACAACTCCATTACCTAGTTGTACAAAGACAATTCATCATTCATCCCAATGATCAGATACTCTATTAACCAAGTTACTAACATTAACTAAACCCCACTCACCACTAAACTCTATTAACCAAGTTACTAACATTAACTGAACCCCACTCACCACTAAACTCTATTAACCAAGTTACTAACATTAACTAAACCCCACTCACCACTAAACTCTATTAACCAAGTTACTAACATTAACTAAACCCCACTCACCACTAAACTCTATTAACCAAGTTACTAACATTAACTAAACCCCACTCACCACGAAACTCTATTAACAAAGTTACTAAAATTAACTAAACCCCACCCACCACTAAACTCTACTAAAAGTTTACAGAATCTTCATTTTTTACTCCAACAAGGATGAATATGTTTCAGACACTTAACAGAACATAATCAGGAATCAGTCACCTGAAACTGAATTATTCGCTCCTGAGAAAGACAGAGATACATGCGTTCAGTATCTTTGAGGTAGAAGGCACATTTATGGAGCTGAGACACAGGATCATCTGCATCCAGCAAAGCAGTCTGCTTGTCAACCTTGCGAATTATCTGTAAGCAAAAGTACATTTGTATGGGGAGTTTTTAAAAGGATGAAAAGTAGAAGCAATATTATGCAAACGAATAAATAAATTACCCAAAGAGGAAAGGAAAAGTTATGTTAGCTATATGCTAGCTGTCCATAGAAATAAAAATAATACTAAATCCAGCTACTCTAATAATATACATAAAGGGACAAACTACAAAGGCTACTTATGATCAGAAGACTCTGAGATCCCAAGGGGAGACAAACTACAAAGGCTACTTATGATCAGAAGATCCATGTGAGATCCCAAGGGGAGACAATCTACCAAGGCTAGTTACGATTAAGGATCTAGATTGCAAAGAAACACAAAAAACATTATCAAGTTTGTATGTGGTCATATGTTTTCAACTTAGAAATCTATTTTGAAAGAATGTTTAACCAATATTTTTTTTTTTAATTTTAAAATGCTAACATGGAATATCAGTTCAGAACAAATTAAAGATGAATTAAAAGCTGCAATGACATGCATAATTTTTTTTTAAAGGAAGCACTATTTTAAGATGGCTACATCACATCATGGTGATAAAGCACTAAATCTCATGCTATGTGTGATTTATATATTTTATATATAAAATATATACACACACACATATATATATTTTCATTAACTGGCTCATAAATGCAAACCAGCTACATGTACTTCATCTGAATCTTGGTCAAAGAAACAATGATCTGCTCAACAATGGACAAACTGCTGTGTTGGACTTAATGACAGATTTACTAAGATATTATCATTCAGCATATGGACAATGATCATCATTATAATCTGACTTTCGACTACACAAGATTTTCAGTTTCCATCATCACAACTGGGACTTCTGACTGCAGACAATCTTCGTGTAATGTCACAATATAATTCCAGTTTAAGATGTGATTCCATATATGTGCTTATATTTTTATGAATATTATTTAAAAGCCTAGAGTGACCCAGTGGAAGATAATAATTTTTGAATGTCCATAAAACTGACGAGATGGCTGTTGAGTGAAATTTTACACACCCAAAAGTTTACAGTATTTTGGAATGATTTATATATATTTGCTGTTGAGGGAATTTTCCAATTTTAATAATAAGACTGATAAGGTAGATTTTGAGATTAAATTTTTAAGTCCATAGGGCTGATGTGGTTGATTTTGAGTGAGGCAGACAATAAAAATAAACATAATCCATGTAAGACGATGAAAAGTGGACGAGTATTATAACATGCATTTATTTGATGACCACCTACCAGTCGAGGAAGTGCCATGCCCGTGACAGAGCATACTAACTTCACAGTGGAACCATAATGAATGTAACCATCTCGCACTGTAAACTCTTCTGACTCTCCTTCATTGTCATCCACTGAAACAACAAAGTCATCGTGCGAGTGGCCTATGAACTCTGGCATCATATAAATACGCCGACTGTTAAACTATAACTACTACACAGCGAAAGATGGCAAAGAATTATTAAAACTGTGCAACAAAACAGAGTCTGTTAAACTCTAATTAATACATAGCAAAAGCAAAGAATTATGACAACAAAACAAGAGACTTCACATAAATGAGAGTTCCTGCCTGATAAGCATCTATCATAATCATCATATTATTGTTATACTTAATCACAATTTACTGTCTTACCAAGATTGTAATATATGTACAAAAATGGCATCCATCAAAATCATCATATTATACTTATACAATTTACTTTTACCATCATAATTGTAAAGTGTGTAAACAAATAGGATCCATCATAATCATTATATTACTGCTATATTTATCAGAATTTACTTTTACCAACAAGATCACATTATCTTGTAAATATAGTTTTGTTGAGTATTTATTAATAAATTCAAATTTCCTTACATAAGTGGATGGTGAAAGCTCCCCATTGCGTAGAACTAGCATGGAAGTTATTGCTTTCTACATGGAGGTAGCGCGTACTGACTGTCTGCGAACGCAGTCTGTTGAAGAGTGCCACTTTTGTCCCGGATGCTATACATACTGGACAGACAAATAGTTACTGTGCTACACTACAAAGAAGACTCCCCCTAAACAACGTCTAATGCTATACACACTAGATAGACAAATAATTATAGTGCTACAATGCAAACAAGATCCCCCAAAACAATGTCCAATGCTATACACACTAGACAGACAAATAATTATAAGGCTACACTACAAAGAAGACTCCCCCAAAACAATGTCCAATGCTATACATAGTAGACAAATAATTATAGTGCTACACTACAAACAAGATCCATCAAAACAATATTCAATGATATACACACTGGACAGTTAAATAATAGTTAATGTGCTGCACTGTCAATGAGAAAAAAAAAAAATGTTGGTGCTATAGACACTGCACATGTAAAATAATTAAATGTACTAACTGCAAAAAAAAGACACCAAACAATACAGAATGGAAAGACAAAGTTAATGTGCTACAATGCAAACAAGACATACATACACACAATTTTTTAAAAGTCTGAATGCATTCTACTGCAAACAACCATCCCTACCCAAATAATATCCAATGTTTTACACACTAGACAGACAAATATTTATAGTCCTACACTACAAACCAGACCCCAAAACAATATCCAGTTCTCTGCACACTAGACAGACAAATATTTATAGTTCTACACTACAAACGAGACCCCAAAACAATGTCCAATGCTATATACAATGGAAAGACAAATAATTATAGTCCTACACTACAAACAAGACACCACCACCATCCCAAATCTAAAAATGTAAAATGTCGAATGCTACATATATATTCCACAGACAAAAGTTAAAGTGCTTAAACTGCAAATAAGATTCCCCAGACATGTAGAGAAATCAATGGTTTAAATGGAAACCTAAGTAAATAAATTGTGATTTCAGACAGTGTTATTAGTGTTTTATGTACAAATAATTGACTTACAATCAGCATTTTTTAATGACTGTTTCTTTTTTGAAGGCTTTGAGATGACTTTGATGCGTTTGCTGTGGAACACACCAATATCCTGTCCCTGTCCATAGAACATCTTTACAGACAGCATGAAGTGTTTGCGCTTGTCTGAGTCAGATATATACAAAGTCTTGGCTGCGCAGTAATTCTGCAAAGTAAAAACAATAATATGGACAGCATAAAGTGCTTGCACTTGATCAAAGACCGCAGTAATTCTGCATAGCAAAAACAATAATGTGGACAGCATAATGTGCTTGTGTGTGTCTGAGAGGTACAAAGTCTTGGCTATGCCAGATTGTAAAAGTGAAAACAATATTCCCATTTGATAAAAGCAACGTCAAAATCAGACAGACAAAACAAAAATGCAGAATTAAGAAAATTTCGGCTTCTTTGCTTGCTACATTAAAATAGTTTGAAAAAAAGAAAAAAAAGAAAAAAGGGTACGAATACAGTGATTCTGCCTACAGACACTGCTAATGTGACATGCACTATTATCATCAGCTTTTACTTAAAATTATTCAATTCACAACTAAATTATTTTAGAAAAAGAAGTAAATTAATTACTAACAAATTAATGTGCAGCAGAAGAAAAAAGATCTAACAAAATCCAAAAACAAACAGTATCACTGGGTTTTCTTTCTCACCAATCAAACAATTACCAATGTGTGTAAGCAGCTGGGTAATCAATAATTAACAACACAATTAGACTTAACTCTTGAGAATTCTCTCTATCAGACATACACATAAACACACATCTCATGATCCAAATTTAACTGAACTATTAAAGCTATCAATAAAATATGTAATGACATTTGCCAGAGGATTGTTCCATTCATTATTCCTGTGCTGTTTGTGTTATTAAAGATTTATTTTTTAATAATGATTTGAATTATTTTTTTTTAATATTTAAAATGCCTCTTATAGCTGCAATATAAAAACCAAACTATTAAACTATGCAAGCACACTTGGATTTCTTGTTCTAAATTCTGTCACATGCACAAACTGTATTCTCAAAATTTAACTGAGAAATTTCCTGGACAAAATTTCCAATGCCCAAGAAAGAAATTTTGGATCCCTTGTTCTAAATTTTCTCTCTCCACACACACACTCTTTATTCTCTAAATTTATCTAAACCATTTTCTGGCCAACATTTCCAATGCCCATGAAAGTATGCGCTTGTATTTCTTCTTCTAAATTCTCTCTCTTTCACACACATGCACACACTAATTTAGCTGAACCATTCCCTGGTCATATTTTCCAATGCCCATGAAAGCTTTGGATTTCTTGCTCTGAATCCTCTCTTTTTCTCTCACAAACATGCACACACACAAAAATACCTTATTCTCTAAATTTAGCTGAACCATTTCCTGGTCAGAGTTCCCAATGCCCATGAAAGCACACACTTGGATTTCTTGTTCTGAAGCACCTTCTTGCTCCATCTGCTCTCGTTTCCGCTTCCACCCATTACCAAACAGATAGATGCAGGGTGGAGGACAAAAAAATCTGCCAACAAAAATTAAAGACAAATAGTATAATAAACTCATATATATAAAACTTTTTTTTAAAATGTTTTTTTGTGTCTAATGTGCAATTGTGAATGTATTTATTTATAATAATAATAAAATTACCACCACCCTATCAGCTCATTTCATGTCTTATGAATGCACATATGTAAATAACAATGAATGTTACTATGCCAGGACTGTGCATGTTCAAGCCCTAAATATTAGCATGTTCTTATTTGGTAAATCTGATTTAGAGTTTTTCTGTCATATTTTGACACCAACCACCCAAAATTATCACATTTTGAACAATTTTAGGGCAAAACTACTAACTTACTAACTACTAACACCCTACATATACTAATGGCTATGACCACAGTAAACCCTTCAGAACTAGGATTTATTACAAATGAAGCAATCAATGGACAAGTTTTAAATGAGAAGTATATGAAACAAGTATTAATTCTGAAGAAAAATTTCACCAATTTTATTATAATCTTACAATCTTACAATGAAAAGTACTGGTAAGTGACAATAAATACACTCAATTAAATCAATAACAGATGAATACTGAAACTGAGCTAGCTCCTCCTCATTTCCCGCAAGGCCATCAATATGTCATCGGCAAAGCGTAAGTTTGTTATTGTCACGGGGATGGGAGGGGGGTAATCAGAAAATTTATTTTTGTTCCTGTGAGTTGTCTTCCCCTTGCCCATACGTGGCCCGTTCGGGACACGCTCTCAAGAGTTCACCTGCGGGTTAGGGTGAAAGGTTAATTAAATGGTGCTGACAGCAAGTTTGTTCCCAATTGCCATCAGGGCTTTTTGCTTATTTTGTGTACACTTTCTCAATGTATTAATGAGCGAGTGGTACTATGTTCATGCTTTGTCAGAGTGTTTGAGAGTGTGAATACTTACTTTGTAATTTTACTTTTATAATTAAAATCACTTGTATGTCTTTTTATGTTAAGGTTGGATAGTCATTTTAATAATAGATAGAAGTGTTAGTTAGTCAGATTTTAGTCCTTAAGTATAAATTTAGTTAGGGACTATTTTCTTAGTCAATGCACCCTTAGAATGAATGCACCAAAACCCGAGAACAATAGCCAGCAGTCATGACTAATGAGTTATTTTTTTTCTGGGAGGGAAAGAATAAAAGGATTCACCCGGCCATTTTGAATCAGTGTGTGTGTATGTTCTGGACTACAGAGAGGTGTGAGGTCGTATATGGTTCGCCTACACCGAGTCCGGACCGTCTTTTCTATTCTCGTCAATCGGGGAAGAAAGACCAGAATATCTTCCACGTATTATACAGTGTTGGAGGTGTGTTTTGTCGCACCCAACTCTTTTATGGTAACCTGCGTCGGATGCCAGTATTATACGTTGGGACCGAAACCTGGACAGTGGTTGTCCATCAGTGACTTTGCGCCAAGTGCTGACGGGACAAGACTGGGTCGGGAGAAAGATATTCAACACCACTCATCAATATAACTTCGCCCGCTATTCTTCAGCGAGGAGTTAAGAGTTATACTTTCGGCGTTTATCAACGCGAAAGGGCCACGGGGTTTATCAACCTGCGTGCCAGTCAACGAGGCCTGACGGTTCTACAACCTCAACTCGTCGTATGTACTACGTACATTATCTGCTATCGCAACGAGGCCTGACGGTTCTACAACCTCAACTCGTCCTATGTACTTCGTACATTATCTGCGGTATCATCGTGATTTTCCTAGTTATTGGCCAATACCACTACGTTTATTTTTCGTCACGCAGACGTGCGTTTTCTTCCTTTGAAATTAGTAAGTAGAAGAACTTTTCTCAGGGTGCATTCATTTAGGTAGGATAGTTAGAGTATAAACATTTAACTTTGATTTTAACAAGTAATTAGAGATTGGATGAATATTTGTGGAGTTTAAAATTAACATTCATTGACGTTGGGTTTTTCACCCACTATTTTTAAGACATTTATTCTTTAAAGATGAGATAAATTTTTGCGGTCATTACCGCTAGTGTGTTTTTGTATCGGGCTACGCCCAAAATATTGTGCCACGTAATATTGGCAATAGTAGAGAATGTTCATCACTGCTTAAGGTTTTATTTTAAAATTTTATTTCATTTATCATATCCATTGTTCTTTCTTTCTTTCTTTCTTTTTCCCCCTATCCCAGGAATGTTGCCGAGCGGATGTATTTTTTTGAATGAATGACTAACACCGTACGAGAGAATTAGCCCCAAGTTGTTAGAATAAATTTCTTCTTTTTTTAACTCTTCATCAAGAGTTGGGTTTTTCTCTCTCCCTCTGTGGTGTAAGTGCGGTGCTACGGTTGTTTGTTCGTTCATTCTGTCCGTCCCTCAAAATACATTCATCCCGCATTCATACATACACGCTGGCTTTCACATTTTACCCCACATCTCAGAATAAAGCTAATCCTAACCCCCACAAAACTATTCGTGGTGTCTGAGTGTGAGAATGATCATCAACATCTGATCGTTCGATGTGATCCCGGCAAGTCACGGTAACTGACCTGACCCCCCCCCCTTTGACCGAGAAGGAGAGAGAGGCCAGCGACAGTCAGTCAGACAACAACAACATAGGCGGTCCGTGACATTTTTGGTGACCCTGTACGTGATCGGGTAAGAATTGTGTGTATGATTGCATCATTTTTTTTTCTTCTTTTCTTTCCTATCTTCATCATCATTACATAGGGTTGTGTATTGATGTGATTTTTTTTGTACACTGGATTTTTGTGTAGTGAATTTTTACCTTGCTTTTTGTGTACTGTGATCTTTTTGCGCATATTTTCATACACCATTTTCTCGACATTTTTGTGCGCGATAGGGCCGTGAGTTTTTTCCGTGTATGCAGTTAAGACATTTCGGACTTGTTAGTGTGTACTCTCAGGACATCAGCATGGATGAGTGGGCTGATAGGTGTAGAGTCCAGAGGGAAGCTATAGCAACAGGAAATGAGTTGGGCCTTAAAGGGGCAGAATTGGTACAGTTTTTGAGGGAGAAGTTGAGAGAATGGGATGAGGCAGAAACCACCCTAGAAATAGAGGAGTTTGTGAGGGAAGTGAGATGTAGAGAACTAGAAGCAGAAAATAGAGAGGAACTTTTAGATATGGGAATGGAGGACGGATTAGATGGAGAAGAATTAGAACAGTTTGTAAAAGATGAGATAGCGTGGCTGTATGAGGACGAGCTTAGAAGATTCGAGTTGAAAAAGAGAAGGTTAGAAGAGGAAGAAAAAGACAGACTTAAGATACAAATGGAAGCTTTAAACAAGGGAGAAGAGCTAGGCCTTAAAGGACTTGAACTCATGCAGTATATAGAGCAGGAAGTGGTATGTAGGGTTAAGAGGGAGGAAGCCCTAGATGAGAGAAAGTGGTCGTCTAACACAGTAGAGGAACTAAAGAGAAAGTTAGAAGAAAGAAAGAAGAACGGACAGGCTAAGTTAGAGAAAGAGAGAATGAAGTTAGAGAAAGAGAGAATGAAGCTAGAGAGGGAGAAAATAAGGTGTAAGATCGCCTTAGACATAGAGAAGGCGAGGGTAGAGGCTAAGGCAAGGATTAGAAGAAGTTTATACGGTATTGAGGAATTACCTGTGACAAAGGTTCAGGACCAAGTGGGTGACTGTTTTTGTAAGCATTTCAAAAGATGCGAACCCGTAATTGACCAGGTTGCGATGTCGGATGGGGAGGAAGCTACTGTCATGACGACGGGGGAAGCTACTCGCCCGAATGTTGAGGATATGAGGGATGACTCTCTTAGAGCACCGCTCAAGGAGTCGAGTGTCACACAGGAATTAGATGATGAGACTAAATTCCTGGTGGGACAAGATGTCGTGACTAGTGGGGATGGTTGTGAAAGAAATAGTCCGCTACAATCAAAGCACCCTTTTTCATCTAAGATTCCTACAGTAGCCGTAGAAATGCCTGGCTACGAAATGCCCAAGTTAGATATTCAGTTTGATTTTGACCTTGAGTTTGATTCGGATGTTAGTGATAATGATAGCGCCGATAGTACCGAAGTTTTTTATCCAAGTTCTCCGCCATGTTCTGTGGTGATCAATCACTTGAGTGAGACAACTAAGCCTTCTTTAGATGTCTCAGGACAGTTGTCCGTTCTGTTTTCCCCATCGGGGCAAGAACAGTGTCCATCTTTTTCGACTATGGAAACTTCACTAGCGGAACCGCCGATATTTTCTGATTTGATATGTACAGCCCCTATAGCGATAGAAGTACAGTCCGAAGTTTCAGAATTTGTTTCATTGCCAGTATCTCCTACCGAGCATAAGTCAAGTGCACTGATTGAACCGCCGAGTACTACACAGAGCCATTCATTTGTTCAGAAAAGCAAGCAAGATAGATTCGGTTACCCTGTCGCTAATAGCTACACTGTTGCTACTTTCGCTTCGCATGAGTTTAGCAAGGCAACTCGGTTGCGAAATGACGTATTGAATGCGCCGCAGATTTTTTCGCGTAATGCTGATATCTCTGAACTAGCAGCTTCGTGTCGTGATCAGTTAGAAGTTAAGGACCCATTTGTTTTTGCCAAAACATTTCAGTCGGTTGATCAACCGCAGTATTCAAAGAGAAAAGGTACGGAAAAAGTTTTTGATGACGTCACTCGGACAGTGACAGCGGCTGCAGACGAGGCAGTGAGATTGAGAAACAGTTTTATTTTTATTTTCCTTCCCCCAAGTACGAGCCTCGCGATGGCTCTGAGAAACTCTAATGAAGTATATGATGGCGGTACCACATTTTTGAGATCGCCTGACAAGAGGGATGCAAGTGTTGTGGCAGTTGGCATACCCATGTACACTACTACAGTTGTGATTGACACAGGTCAGAATGCTGGGGCATTTGTAACCACTTTGATTTTGACGTTTAAGTTTAGGCGTAAGGTTGATTATTTTTTCGTGTTGTGGCACACAAGTTATTCCAGCCAAGTGGGATAATTTCGAATTTGAGATTTGCGTTTAAATATTTGGTGTAGAGGCCAACTTATTTTTCTAATAATTTTTCAAATACTTTTCCTTGATGTTTGTTTACCTATTTTGAGCCTTTGTATTTTGATAGGCAAATATAGATTGTATTCTAAGTTGATGTTACATTTTATGAAGTTTTTTTCTATACGTTTTTATTTTGGGACATTTCCATAGGCTGACAATCACTTTGTCTTGATAGGCAGTTTTTTTAGTACAATGCAATGAAAATTTTTATTCAGAGTAACAGTTCTAATTTTTGTTTTCACTAGGTGTAAATTTTTGACATGTTGGTACTACCAGTACTTGACGTTGACATTTTATTTTGCGTGAATTTTCTTCAGATAAATTTTTTTAAAGGAAACAATGTCTCTCCCTAAAAATAAATTTTACTGATATTTGGTTGATTTCCAACTTACAGTTTCAATCAAATTTTATGGGGGACGTGTCACGGGGATGGGAGGGGGGTAATCAGAAAATTTATTTTTGTTCCTGTGAGTTGTCTTCCCCTTGCCCATACGTGGCCCGTTCGGGACACGCTCTCAAGAGTTCACCTGCGGGTTAGGGTGAAAGGTTAATTAAATGGTGCTGACAGCAAGTTTGTTCCCAATTGCCATCAGGGCTTTTTGCTTATTTTGTGTACACTTTCTCAATGTATTAATGAGCGAGTGGTACTATGTTCATGCTTTGTCAGAGTGTTTGAGAGTGTGAATACTTACTTTGTAATTTTACTTTTATAATTAAAATCACTTGTATGTCTTTTTATGTTAAGGTTGGATAGTCATTTTAATAATAGATAGAAGTGTTAGTTAGTCAGATTTTAGTCCTTAAGTATAAATTTAGTTAGGGACTATTTTCTTAGTCAATGCACCCTTAGAATGAATGCACCAAAACCCGAGAACAATAGCCAGCAGTCATGACTAATGAGTTATTTTTTTTCTGGGAGGGAAAGAATAAAAGGATTCACCCGGCCATTTTGAATCAGTGTGTGTGTATGTTCTGGACTACAGAGAGGTGTGAGGTCGTATATGGTTCGCCTACACCGAGTCCGGACCGTCTTTTCTATTCTCGTCAATCGGGGAAGAAAGACCAGAATATCTTCCACGTATTATACAGTGTTGGAGGTGTGTTTTGTCGCACCCAACTCTTTTATGGTAACCTGCGTCGGATGCCAGTATTATACGTTGGGACCGAAACCTGGACAGTGGTTGTCCATCAGTGACTTTGCGCCAAGTGCTGACGGGACAAGACTGGGTCGGGAGAAAGATATTCAACACCACTCATCAATATAACTTCGCCCGCTATTCTTCAGCGAGGAGTTAAGAGTTATACTTTCGGCGTTTATCAACGCGAAAGGGCCACGGGGTTTATCAACCTGCGTGCCAGTCAACGAGGCCTGACGGTTCTACAACCTCAACTCGTCGTATGTACTACGTACATTATCTGCTATCGCAACGAGGCCTGACGGTTCTACAACCTCAACTCGTCCTATGTACTTCGTACATTATCTGCGGTATCATCGTGATTTTCCTAGTTATTGGCCAATACCACTACGTTTATTTTTCGTCACGCAGACGTGCGTTTTCTTCCTTTGAAATTAGTAAGTAGAAGAACTTTTCTCAGGGTGCATTCATTTAGGTAGGATAGTTAGAGTATAAACATTTAACTTTGATTTTAACAAGTAATTAGAGATTGGATGAATATTTGTGGAGTTTAAAATTAACATTCATTGACGTTGGGTTTTTCACCCACTATTTTTAAGACATTTATTCTTTAAAGATGAGATAAATTTTTGCGGTCATTACCGCTAGTGTGTTTTTGTATCGGGCTACGCCCAAAATATTGTGCCACGTAATATTGGCAATAGTAGAGAATGTTCATCACTGCTTAAGGTTTTATTTTAAAATTTTATTTCATTTATCATATCCATTGTTCTTTCTTTCTTTCTTTCTTTTTCCCCCTATCCCAGGAATGTTGCCGAGCGGATGTATTTTTTTGAATGAATGACTAACACCGTACGAGAGAATTAGCCCCAAGTTGTTAGAATAAATTTCTTCTTTTTTTAACTCTTCATCAAGAGTTGGGTTTTTCTCTCTCCCTCTGTGGTGTAAGTGCGGTGCTACGGTTGTTTGTTCGTTCATTCTGTCCGTCCCTCAAAATACATTCATCCCGCATTCATACATACACGCTGGCTTTCACATTTTACCCCACATCTCAGAATAAAGCTAATCCTAACCCCCACAAAACTATTCGTGGTGTCTGAGTGTGAGAATGATCATCAACATCTGATCGTTCGATGTGATCCCGGCAAGTCACGGTAACTGACCTGACCCCCCCCCCTTTGACCGAGAAGGAGAGAGAGGCCAGCGACAGTCAGTCAGACAACAACAACATAGGCGGTCCGTGACATTTTTGGTGACCCTGTACGTGATCGGGTAAGAATTGTGTGTATGATTGCATCATTTTTTTTTCTTCTTTTCTTTCCTATCTTCATCATCATTACATAGGGTTGTGTATTGATGTGATTTTTTTTGTACACTGGATTTTTGTGTAGTGAATTTTTACCTTGCTTTTTGTGTACTGTGATCTTTTTGCGCATATTTTCATACACCATTTTCTCGACATTTTTGTGCGCGATAGGGCCGTGAGTTTTTTCCGTGTATGCAGTTAAGACATTTCGGACTTGTTAGTGTGTACTCTCAGGACATCAGCATGGATGAGTGGGCTGATAGGTGTAGAGTCCAGAGGGAAGCTATAGCAACAGGAAATGAGTTGGGCCTTAAAGGGGCAGAATTGGTACAGTTTTTGAGGGAGAAGTTGAGAGAATGGGATGAGGCAGAAACCACCCTAGAAATAGAGGAGTTTGTGAGGGAAGTGAGATGTAGAGAACTAGAAGCAGAAAATAGAGAGGAACTTTTAGATATGGGAATGGAGGACGGATTAGATGGAGAAGAATTAGAACAGTTTGTAAAAGATGAGATAGCGTGGCTGTATGAGGACGAGCTTAGAAGATTCGAGTTGAAAAAGAGAAGGTTAGAAGAGGAAGAAAAAGACAGACTTAAGATACAAATGGAAGCTTTAAACAAGGGAGAAGAGCTAGGCCTTAAAGGACTTGAACTCATGCAGTATATAGAGCAGGAAGTGGTATGTAGGGTTAAGAGGGAGGAAGCCCTAGATGAGAGAAAGTGGTCGTCTAACACAGTAGAGGAACTAAAGAGAAAGTTAGAAGAAAGAAAGAAGAACGGACAGGCTAAGTTAGAGAAAGAGAGAATGAAGTTAGAGAAAGAGAGAATGAAGCTAGAGAGGGAGAAAATAAGGTGTAAGATCGCCTTAGACATAGAGAAGGCGAGGGTAGAGGCTAAGGCAAGGATTAGAAGAAGTTTATACGGTATTGAGGAATTACCTGTGACAAAGGTTCAGGACCAAGTGGGTGACTGTTTTTGTAAGCATTTCAAAAGATGCGAACCCGTAATTGACCAGGTTGCGATGTCGGATGGGGAGGAAGCTACTGTCATGACGACGGGGGAAGCTACTCGCCCGAATGTTGAGGATATGAGGGATGACTCTCTTAGAGCACCGCTCAAGGAGTCGAGTGTCACACAGGAATTAGATGATGAGACTAAATTCCTGGTGGGACAAGATGTCGTGACTAGTGGGGATGGTTGTGAAAGAAATAGTCCGCTACAATCAAAGCACCCTTTTTCATCTAAGATTCCTACAGTAGCCGTAGAAATGCCTGGCTACGAAATGCCCAAGTTAGATATTCAGTTTGATTTTGACCTTGAGTTTGATTCGGATGTTAGTGATAATGATAGCGCCGATAGTACCGAAGTTTTTTATCCAAGTTCTCCGCCATGTTCTGTGGTGATCAATCACTTGAGTGAGACAACTAAGCCTTCTTTAGATGTCTCAGGACAGTTGTCCGTTCTGTTTTCCCCATCGGGGCAAGAACAGTGTCCATCTTTTTCGACTATGGAAACTTCACTAGCGGAACCGCCGATATTTTCTGATTTGATATGTACAGCCCCTATAGCGATAGAAGTACAGTCCGAAGTTTCAGAATTTGTTTCATTGCCAGTATCTCCTACCGAGCATAAGTCAAGTGCACTGATTGAACCGCCGAGTACTACACAGAGCCATTCATTTGTTCAGAAAAGCAAGCAAGATAGATTCGGTTACCCTGTCGCTAATAGCTACACTGTTGCTACTTTCGCTTCGCATGAGTTTAGCAAGGCAACTCGGTTGCGAAATGACGTATTGAATGCGCCGCAGATTTTTTCGCGTAATGCTGATATCTCTGAACTAGCAGCTTCGTGTCGTGATCAGTTAGAAGTTAAGGACCCATTTGTTTTTGCCAAAACATTTCAGTCGGTTGATCAACCGCAGTATTCAAAGAGAAAAGGTACGGAAAAAGTTTTTGATGACGTCACTCGGACAGTGACAGCGGCTGCAGACGAGGCAGTGAGATTGAGAAACAGTTTTATTTTTATTTTCCTTCCCCCAAGTACGAGCCTCGCGATGGCTCTGAGAAACTCTAATGAAGTATATGATGGCGGTACCACATTTTTGAGATCGCCTGACAAGAGGGATGCAAGTGTTGTGGCAGTTGGCATACCCATGTACACTACTACAGTTGTGATTGACACAGGTCAGAATGCTGGGGCATTTGTAACCACTTTGATTTTGACGTTTAAGTTTAGGCGTAAGGTTGATTATTTTTTCGTGTTGTGGCACACAAGTTATTCCAGCCAAGTGGGATAATTTCGAATTTGAGATTTGCGTTTAAATATTTGGTGTAGAGGCCAACTTATTTTTCTAATAATTTTTCAAATACTTTTCCTTGATGTTTGTTTACCTATTTTGAGCCTTTGTATTTTGATAGGCAAATATAGATTGTATTCTAAGTTGATGTTACATTTTATGAAGTTTTTTTCTATACGTTTTTATTTTGGGACATTTCCATAGGCTGACAATCACTTTGTCTTGATAGGCAGTTTTTTTAGTACAATGCAATGAAAATTTTTATTCAGAGTAACAGTTCTAATTTTTGTTTTCACTAGGTGTAAATTTTTGACATGTTGGTACTACCAGTACTTGACGTTGACATTTTATTTTGCGTGAATTTTCTTCAGATAAATTTTTTTAAAGGAAACAATGTCTCTCCCTAAAAATAAATTTTACTGATATTTGGTTGATTTCCAACTTACAGTTTCAATCAAATTTTATGGGGGACGTGTCACGGGGATGGGAGGGGGGTAATCAGAAAATTTATTTTTGTTCCTGTGAGTTGTCTTCCCCTTGCCCATACGTGGCCCGTTCGGGACACGCTCTCAAGAGTTCACCTGCGGGTTAGGGTGAAAGGTTAATTAAATGGTGCTGACAGCAAGTTTGTTCCCAATTGCCATCAGGGCTTTTTGCTTATTTTGTGTACACTTTCTCAATGTATTAATGAGCGAGTGGTACTATGTTCATGCTTTGTCAGAGTGTTTGAGAGTGTGAATACTTACTTTGTAATTTTACTTTTATAATTAAAATCACTTGTATGTCTTTTTATGTTAAGGTTGGATAGTCATTTTAATAATAGATAGAAGTGTTAGTTAGTCAGATTTTAGTCCTTAAGTATAAATTTAGTTAGGGACTATTTTCTTAGTCAATGCACCCTTAGAATGAATGCACCAAAACCCGAGAACAATAGCCAGCAGTCATGACTAATGAGTTATTTTTTTTCTGGGAGGGAAAGAATAAAAGGATTCACCCGGCCATTTTGAATCAGTGTGTGTGTATGTTCTGGACTACAGAGAGGTGTGAGGTCGTATATGGTTCGCCTACACCGAGTCCGGACCGTCTTTTCTATTCTCGTCAATCGGGGAAGAAAGACCAGAATATCTTCCACGTATTATACAGTGTTGGAGGTGTGTTTTGTCGCACCCAACTCTTTTATGGTAACCTGCGTCGGATGCCAGTATTATACGTTGGGACCGAAACCTGGACAGTGGTTGTCCATCAGTGACTTTGCGCCAAGTGCTGACGGGACAAGACTGGGTCGGGAGAAAGATATTCAACACCACTCATCAATATAACTTCGCCCGCTATTCTTCAGCGAGGAGTTAAGAGTTATACTTTCGGCGTTTATCAACGCGAAAGGGCCACGGGGTTTATCAACCTGCGTGCCAGTCAACGAGGCCTGACGGTTCTACAACCTCAACTCGTCGTATGTACTACGTACATTATCTGCTATCGCAACGAGGCCTGACGGTTCTACAACCTCAACTCGTCCTATGTACTTCGTACATTATCTGCGGTATCATCGTGATTTTCCTAGTTATTGGCCAATACCACTACGTTTATTTTTCGTCACGCAGACGTGCGTTTTCTTCCTTTGAAATTAGTAAGTAGAAGAACTTTTCTCAGGGTGCATTCATTTAGGTAGGATAGTTAGAGTATAAACATTTAACTTTGATTTTAACAAGTAATTAGAGATTGGATGAATATTTGTGGAGTTTAAAATTAACATTCATTGACGTTGGGTTTTTCACCCACTATTTTTAAGACATTTATTCTTTAAAGATGAGATAAATTTTTGCGGTCATTACCGCTAGTGTGTTTTTGTATCGGGCTACGCCCAAAATATTGTGCCACGTAATATTGGCAATAGTAGAGAATGTTCATCACTGCTTAAGGTTTTATTTTAAAATTTTATTTCATTTATCATATCCATTGTTCTTTCTTTCTTTCTTTCTTTTTCCCCCTATCCCAGGAATGTTGCCGAGCGGATGTATTTTTTTGAATGAATGACTAACACCGTACGAGAGAATTAGCCCCAAGTTGTTAGAATAAATTTCTTCTTTTTTTAACTCTTCATCAAGAGTTGGGTTTTTCTCTCTCCCTCTGTGGTGTAAGTGCGGTGCTACGGTTGTTTGTTCGTTCATTCTGTCCGTCCCTCAAAATACATTCATCCCGCATTCATACATACACGCTGGCTTTCACATTTTACCCCACATCTCAGAATAAAGCTAATCCTAACCCCCACAAAACTATTCGTGGTGTCTGAGTGTGAGAATGATCATCAACATCTGATCGTTCGATGTGATCCCGGCAAGTCACGGTAACTGACCTGACCCCCCCCCCTTTGACCGAGAAGGAGAGAGAGGCCAGCGACAGTCAGTCAGACAACAACAACATAGGCGGTCCGTGACATTTTTGGTGACCCTGTACGTGATCGGGTAAGAATTGTGTGTATGATTGCATCATTTTTTTTTCTTCTTTTCTTTCCTATCTTCATCATCATTACATAGGGTTGTGTATTGATGTGATTTTTTTTGTACACTGGATTTTTGTGTAGTGAATTTTTACCTTGCTTTTTGTGTACTGTGATCTTTTTGCGCATATTTTCATACACCATTTTCTCGACATTTTTGTGCGCGATAGGGCCGTGAGTTTTTTCCGTGTATGCAGTTAAGACATTTCGGACTTGTTAGTGTGTACTCTCAGGACATCAGCATGGATGAGTGGGCTGATAGGTGTAGAGTCCAGAGGGAAGCTATAGCAACAGGAAATGAGTTGGGCCTTAAAGGGGCAGAATTGGTACAGTTTTTGAGGGAGAAGTTGAGAGAATGGGATGAGGCAGAAACCACCCTAGAAATAGAGGAGTTTGTGAGGGAAGTGAGATGTAGAGAACTAGAAGCAGAAAATAGAGAGGAACTTTTAGATATGGGAATGGAGGACGGATTAGATGGAGAAGAATTAGAACAGTTTGTAAAAGATGAGATAGCGTGGCTGTATGAGGACGAGCTTAGAAGATTCGAGTTGAAAAAGAGAAGGTTAGAAGAGGAAGAAAAAGACAGACTTAAGATACAAATGGAAGCTTTAAACAAGGGAGAAGAGCTAGGCCTTAAAGGACTTGAACTCATGCAGTATATAGAGCAGGAAGTGGTATGTAGGGTTAAGAGGGAGGAAGCCCTAGATGAGAGAAAGTGGTCGTCTAACACAGTAGAGGAACTAAAGAGAAAGTTAGAAGAAAGAAAGAAGAACGGACAGGCTAAGTTAGAGAAAGAGAGAATGAAGTTAGAGAAAGAGAGAATGAAGCTAGAGAGGGAGAAAATAAGGTGTAAGATCGCCTTAGACATAGAGAAGGCGAGGGTAGAGGCTAAGGCAAGGATTAGAAGAAGTTTATACGGTATTGAGGAATTACCTGTGACAAAGGTTCAGGACCAAGTGGGTGACTGTTTTTGTAAGCATTTCAAAAGATGCGAACCCGTAATTGACCAGGTTGCGATGTCGGATGGGGAGGAAGCTACTGTCATGACGACGGGGGAAGCTACTCGCCCGAATGTTGAGGATATGAGGGATGACTCTCTTAGAGCACCGCTCAAGGAGTCGAGTGTCACACAGGAATTAGATGATGAGACTAAATTCCTGGTGGGACAAGATGTCGTGACTAGTGGGGATGGTTGTGAAAGAAATAGTCCGCTACAATCAAAGCACCCTTTTTCATCTAAGATTCCTACAGTAGCCGTAGAAATGCCTGGCTACGAAATGCCCAAGTTAGATATTCAGTTTGATTTTGACCTTGAGTTTGATTCGGATGTTAGTGATAATGATAGCGCCGATAGTACCGAAGTTTTTTATCCAAGTTCTCCGCCATGTTCTGTGGTGATCAATCACTTGAGTGAGACAACTAAGCCTTCTTTAGATGTCTCAGGACAGTTGTCCGTTCTGTTTTCCCCATCGGGGCAAGAACAGTGTCCATCTTTTTCGACTATGGAAACTTCACTAGCGGAACCGCCGATATTTTCTGATTTGATATGTACAGCCCCTATAGCGATAGAAGTACAGTCCGAAGTTTCAGAATTTGTTTCATTGCCAGTATCTCCTACCGAGCATAAGTCAAGTGCACTGATTGAACCGCCGAGTACTACACAGAGCCATTCATTTGTTCAGAAAAGCAAGCAAGATAGATTCGGTTACCCTGTCGCTAATAGCTACACTGTTGCTACTTTCGCTTCGCATGAGTTTAGCAAGGCAACTCGGTTGCGAAATGACGTATTGAATGCGCCGCAGATTTTTTCGCGTAATGCTGATATCTCTGAACTAGCAGCTTCGTGTCGTGATCAGTTAGAAGTTAAGGACCCATTTGTTTTTGCCAAAACATTTCAGTCGGTTGATCAACCGCAGTATTCAAAGAGAAAAGGTACGGAAAAAGTTTTTGATGACGTCACTCGGACAGTGACAGCGGCTGCAGACGAGGCAGTGAGATTGAGAAACAGTTTTATTTTTATTTTCCTTCCCCCAAGTACGAGCCTCGCGATGGCTCTGAGAAACTCTAATGAAGTATATGATGGCGGTACCACATTTTTGAGATCGCCTGACAAGAGGGATGCAAGTGTTGTGGCAGTTGGCATACCCATGTACACTACTACAGTTGTGATTGACACAGGTCAGAATGCTGGGGCATTTGTAACCACTTTGATTTTGACGTTTAAGTTTAGGCGTAAGGTTGATTATTTTTTCGTGTTGTGGCACACAAGTTATTCCAGCCAAGTGGGATAATTTCGAATTTGAGATTTGCGTTTAAATATTTGGTGTAGAGGCCAACTTATTTTTCTAATAATTTTTCAAATACTTTTCCTTGATGTTTGTTTACCTATTTTGAGCCTTTGTATTTTGATAGGCAAATATAGATTGTATTCTAAGTTGATGTTACATTTTATGAAGTTTTTTTCTATACGTTTTTATTTTGGGACATTTCCATAGGCTGACAATCACTTTGTCTTGATAGGCAGTTTTTTTAGTACAATGCAATGAAAATTTTTATTCAGAGTAACAGTTCTAATTTTTGTTTTCACTAGGTGTAAATTTTTGACATGTTGGTACTACCAGTACTTGACGTTGACATTTTATTTTGCGTGAATTTTCTTCAGATAAATTTTTTTAAAGGAAACAATGTCTCTCCCTAAAAATAAATTTTACTGATATTTGGTTGATTTCCAACTTACAGTTTCAATCAAATTTTATGGGGGACGTGTCACGGGGATGGGAGGGGGGTAATCAGAAAATTTATTTTTGTTCCTGTGAGTTGTCTTCCCCTTGCCCATACGTGGCCCGTTCGGGACACGCTCTCAAGAGTTCACCTGCGGGTTAGGGTGAAAGGTTAATTAAATGGTGCTGACAGCAAGTTTGTTCCCAATTGCCATCAGGGCTTTTTGCTTATTTTGTGTACACTTTCTCAATGTATTAATGAGCGAGTGGTACTATGTTCATGCTTTGTCAGAGTGTTTGAGAGTGTGAATACTTACTTTGTAATTTTACTTTTATAATTAAAATCACTTGTATGTCTTTTTATGTTAAGGTTGGATAGTCATTTTAATAATAGATAGAAGTGTTAGTTAGTCAGATTTTAGTCCTTAAGTATAAATTTAGTTAGGGACTATTTTCTTAGTCAATGCACCCTTAGAATGAATGCACCAAAACCCGAGAACAATAGCCAGCAGTCATGACTAATGAGTTATTTTTTTTCTGGGAGGGAAAGAATAAAAGGATTCACCCGGCCATTTTGAATCAGTGTGTGTGTATGTTCTGGACTACAGAGAGGTGTGAGGTCGTATATGGTTCGCCTACACCGAGTCCGGACCGTCTTTTCTATTCTCGTCAATCGGGGAAGAAAGACCAGAATATCTTCCACGTATTATACAGTGTTGGAGGTGTGTTTTGTCGCACCCAACTCTTTTATGGTAACCTGCGTCGGATGCCAGTATTATACGTTGGGACCGAAACCTGGACAGTGGTTGTCCATCAGTGACTTTGCGCCAAGTGCTGACGGGACAAGACTGGGTCGGGAGAAAGATATTCAACACCACTCATCAATATAACTTCGCCCGCTATTCTTCAGCGAGGAGTTAAGAGTTATACTTTCGGCGTTTATCAACGCGAAAGGGCCACGGGGTTTATCAACCTGCGTGCCAGTCAACGAGGCCTGACGGTTCTACAACCTCAACTCGTCGTATGTACTACGTACATTATCTGCTATCGCAACGAGGCCTGACGGTTCTACAACCTCAACTCGTCCTATGTACTTCGTACATTATCTGCGGTATCATCGTGATTTTCCTAGTTATTGGCCAATACCACTACGTTTATTTTTCGTCACGCAGACGTGCGTTTTCTTCCTTTGAAATTAGTAAGTAGAAGAACTTTTCTCAGGGTGCATTCATTTAGGTAGGATAGTTAGAGTATAAACATTTAACTTTGATTTTAACAAGTAATTAGAGATTGGATGAATATTTGTGGAGTTTAAAATTAACATTCATTGACGTTGGGTTTTTCACCCACTATTTTTAAGACATTTATTCTTTAAAGATGAGATAAATTTTTGCGGTCATTACCGCTAGTGTGTTTTTGTATCGGGCTACGCCCAAAATATTGTGCCACGTAATATTGGCAATAGTAGAGAATGTTCATCACTGCTTAAGGTTTTATTTTAAAATTTTATTTCATTTATCATATCCATTGTTCTTTCTTTCTTTCTTTCTTTTTCCCCCTATCCCAGGAATGTTGCCGAGCGGATGTATTTTTTTGAATGAATGACTAACACCGTACGAGAGAATTAGCCCCAAGTTGTTAGAATAAATTTCTTCTTTTTTTAACTCTTCATCAAGAGTTGGGTTTTTCTCTCTCCCTCTGTGGTGTAAGTGCGGTGCTACGGTTGTTTGTTCGTTCATTCTGTCCGTCCCTCAAAATACATTCATCCCGCATTCATACATACACGCTGGCTTTCACATTTTACCCCACATCTCAGAATAAAGCTAATCCTAACCCCCACAAAACTATTCGTGGTGTCTGAGTGTGAGAATGATCATCAACATCTGATCGTTCGATGTGATCCCGGCAAGTCACGGTAACTGACCTGACCCCCCCCCCTTTGACCGAGAAGGAGAGAGAGGCCAGCGACAGTCAGTCAGACAACAACAACATAGGCGGTCCGTGACAGTTATTGTTCTGCCTCCAAAACTGACAGTTCCTTCATGGTCTTCCAGAACATCGGTCATGATTCTTTCAAGGAAGATTTGAAGAGAATAGGCGAAAGTAAGCAGCCTTGTCTGACTCCCACTATTGTCCTGAACCAATCTCTTTTTTGGCCATTGAAGCAGACTGCGCAGGTAGCTTTGCTGTAAAGATTTCTGTCAGGTTGGCAATGATGTTGTACAGCTTCATGGTGGACAAAAGGGCTGCATGCCACACCCTGTCAAATGCCTTCTTAAAATCTACAAAGAAGTGATAAAGGTCTTGTTGGTGCTGAAGGTACTTCTCATATAGCAGTCTCAAATTCAAAATCTGTTCAGTTATGCTTTGCCCTGATCTGAAGCCTGCCTGTTCTTCAGCTATGATTTCTTCTGCCTGCAGCTTCAGTCTTTTAATATGATCTCATATATTATACATAAGGCTAAAAGCACAGAATGAATATATTATCTGTTTTAGCAATTACAATTTAAAAAAAAAAATATGTAGAGTTTTATTTGTGAACATTACATACTGCATGAATGCTAATAGTCAAGAGGAGATAAGTTCTAGAAGACAGTTGACAAACATTACTATAGGAGGGGGGTCATTAAATTTTTAATGTGCATAAGAGAAAAGTCAGTAACATAAATGCCATGACTCACCTCTTCTCATTGCCATAAGATTTCTGGGCAACCTTGGCATGAAGTATTACAAGGACCTGGTCGCCACGATCTCTAAGATATTTTTTCATTGCCTCCCTATGGTGAACAATTAAGTAAAATTTTAATATAGAAAAATTGGAAGAAATCATGCTTGCATGCAACATTCAAAGTTGTAAAAAAATAAACATCATGCCTCATCAATAAAATAATTAACTCAACAGAAGAAATGGAGACAACATCAACATTCTTTCCCCCCCTCACTAAGTGTTATATACTGTATCCAATAGTGATATGGTGACTTATTATATTTAACATATAAGCAATATGCTTAATTTTAATAAAATGATTTATATTCAAAATAGTGGACAATCAATATGACTGCTTTAAAAGATTATTTTATTGAATCACTGAGTGCAAACAATTATATTATTACTTTATTTCATTTTATTGATGCACTACATTCAAATGTGTCTGCAAAAAGGCAACTATTTATCGTGATTTATTTCTAATTATTGAAAAACATTATTTTTTCCAAAGGTAAGTGAGCTAGATTTGAGTAAGGATCCCACATTTTTACCAGAACTTCTTCATTTAAAAAAAAATAATACTGCTAAATGTTTCATTTTATAATTAATTTGTTCAGGGTTCACAGTTGTCACTATGAGAAAACTTTCATACCTTTTATATTGCATAAGAAAATAAAAATGAAAGGTTAAATGTTGTTGAAAATAAGCACTAAAATTGTTGATTTAAAACTTTAATTTCAGTGACAAGCTTTTCAACATATTTTAAACTCCTTTCCCAAGAAAGTAGCAATAGAGAAATAAACATATCCAATAAGATTGGTGGGGTTGCTCCCCCTTGATTAAGACAAATTATATATACGTAAATGTCTCTGTTAAGCAACCATGTTAAAATAGCAAATATACTGAAAAGGTTTATTCCTTGTGATAATCACTGTCTACTTTTTCATTCAGCTGTGTTTTGATTCTGAATCACCAATAGCAGCTGTTGTAAAACTACTAAGTAAGTTGTGGTCTGCAAATCCAATTCATAATGAATTTAAATCAAAGTAACATCCGACTGAAATGAAATTAGCAAAATATTTAGTACTCCCTAAAATCGTACTTGTATGTCTGTATGTTATGCTCTATGAGGAATTCAACATATATCACACAATAAATCACCAAAAATTTCTGGCAAAGTTCACCCAATGACTTTATTGCCCCAAATTTGTCATCAGCGGTTTGTCAATGATATCATAGTGTGCCACAAGAAATTACACAGCTTATGATAAATGTTAAAATAGAAACTGACTTGACATTGGTTTATTACTGTGTATGTATCTTGACAGCTGTAACAAGTCTGCTGGCTACAACCACTTCGTTTTAATCATGAAAAACTGGCTTTTGGAAGATATAATAAGTGGAAAAAATACTACTAGTACATCAATTTAAACTTCTCTTTAATTAATAACTGACCATTCTCACTAAATTTCTCTAAATGGTTCCAGTAAATTGATGGTGGAAACGTATTTTCCACTATAAAGTAAGTCAACTATAAAAAAACTTTTTTTTTTCAGAATGCAATCTATGCTTCTGGGCAGACCTATTCTAAAATATTTACTCTTGTCCTATGTTAAAAGAAATTAACATTTAAATGAATAAAATCAGATTACCGATACAACTATTTAAAAAGTTTTTATTCAGCACAATGTAAATATGTACATTTTTAAAACATCTCAACAAATTGAGATTGTGATTATAAAAGGATCAATACTTCTATAAAATAAAACTGATTAGTCAGTGTGTGCACAAAGCTGCTCAACAACTAATATATCTGGGTGTGGCTACAAGTACATACACAGAAACACAAAAACATCAATCAGGTTTTTTATGTGTTAATTACTATATATTCAATAACTATTAATGTAAATGTCAGAAAATTTTGTACTGACAAATGGAATGAATATTTTTACATTTTATTTTGCAAAATCAAATGCACAACCATCCCTCCTCCCAACCGATCCACCAATATTTTATGATTTAAATTACACCCTTCTTTCAAAGATATAATATACATGAGTTCTATAACTAGCTAATCACTACAAAATATTTCCATTAAGAACATACCTAGTTAACTTTTTTTCTTGGAAAAATCTGCAAAACAATAAAAAAAACAAACAAATACAATATTTTATCTAAAGTTATATATTTGTTGATGTAATAAAACTAGCAAACTAAAAATATTAAACAAACAAACCCCCATTGGTAATAGTTAACATTCACGTGTCTTCCTTAGCAAGAAAATTACAAATTGTATATTGTAATTTCTACTATGTAATGAGTATTACATACTGACAACATTCTATTAAAATATTGTAAATCTTTGATGCCATAAGTGTGATTTTAACGTATTCTTTTATTAATATGTCAAATACATAAATTGTCAACTCTGTTCTTGGTGGTGTTCTTGTTCTCAGAACCTTTAAAACTGAAGATAGGTTTTATGCTCCCTAAAAGAGATGACAAATGTGTATTTACAAAAATTTTTTAGAAAAGATTCTTCTAAGATATGATGAGTATAAATAAGTCAATGAAAATTTTTAAAATAAAAGCAGATCACACATCTCTATATGAGATCACACATGAATACTTCAAAACAAAAGATCACACATCTCTGTATGAAATCACACAAGAATACTTCAAAAACAAAACATCACACACCCTGTGTGAGATTATGCTGAATACATCAAAAACAAGAGATCACACACTTGCTGTCTGAAATCATAGTGAATACATCAAAAACAAGAGATTACAACCTTCTGTGAGAGATCATACTGAATACTTTAAAACAAGAGATCACATACCCTCTGTAAGTGATCATACTGAATACTTCAAAAACAAAAGATCACACACTCTGTGTGAGATCATAATGAATACTTCAAAAACAAAGAGATCATTGACTTGCTGTGTGAGATTATACTGAATACTTCAAAAACAAGAGATCACCAACTTGCTGTGTGAGATTATACTGAATACTTCAAAAACAAGAGATCGCGTACTCGCTGTGTGAGATTATACTGAATACTTCAAAAACAAGAGATCACTTACTCGCTGTGTGAGATTATACTGAATACTTCAAAAACAAGAGATCACTTACTCGCTGTGTGAGATGTCACAGCCATTGGATCGCCGTAAGCTGGTTGAATCAAAGTCCATAGGGTGTCGCATCATGGGGGGAGATGGAGTTGGCAGTGGACTGGGAGGTGTTTGCATGACATTGGCCAGGCTCCCCAGTCCCATGGGACTTGCTGTTGGCATTGCAACCATGTCCCCATTGATTTTGTCTGGTGGTGTAAGAGACCCTGGCATGACATGGCCATGTGAAGTTGCATCTACACATATATACACATATCTATATAAATAATGAAAATATGTTACAGGACCCAATAAATGAAACATGACAATGAACTAATTAATAACTTAATGGATATGGAAAAAATATTGTCAAATAGGGAGGGGAAAACACAGAACACAGCTTCAACTTTTGTGATGTGTTGCTTAGATATAATTAAGAACACATAAACAAGCTAATGATTTTTGTTAATTAGATTAGGTCATTAGACACTGAATAGGACTTGTGGTTACAGAACTTCAGAATAACTCTAATGTCTTTTTAGTGATGAGAATAGTGAGATAATTAGGTTTGTGGGTTGTTTTTTTTAAACAAACAAAAAAAAATGATATTATTTAAATGTAAAATAGCAATATTAAATTCTAAAACACATATAATAGAAACTTTAGTGTGGATTATGCTATTTTGTTTTTTAATGAAAAAATTATCTTACTTGGAATTTGAAAAGTCACCAATTCTACTCATTTTGTTATTCTCTTTATCAAAAGCAATCATAGTACATACTCGCATCAAATGTCATAATTATTATAACTGTTATTGTGTTAACCACCAGCTATAATAAGTAATGTTATTTATAAAACAGTTTTCATGTAAGAAAACCAAATAAATAAATATGTATACAAATTCTTTTTAGTGAATTAATTTTGAATAGTACATAGTATAAAGGATAGGCATTGGCCATCCTAGCAGCAAACATTACTTGCTATAAGGAGAATCCACTAGGTCCTAAGGACAAACCCATCTATTGTACAGGCCTGTTTTACTTGTGGATAGGCTTTCCCTCCATCTTTATAATTAAAGCAAAGAAAAGTAAGTGGTGCTCACACAAGCAACAGACAAAACTAAATGTAGAAAGTGGGCAGACTGTCTAAAAGTTTCTGATTATTAATCAGCAAATAGCATATGCTTATTTGGCAACATTTGTTAGCAAACGTCCATAAACATACTTTAAGAAGAAGTTATAATTCTTTGCTGAATATGATGTTAATTTACAGACATTAATTCATTAAGAGTTTTGGTTAAATTATCATAAAATGGGATTAAACAATAAAATTGTGTTACAATGATACGGATAATGAGTAAATTTTAAATAAAATATTTATGTAAATGATTTAATGAATTTATTCACACTCTGGTGAGTTTTAAAAGTAATGAAATTATTATTATTTATTTTTTTCTTTTAAAGTGGAATTTGAAGGGGGTGCGGGGGGGCTATTATGAATCAAGTTGGTCATGAAATGCCTACACATTGTCAAAATCTAGGATTGCTTAAATAAAAACTGACAAAAGCAAACAAGCAAACAAAACCAATCTGCATCACCCACTCATGACAATGATTGAATGAACCCAACCTTAACAAAGTATAAGTTATCAATAAATTATAAATTAGAAGATTTAACCAAACACAGGTTATATATATATATAAAACATAAATCAGAAGGCTTATTTAAACAAAGACAAGTTGTACATAAAATACAGAGGCTCAGACAAACACAAATTATAAATAAAATATAAATCAGAAGCACAGCTCCACCCACACGTACAGTTACTTTGTATCCATGATTGTTTGTCATCTTTACCATCCCAGCCATCTGCAATCACAGCAACACAAATTTGGAGGAAACCAAAAAGGAAGTTGTTTTTTAAAAAAATAAATAAATTTCTATTTAAAAAAAAGATAAACTGAATACTAATTAAATATAAGCTAAATGTAAGAAAATATGAATATAGATAAAACCAAAGGGAAAAAAACCTACAGAATAATAATAAACTAATAAAATTATAATAGAAAGCTATGAAGTATTTTGCAACAGCAAAAAAAAAAACAATAAATCTATTCAACTCCACAATCTCAAACTCAAGAGAGGCCAAAGGAAATTTTGACTGCAAGTGTTAATGGTAAACTGAAATGCTAATACCAAGATAGAAAGGATATAGCTTTTAACCACAACTACCTGTAAATACAATATAAAATGTAAAACATACTGCTCATCTTGACAAAATGTGTTATGCTTTTACTTCTGGCAAACAGCAAAATGTACCGAATAACAAACTAGCTATTAGGGTCCACATAATTTACTATGATTATACTATGGCTAATATGATATGCAAAATGAATTTTTTCACAAACAGAAATACTAAATTAATAATCTCTTTTGTGTGTGTGTATGTGTTTGTTAATAAACCTGAAATATCTGACAATCAACAGAACCATCAATCAAATTCTAAAAAAAACAAATATTGAAATAGTAAATGTTACTTTATTCCATGCACCTTTTGTGATGTAACTACTAGCAGAATAAAATAGCTTTTATAGAAATCACTGCTCTGTAAGTTCGGATATTCAGAAAATTCAATCATAATTGTGAATACAGAATATAAAGTGGGAACATTCACATCTGAGGAATCCACTGATCGATGGAAGCATGAATGTGCACTGAACAAAGTAAATAACTCGTGAGAAGCACCACGTTGATGGGCATATGGCAGTGTGTTTCTCAGGGTTTCCTAATCTTCATCAAACGTGTCTGCTCACTTGAATGGGGTTGTAAAATTATGCAACTGAGTAACAGTCAATTCAATAGCTAATACGAGTGAGATGTTAACAACTAAGAAAGATTTCTTGCCAGATAAAGTCTATCAGGTTTTGGTACTCAAAATTTGAGAAACGAAGGTTCCATATGGTGAGTAATACCTTTGTATATGCTGCCAAACCCAATGAACTGGAAAAGACAACATATGTTTGTGTACCTTCTTCAACAAGCTGCATGAAATCTCCAAATGTGAAGTCATCATGCACTGGCATCATTTTCTGCCAATCACAGGCCCATCAATTATAATCTCTGGCTCTGTTTAACAAGTCAAAACAATTTTCCATCAATATTGTGCCTGGGTTTCGATTTTTGTTCCTAACAGCTAGTGTTATCTGTAGAAGGGGCCAGTGCGGTAGAGGGTGGTTTTATCAGCAGCTATTGATAACCGCTGCTTCCACATGCTGGAATGCTGGATTTTCCCACGGTTCTTAAAGAAAAGTGTGTCTTGTGGATTTCACAGGCAGCCAAGCTTCTGCTGCCAGCCATTTTTGTCCACAAGAGAAAAATTGATTGGCATCACTATGGTATGTAGACAAGAAAAGCATAAGTGGACCCAGTGGCAAATACTTTCAGAAGGCAGTCAAACTAAAGACAAAAGATGAGGAACTAACTCAACCTCTTTGTTAAAACTAGATCATACTTTTTCTTCTCTCTTATAATCACTCAAACACACACGATCAAATAACAAAAACTAAAAAAAAAAAAAAAAGAAAGCAGTAGCCAAACTAAACAAAACATATTTTAAATAAAACAAAAAAACAACCCCAATAAAATAAGAACATGTAGTTATTGAACTTTCAGTAATATATTTTAGAGGATTATCAATTACACATGGTGAGATATTTAGAAAGACAAATGCCAAGTGGAAGTAATCAATTAATAATGGGATAAGAAATAAGCATGTCAAGTACTGCACATGGCTGTAGAAAAAAGTACAAAAACCCTAAAGCTGTAAATACCAAGTATTAAATGCAAGCAAACAGTGATGTGAAGGACACAGAGAAAGCCTGTGCTGGAATAATAATTGCAAAATTAGTTCTTGTAATTATATTGTCTCACTTTGCCCTTTTGCCTAGCCTGCCCAAAAATGCTTTCTACCCTACTGCCTGGTAACAACTTATGGTAGTCAATTTCTTCTTAATAGCACTTATTGCTCTGAACAGATTACTCACAACATGCACTGCTCACAAGCTGTTTATTACTACTAACCCTATAAGTACTGTTATTATTTAATATTAATATTACTTACATATTTTGGACAGTGTTATAAGTTTTAAATGCAGACACTGTTAGGTTAGCAACCTTTCATTGTTTTAAATTATCATTATGATCAGAGGTAAGAATTAAAAAACTGATCAATCTCATATTTTTTTTAAAATATAAATCTGATAAGAATATATCAGAACAACAATGCTTCCAGTAGAAAGCCAGAGCATTTAACAACCAAATTCAGTTAATATTATAATATAATGCTCTGGAATGAAATTAGAGTCAAGTTACTGCTCTTTTGCATTTCTGGTGTAGTTAAGGTATGTAACAGCTCAAGACACTAGTACTTAGTAGTAGTATAAGCATTTTGCATTTGTCAAGTGTCACAACAAATGAATGAGTGTTGTGTCCAATTGTCATGATCGACCTCCATTTAAGTAACAGAAGATTAATACTCACTGACATAATAAACAGATCTCATTGGAACAGGTTTTTTAGTCTTTTATATTCACTGGCAAATATTTAAAATTTGGTATACTTAAAATACCTAATTCTGCAGAGATTATTTGCATGGCAACTTTCCTCTTTATTTGACCTATAAATAAGAGTAAACTAGTAGAGAGACAAAGCAGCAAAATGGCAAAAGTATTTCACAAAAAATTTTATTTTAAACCTGGAAATTATATATACAGTATATATATATATAGGGGGCAAATAAACGATTTTGTGACACGAATTGCAAAAACTAAAGTGGATTAAATCTAATTACTTTATATGTAAAGTCTACAACAGGGCCTAATGCTCAAATAAAAACATAAGAGAAGATTTTTATAATTTTTTTTTGTTATAGGAGTTTCAAATATGTAAAAAGCATGTTTCTGTTGAAAACTTAGAAAGTAAGGTTGAGACATATTTTACCATGGGAAAAAAATTAAATATGCAATATAATTATATCATTACATGTGAATCAGTATATTTTCTTAATTAAATTATTAACTTATGGGTAGAAAACTATAACTTCAATAAGTGGAACCTTATTTGGCTTCCTGTAACAAATTATCAACCATCATAAAAGAAGCTCTATTTTTCTCTACTAAACATAAAATGGGCTAAGTAGTAAGTTATAATGCTGTGAAAATAATGTTAAGTAATAAACAAAGTATCTATTTAAATGTAACATTTTTAAATATATCATAATAAGCCTAATTATAATATTTATATTTCTTAATAAGTTAATGTAAATTCACAGGTTTTTCTACCCTTACTAGCTCAAGTTTAAAGCATACACACAGATATGTGAAACTTTAAATGTAAAAGAAAACACATGCATAGGTACATAACTGCATAAGCTATTTAAAATATTAATCAAGAGAATCAAAATATACTGAATTATCAGAAAGCTGTTTTGAACATCGATGATTCCAAATGTTTTCCCACTATCAACGCTATCTTAATGAGAAAAAAAAAATTCTTATTTGGTACTTAAACTCATTACACAAAGACAAAATGACATGAGAATTATCTCACCCAGAATGTGGCACCTTTAGCAAATGTAAGAAGTAGTTCACAATATTATCATCATTATTTTATATTTAGGAATTTATTCATTTCTTTGTCACATGCTAAAACGGAAACAAAAGCAACTTAGTTTTTTCAAAGCTGAATATTTTTAAATACAATGAATAAATCTGAAAAACATTAGCATATGAATATTTTGATTGCATAGATTGCTTAAAATTTAAATAGCACATGGCATTTAAGTGTGACATATCAAAGTTCAGTAAAAGAATAAAAGTTTTGGATCCGATTTATGTAGAAAGGAACTAGGAAGGGTGATTTAAAAAAAAAAAGTGCCTTTATTAGTTTATATAAAATATTATACCTTTATAAAATTGACTATTTAAAAAGATATAGAATGTTGCTTCAAGTTTAATGTATTATCACTTCTAAGAAAACCTTTTTATGGTAAGTTTGTTGCATTATTTATAACATAGAAAATTAAAGAAAATAGCTCTTTCAGTCTTTGTATACAACTAGTAAAAAAAAATGAGGTGCTATTTTTCAGTTCAAAACGAATTAGTATTAGTTATTACAAATAATTACAAAATAAATAAACACAAATGTACACAACTATCTTAGGTATCTCTCAACATTAATTCTGAATATAAACAAAAGATATTTCAACTTTACTTTTTAAGAAAACACATTTCAAATGGACCCACCCTTTGCCCAGTGAATAAGCCATATATATATATATATAAAACACATTAAAAGAGAATTTACATCATCAGTATGAAAAGATAAACAAGATAGTAAATTTTATAATACAAGGAAGATGTGAACATGAAAACAGTACTTCCAAAATGTATATTCAGCACTTTTCTAATTATGATGCTGAACAGAACTATGCAATTGTACTATAAGGAAGTAATTGGAGATACTGTGCCAGTATGACTGTAAATTAGTAGTTCACTTTCGGTTCATGGTGACATGGGGTGCTTACCACAGAATAGAAAGATACCAAAATCTTTGCAGCCATTCAATTATATGCATGATTTTCATTCACAGAATCCATACACTATTTTTTAAAAATAATAAATTCCTGATAAATTTAATGAGGATACTCTTTACCTCAGAACAAAACATTTAGCTTACTAGGTATTTAATATTAAATTATTGTGCTCTAGAATCAGTGTAATCTTCATTCAGTAATATTTCTAAACTGTGCTAATATATCAAAGTTATTTTTAGTATAATTTAAACAATATTTTGCATGTATTTATTATATTTTCTAAAAATAAACAGTAAGGGTGTGGTCCCAATCAACAAAATAAAATCCTAATGATTTACTATAGTAGCAGATTAAGAAACCCCAGCAATCTCTATTCTCTGGACAGACTGTTTAAAAGCTGCAAATGTCTCCGCCAGAACATAATGTGAAGGTAAGCAAAGAACATTTATTTCCTAGTGTAATAAAGGTTATCTTCATAGTTCATGCTCAAAGGACACAAGCATCTTAAAGGTACATACATGATAAAAACTTACCATGTGACTGGTCAGGAATGCCAACAGTGACGCCTCCAGACCTGTGGTGGTAATGATGCCCCATCATATCATTAACACCATAGAGTTGCCGCTGATTCTCCTTGTGACCCAAGCCCATTTTGTGCCCCGCCACCGTGGACAGATCAACGGGGCCATTGTCCACCAAACTGGCATGGGCCATGGAACCGGAGAGTGGTCTTATACCTTCAGGGTGGTGGAGGGGAGCACTGGCACTGTGGTATAGGGAAGGATCAAGGTCGAGGTCGGCGCGGTGCATTGAGCGACCGGCCTGGGTAACGACAAAGTTGGGCCCACCTTGAATGGAAAACTGCAGCGCATGGTGTGTTAGGGTGGCCCCACCATAATTGTTCAAACCATAGCCAGTCTGCTGCAAAAGAAAAGCAACAAAAGTAAAATCCAAGAAAAATTGTAAAGATTATAACAATATCAATAATATGCTAATATTCATACAATTTATGACTATTATTTTTAACCTAAATGCTCCACATTCAATTACATTATATCTACAAGTACAGAATTCTATTTCGCAAAAGACCAATAAAAAATGCAGATTTTAAAATCTGTGCCCTTCTGCATGCAATGCGAGTACCAACACTGCAGCAACACCAAACTACAAGTAATACAAAACAAAATACTAATATTAAGTTTACCAACAAGAATTAAGAAGTGACTAATGGTTTTGTTGGTTTAAATTCAGACTGATCTTGAACATCAGAAAAGTACTATTTGTATTACTAAGTGAATTAGGGAGTAATTAAGGTCATCCTATCTGGGGGTGGGCAAGGGATGTTCTCCAAACTGAACATGAACATAAGACCATAAGAATGAGATGTCTATGAACAGTTGATGGTACCCCCCAAAATTAGATGTTGTCTATAAAAAAACTGATAAGTCGCTAAAATAGCCATAATTATATTACTACTACCATTATAAATATTTGTAGTAGTCTAATATTGTTTTAATTAAATGTATTAAGATGATTAAACTAGGGTCTTTACATAAAAATAACCACAAAATTAAAAAACCGGCTAAAAAAAAAATAAGCATAAATAAATTGCAAGTAGATGCATATTGTTTTGTTAGTGCAGCCCTGTCAAGCTAGTATTAACAAGAGGAAGATATTGAACTAAAGGGAAAGAAAGGAGTTATTGTTTCTATTAAATTACTAATAGCAATAAATTAAAAAAGCACTTTGTTACAATTGAGACATTTGTAATACATTAAATGTATTTACTGGAATGTTTATTGTTGGTAGGTGATAAGAGTAAATTTATTAAAACCATTCAAAGTAATTCAAAACCACAGTGATGAAACACAAGCATAATAATTACTGCCTGCATCCTCTGTAAAACCTTGGATCTCCCAGATCTCAAGACCTTGTTTCATAACCTACAGTCAAAGTAAGTCGCAGAAAAAATGATGAATAATAAAAATATATATTTTACTATTTGAAATAGAAAAGAGGAAACTATTTGTGACATTAATGACAGTTGCAATAAAACATTCTGCAACAGCCAATGAAAGATCTAATACACTTATGAAGTTATGTATTTTATTAAATTACATAATAAACACATGCAAAGTCCACATTAAGAAACAAAAGTTTCACAAAATAATATTTTTAAAAGAAAAACAAGATTTAAAACATATATTTGGTTACTGCTTTCACACACCAAGTGACCTCCACTTTATATTAATTCTATCTCCTACTACACTCAACATAAAATTGTATGAGTGTGTGTATGTGTGTGTGTTATCATGTATCTGCTTCTTCAAAGCTTTTGCTATAGAACTTTCACAAAATAATATTTTTAAAAGAAAAACAAGATTTAAAACATATATTTGGTGACTGCATTCACACACCAAGTGACCTCCACTTTATATTAATTCTATCACGCACTACACTCAACAACATAAAATTGTATGAGTATGTGTATGTGTGTGTGTGTGTGTGTGTGTGTGTGTGTGTGTGTGTGTGTGTGTGTGTGTGTGTGTGTGTTATCACGTATCTGCTTCTTCAAAGCTTTTGATATAGAACTTATAACTATGTCAGTATGTGGATGCTGTGCACTTATGATCTGTATCTCCAGGAGTATGCACGTCAAAAGAAAAGAATGCCTTTCACTTCGGACGTGGTAGCACCACTTCAATATTATCGCCTGCCTCCAGATCCAAAACTCAAGCTACTGCTTTCCTTCCGATAGAGAGAGAGTGACGCAGGCTGGAGTGAATCAGGCAGTGTCCCTCACTATACTAGCACTTATCTTCAATTGTAAAAATAGAGGTCAGTGATGCTGGCAGCACTGTGGTGAAAGCCCACCAGGTCATCAAGAAGTCATCTTGCCCTCATAATATCCTTCTATAATTCCCAAAGGCAGCCAAGATGGTGGTATAGCACTAAAATTAAAAACTCTGTTGGACTGGTGGCTTGTCTCAAATGATACACCATCATTAATGCTAAATGATTATGAGCAGAAGGCACTAGGAGTCTGTCTTGAATGATACCCCATTACTAAATGATGAGAAGATGACCAACAAAGGCCTGCCTCAAATGATACACCAAAGGCAATTACTGAAGGATGAGCAGAAGACAACAAAGGCTTGTGTAATGGGGGACAGAAGTTGACCGGCAGTGTATGCAGGGCCATCATTAATCCTGTCCACGATGCCAAATGTTAAAGGGACTATAATGTCGCAAGATGACGGTGATGTGCATCTTTGTTAGGTTTTATCTTCTTGTTTTGTGTTCTCTTCTTGTCTTCTCCATACAGCGACCATTTGTACAAATCCACCAAATGATACACAGGTTCTTTTATTAGCGATCATTTTATTTTTATAAAATGCCCCTCTCTATCTGAACTAACGGGAACCAGAGCAGCCAGACAGGTACATGAGAAACAGACACAGCTACAAATGCTTACATGTCCATAGCATGATACACATTACATTGAATGTATACTTTTCAAAATGCACACAAGTCCATCATTTACACTATAATAAAATGTCATCTCTTTCTCTAACTTCTAGTTAACTCCTAAGGCCTAGGAGTTTTAAGTTTTCCCTACACACCTATCCTCTTATCTTGTCTTTTTATGTCTGCAGAGTTCTGTCACCATATTTAAAGGTATGTAGCCTGGAGAAAATGTCAGAAATTGTGTTGATAAAAACACTATTGTTGCTAGGGCACCCACAACAAATCAACACCTGTCATTCCCTGCACTTGTCATTGTGTCATAAATCACTGTCATTCATCCAAAAACAATACCTAAGCAATAGTGCATACATAAAAAAACTCCTGCATCTAAAAAAACTTATACAAAAAAACTAAGAACAGACCAGAGACCTCCCAGCCCCAGCTTGAATTAAAACAAAACAAAGGGAGCAAAAACAAAGAGAGCTATCCTGACCTAATTTGCAGACAGCCATGGTCCTACTTGTAAAACAAAACAATAAACAAAAAACACACATTTGATTAATTTCTATGAACTCATCAATAAAAACAAATGGCCAGATGCTTTACCAAATAAAAACTAAGCAAAAGTACACATTTATAACTTGCACACACATGTGCGCAGTGGATGAAAAATGTTTCTGGAATCAACCAGTAAAAGTAAAGAAAGAAAATAATGGAATACTGCTAATGGACATTAAACATAATTATTACTCATACTACATATTATTTTTAAATACACTAAACAGTAGACAATATTTTTCACAGTCATTCCAAAACTGGAGTATTTCTTTAAAAATAATATTATTAATATTATCAAATCCCATTCTTTAGAAAGCAAAGCACACACAAGAAAGTGGCCTTACAACACTAGGTAATAAATATATTTATTGTCAATATAAGAAAAATAGTGCACATAGGATTTCTGTACTGTTACAAACAATACCCTGTTTAGCAATAGCACAACAATAATAAACACCAGTCTACAAGCATAAATGGCTCCTAACCAAAGTCTTTTCTAATTCTATTTAACTGAACTTAAAGTTTCTGTTTCAGTAAAGTTTAAAAAATAATAATCAGAAAGTTGTGTATATTTACAATAATGATATTATATTATAAACAGAAGTGGAAGTATAAGTTAGTGTGCAGTAATAACTCTTCAAACTGAACAAATTATACAATGGCATTGTATAATGACAATGCGTTTAATTGCTCTGACACTGTTTTGGGGGTTATCAACAATATATATATATATATATAAAGAATTCTAAACTAATTTGACAGAAAGTCTCTTTTGACATCATTACAGATAAATTAGCACATGGAAGTTTAAGTTTATAAGAATTTTAAAAATATTTCCCTTTAACACTTCAGATGTCACACTGATACAAACGCATATGTGCAAAAATATTGTCTGAAATGCACTGCTGCAACTGATATTTAAATATTAAAAGGATTAGATTTAAATAAAGAATTTTTATATAAATTATATGAAAACAACAGAACTATAATATACTGACAATGTACATTTGCCGCAAAATCCAAATCATGAATAAACAAAGATGTATGTATGGTGAACACACACACAAACTTTCTTAAGCCTAACATCAACATCTTTCTACTGGCTGATCACTTGTCAAATTCTGACAAAAAAGTTAACGACTACTCCCAATTTTAAAGTAAAGATATGATGACTTTTAGGAGTCCCACTTAATTTAGTCATATCTGCTCTGTTAATTTTTTAAAAATGAATAAAAACATAGTATTAGTAAGGAATCAATAAGTATAAATATCAAGTGGAACATTTCTATTTACTTTTGTTTGACATTCTTAGGATTTATGTCCTGAGTAATTTAAAATAAACAATTCAACACTTTTCTTTTTCCTATTTGTCACAGTCTGATAAAATTGTCCGACTTCGTGACCCACTTGCCTTGTTTACTTCAAATTCGAATATTTGAAACCCTTGGCCCTTTGTTCAAAGCTTCCTTTTTCTAGGTGCTTCTAGAACAGGTCAAGATGTTATGTAACTTTAGGACCATTGTCCAGTTCTCGAACCAACCACATGCTTGCGAACAGTCACGTGATACGCAATATACCTTTCTATATATGTACCCACACGCTTCCGCTCCCTCACTTCGAGCACATTTTAGCTAATTCCATCAGCTTACTCGGGTCGTGAGAGGCAGCCGGCGCCATAGAGAATCAAGGTACCCTTCGACTTCTCTCAAAGGTATCATTTTATTTAATAGTATTTGCCTATGTATTGTTTAAGTATGTATTTGTGCTATGTATTATATGATTTCCATATACACTTGAGCATGGTTCAGAGAAATAGCTGAAAACCTATATGTTACGGAATATAAATTTATTGTAACCATTTTTCCATTTCTGTACTTTAATTTATATTGTTTTAATTCACTAAGAGCCAGAATGCTGCGCTCGATATGAATTCTTCATGTAATTCAATTATTGCGTGTAATTTTAATTGTAAATTGTGAAGCGCTCTGTCGGTTTGAATTACCTCTTGTATGAACATTAATTTAACGTTGTATCTATTTTATTGCTTCATACGTCATGACTGTTAAATGGAACACATGTGAGACGATTATATTTTTTCTAAAATTTAATTGTAAGCGACGCGAGGTCGAAACTCTTTGTTCAGCGCATTTAATTGAGCCATGCCTAGGTAGGACCTGTTAGGTTGAGAATTATATCCAAACACGTTGCATCCACAGGTCGGCTCATGGTTCATGTTCACCCATGCCTCATCTGCATTAGCTTATTGGTGTAAGCGTGTCGAAATCCACTCTGAGGGCCATGCTGCAAAAATTCCAGTTCCTAGCCACTAACAAAGGGACACCATTCCTTATGCACCACGTGTGTCGTTAAAGGGGGACTGAGGGAACGAATCAGCATGACTGAGTGTTGAGACCAAGGATACAAGAATAGAGCTAAGTGCAAAATCAAGTGTACAGATCTCAAAGGAACACTTTTCTGGCAATTTAGATTGACAAAAATCAGGCATAGGCGCGTAAAGACAGAGTGAAGACTATTCGCGTTGCATTCGATTTATTGTTAATTTGTTAAACTTTATTAAATCTTATTTTCTTTGTTAATACCTCTTAGTAGTTGATTTCTATGCACAATAGACCAATTAGATTAATTCTTAGATTTGAATGGGGGCGGATGAGCAGAAAGATTGATGACGAGTGCATATTAATTTAGAGGGATTTAACTGTTTTCAAATCTAGCTAAAAGTTCGCAGTTTATTAGTCTGTAAATTTGTCGTCTGAACTACAAGACGCACTTTTAATTAGTCAGATAATAAATTGAGCAACCAGTCTGCGTAGAATATGAGAGGAAGAATTAATTATATTTAAAGTCTTTTAATTATTCTAAGCAGGGTCTTTAAATAAATACTGGAAACGTAACAAGTGTGGGTCGTCGCGGGATTGATATGTATTAAATTGTAAATTGTAACATTTTTTTACATAGGGCGCATCATAACCTAGAAACGAACGAACGAACAGAATTGCCAATTGTTCTTTTGATTTTTGTATCACTGATTTTCTTTGCTTTTGTTGTGACATGTGCATGTATTCTTTTGCAGAGTAGCGTGCATGTTAGTTAATGTTGATATATTTAAGCGTAGTTAAATATGTCATGTTAGCTATTGAATGATTTATTTAGTATTGTGTTACTGAGTACTTCATTGTGAGGAGTCGAAGGTTATACCGCCAGCTAGGAGAGTTATCGGTAGTAACAGACTTCGGACTATTATATTTAGGGTGCTAGATATAATGTGTAATGTTGTATGGTAGGAGCCGTGACATTACGAAAGTCTTGGAACAGCGGACACTGTGACAAGCAGGTGAAACGTGTAAGAGTTAACGCGCAATTTATTTCGGAAGGTGTTCTGAGTAAATTAAATAATTTTTGTAAGGTTGTAGCCTAAAAGTTATTTTCGGGATAAGCGGAGTTATCGCCGACGGTTAAAACACACAATTCACGAGATACATTGTTATTGTAGCCAGCGCGCTAAGACAGTAAAATGGATCGCAAACAGGTTCTCGAAGACCTGAAAGAAACCGGTATCATGATAGGATATCAGGGTGACGAACTGACTAGCTACATTAAAACTGAGCTAGAGAAAGCGGAAAAGGAGAGACAAGAGATAGAAAGGGAAGAACGGTTAGCTGCCCGCGAAGCTAAGAAGTTAGAGGCTGAAAGACTAGCTGAAACCGAGGCTAAACGCATCGCAGCGGACACAGAAGCAAAACGCATCGCAGCGGATACAGAAGCCAAACGCATCGCGGCAGACGCGGAAATAAAACGGTTAGAATGGGAAGTAAAGAAACTAGAAGTTACCAATCCAAACCGTGATCGCAGAAGCAGTGGTGATTCGCGTTCTAGCGATGGAAATAATCACAGTAGAATTGAAAATATCATTCCAAAGATAAATATGGTCCCATTTGATGAGAACAAAGATCAAATAGACGCGTATTTAAAAACGTTTGAAAAGTTAGCCAGAGCAACGAACATTCCAGCGGAACATTGGGCGATAAATTTATCGGGGTTATTGCAGGGCAGTGCGAAAAACGAGTTCAATAAGCTTAGCGATTCTGAGTCAGATAATTACGACACAGTCAAGGCAGCATTATTGAAACGTTACAAACTCACAGCAGATACATACCGACGTAAGTTTAAACAGGCCACTAAAGCCAGTTCAGAGACGCACGCACAGTACATACGACGTGTAACTGACTTGTTCCAAAGATGGATAGATCTAGCCGAAACTCCACAGACGTACGCAGGTCTTAGGGATGAAATGGTAAAAGACCATATTCTCGGGTCATACAAATCAGATCTACTGATTCACTTAGCAATAAGGGAAAAATCTACGCTAGAGGAGATAGGCAACGCCGCCGATCGCTTTGATGACGCACATTCTCAATTCTCGAACGCACACGCGAACAACAAGTCTCGACCGAACGAACCGCAGACTCGAAAGGATAAGAAAAATGACGGGAAGGCACCTAATGAGCGTGATGATAAAACATCTAAACCCGACACTAAAAACAAGTCCGACAAACAGAAAGATAAAAAGAATCTTGCATGTTACACTTGTGGTGATAGTGGCCATTTTTCACGAACATGTCCTGAAAAGAAAACAGCTAAAGTTTACGCAGTAGAAAGTCATACACCTAAAACAGAAAAGTCGAATCGAACACCAGTACAGGCAAACGGTCACGATACAATCGCTTTGCTTGATACAGGGTGTGAGCTAGACGCTATTGTAAATGCATCATTAGTTAACCGTACCGACTACACAGGGGAGACAATCTCTGTCACCTTTGCAAACGGCGAACAAGACATTTTACCAGTAGCTGAAGTCTCGATTGTTTCAGACTTTGTAGAAGGAACAGTCAAAGCGGCAGTTATGGAAAACTCACCGCATGACGTGATCCTTGGTTGCAAGTATGTTTTGCCGTGCAAAAAACAAACTTCAACTGAACCACCACTGGTTAACGCTGTAACCAGAGCAGCGAGTAGTAAAGACAAATCTGTAACTGCACCGATGTCTGCCGCACCAGCCGTAGATAAAGCAACAGTTAGCGAGATTAAAATATTACAAGCTGAGGACGAAACACTAGACAAGTTACGCAGACAAGCTGTACTTGTTAGTGACGTCAACACTGACGATTCGAATAAGAAAGCGTGCATTATTCTGAAAAAGGGTTTATTGTACCGCTATTCGAAAGTGGGAGACGAATTTCGGAAACAATTAGTCGTTCCACAAACCAAACGAAATGACGTATTACGATTAGGTCATGAGAGTCCTTTTGGTGCACACATGGGTGTACAAAAAACAACTAGTCGTATTACAAGTGAGTTTTATTGGCCGGACATCATTGCCGATATCCGTAGATTCGTGTTAAGTTGCGACACATGCCAGAGAACACAGTCTAAAAATTCAATCAGACCCGCACCGTTAGGAGAGCCTGAACTGATCAGTGAACCCTACAAGCGCGTAGCATTGGATTTGATTGGGCCTATAATACCCACATCAACGAGAGGTAATCGATACGTGCTGACCACTATTGATTACGCAACAAGATTCGCCGACGCAGTACCATTGAAAAATATTGATACTGAAACTGTCGCCGAAGCCCTTTTCGGTCTTTGGAGTCGTGTTGGAATTCCTACTGAAATTTTGACGGATCAGGGGAGTCAATTCATAGGCAACGTAATGAAGGAAGTAAATCGTTTACTTTCCATCAAACATCTTACTTGCACACCATACCACCCCCAGGCAAATGGTCTGATTGAAAAATACAATGGGACATTAAAAACAGCACTTAAAAAGCTCGCCACAGATAAACCGAAAGACTGGGACAGATACATCCCTGCCCTACTATTTGCATATAGGGAGGTGCCACAATCTTCCACCGGGTTTTCACCATTTGAGCTACTTTACGGACGTACTGTACGCGGACCGATGATGATTTTGAAGGCACTTTGGACTGATGAAAAGACAGATGACGAAGTTAAGACAACTTATACATACGTCACTGACTTAAGAAACCGTCTTGAAACTATAGGCAAGATAGCACGGGAAAACTTGACGATAGCTCAGTCTAGACAGGCAGAATATTACAATAAGCACACCAAACCTAGAGAATTTGAAGTTAATGACAAAGTGTTACTGTTGCTTCCTGAAGCACATAACAAACTTCAGATGAAATGGAAGGGGCCCTTTGTAGTTACCGCCAAGCTAGGGGGACTGAACTATAAGGTGCAGACAGGAAAGAGAGAGAAAATCTTTCATGTTAACCTACTCAAAAAGTACATAAGCCGTGAGGATCAAACCACTCAAGCTGATTTTGTCGTAGCGACGATAGTTACAGAAGACGAGGGGGATACTGATTGCGTCACTGGTACTTTACCAAACTGTCCTCTACAGACGGACGAAACTGTCAAAGACGTTAGGGTAAATGAAGCCTTGACAGAAAGACAGAAAAAAGAAGTGAATGAATTGCTTAATGAGTTCTCATCTACTCTGACAGACAAACCAGGGTTGACAGACTTAATAGAATTTTCACTGAAGCTGACTGACAACAAACCGATACGTTTGAAGCCGTATCCGTTGCCACACGCTAAGATAGATGACGTTAGACGTGAGATTAAGACTATGCTAGATCTAGGGGTCATAGAGAAGACTGACAGTGCCTACGGATCACCCATCGTGTTGATTAAAAAACGTGATAACTCGTTCCGTTTTTGCGTAGACTACCGCAAACTCAATCAAGTGACAGAGTTTTGTGCCGAACCTCTTCCTGATCCGGATCTCATCTTCACTAAGCTAGCTAACGCTCATTACTATACCAAAATAGATTTGTCACGCGGTTTTTGGCAAATCAAGGTCAAGGACACTGATCGACACATACTAGCTTTCACTACACCAGTAGGAAACTACACATGGAAAGTTATGCCTTTCGGAGTTTCAAACGCTCCAAGCATTTTTTCTAAAATGATGCGGTCATTGTTAGAACCACTGTACGGACGTGGAGTTGAGAACTTCATGGATGATTTAATTCTAGGCACCCAGACATGGGAGGAGCACTTAACACTCTTACGAGATGTGCTAGCCAGATTAAAGCAAGCCAACCTCACTGCCCGCCCTACGAAGTGTGAAATAGCACAATTCTCCTTAGACTTCTTGGGACACAAGTTGAGTCATGGAACTATGTCGCCAAGTGAAGCTAAGATAGCACAACTTAAGGACACTTCACAACCGCTAACAAAAACACAAGTTAGAAGTTTTCTTGGTCTTGCTAATTACTACAGAAAATTCGTACCAGATTTTAGTGCCATTGCATGTCCTCTGACTGACTTGACACGTAAGAATATGCCTACAAAAGTAGTGTGGACTGATGCATGCCAAAACGCTTTTGACACACTGAAATCTAGACTGACTTCAGATTTAGTTGTTAAACTGCCAGATTTGACAAAACCATTCTTGTTAAGGACTGATGCTAGCAACACAGGATTAGGAGCAGTGTTATTACAAGAACACAATGACACCAAACACCCAGTTGCATATGCAAGCCGTAAACTCACAACCACTGAACAGAAATATTCCACCAGTGAAAAGGAATGTCTTGCAATAGTTTGGGCCATAAAAAAGTTCGAAAACTATTTGTACGGAAAAACCTTTGTCATTGAGTGCGATCACCAGCCGTTGGCCTTTCTCGGACAGGCGCAATTTACGAACAGCCGTTTAATGCGTTGGTCTTTGTTTCTGACACAGTATGACGCAAATATTCATTACATCAAAGGGTCTTTGAATGTTGGCGCAGATTACATGAGTCGTGCTTGATGCCATCAAGTGCCGGTACTGATAGAATGTTGTTTAATCAATTAACTGAACCCTACGGATTCCTTCCTGTAAATATGAAATATAGTTGCACACTTTATTTCTAGGAATGTTGAAATTTTTTTTTGTGTAAATTTTTCTTCATTGTGGACTTCTACATTTTATCATACATAATTTGTAGGAGGCATTTTATCTTTGGCAAGATAAACGCCTCAAAAGCAAGGGGGTGTCACAGTCTGATAAAATTGTCCGACTTCGTGACCCACTTGCCTTGTTTACTTCAAATTCGAATATTTGAAACCCTTGGCCCTTTGTTCAAAGCTTCCTTTTTCTAGGTGCTTCTAGAACAGGTCAAGATGTTATGTAACTTTAGGACCATTGTCCAGTTCTCGAACCAACCACATGCTTGCGAACAGTCACGTGATACGCAATATACCTTTCTATATATGTACCCACACGCTTCCGCTCCCTCACTTCGAGCACATTTTAGCTAATTCCATCAGCTTACTCGGGTCGTGAGAGGCAGCCGGCGCCATAGAGAATCAAGGTACCCTTCGACTTCTCTCAAAGGTATCATTTTATTTAATAGTATTTGCCTATGTATTGTTTAAGTATGTATTTGTGCTATGTATTATATGATTTCCATATACACTTGAGCATGGTTCAGAGAAATAGCTGAAAACCTATATGTTACGGAATATAAATTTATTGTAACCATTTTTCCATTTCTGTACTTTAATTTATATTGTTTTAATTCACTAAGAGCCAGAATGCTGCGCTCGATATGAATTCTTCATGTAATTCAATTATTGCGTGTAATTTTAATTGTAAATTGTGAAGCGCTCTGTCGGTTTGAATTACCTCTTGTATGAACATTAATTTAACGTTGTATCTATTTTATTGCTTCATACGTCATGACTGTTAAATGGAACACATGTGAGACGATTATATTTTTTCTAAAATTTAATTGTAAGCGACGCGAGGTCGAAACTCTTTGTTCAGCGCATTTAATTGAGCCATGCCTAGGTAGGACCTGTTAGGTTGAGAATTATATCCAAACACGTTGCATCCACAGGTCGGCTCATGGTTCATGTTCACCCATGCCTCATCTGCATTAGCTTATTGGTGTAAGCGTGTCGAAATCCACTCTGAGGGCCATGCTGCAAAAATTCCAGTTCCTAGCCACTAACAAAGGGACACCATTCCTTATGCACCACGTGTGTCGTTAAAGGGGGACTGAGGGAACGAATCAGCATGACTGAGTGTTGAGACCAAGGATACAAGAATAGAGCTAAGTGCAAAATCAAGTGTACAGATCTCAAAGGAACACTTTTCTGGCAATTTAGATTGACAAAAATCAGGCATAGGCGCGTAAAGACAGAGTGAAGACTATTCGCGTTGCATTCGATTTATTGTTAATTTGTTAAACTTTATTAAATCTTATTTTCTTTGTTAATACCTCTTAGTAGTTGATTTCTATGCACAATAGACCAATTAGATTAATTCTTAGATTTGAATGGGGGCGGATGAGCAGAAAGATTGATGACGAGTGCATATTAATTTAGAGGGATTTAACTGTTTTCAAATCTAGCTAAAAGTTCGCAGTTTATTAGTCTGTAAATTTGTCGTCTGAACTACAAGACGCACTTTTAATTAGTCAGATAATAAATTGAGCAACCAGTCTGCGTAGAATATGAGAGGAAGAATTAATTATATTTAAAGTCTTTTAATTATTCTAAGCAGGGTCTTTAAATAAATACTGGAAACGTAACACTATTCAATCCAGCATAAAGATGGTTTCATATTTTATTTCATAAGAGAAATGTGTTAACCAAAAAATCTACAATATTTTATCTCATATGTCTTAACATTCTATGCAAGAGACTTGCGCTTCTACTTTTTAAAAAAATATATTGATTTCTGGCATTTCTAAATTTTCATCCTTACAAAAAATATTAACAATAAACAAATGGATGAATTATAAATGAAGCCCTATTATTATGATTATAAACATATTAACAAAAACATACTGACTATTTGTTGAATGTTTTGTCAACAACATTTTTTAAAAAAATGTTTAACAGGTACAATGTTGAATTATTCTGAAAACAAAAATCAAAAATGAAAAACGGTATGAAAAGTGTAATCTTTATTTGTATTTAATATTTTCTATTCAGAAGAGGAGAGCTGATGAAGACTACTACTTGTGTTGTTAATTACATTTAGTCCAAGCAAGAACTTTGTAAAGAGTTTATAATACTATTATTTATTAAGTGATATATTATACAAATATACAGACAACTACTAATCTCCCCTTGTACTGATAATGCGAAACATGCAACCTAGAAAACAAACCTAAAGCCAGTAAAGGACAAGTAAATTAAAACTTGGCTAAGAATAGAAACATCAGAACAATGGGTCCCCCATAACCTCATCACAAGCTGATAAGCCTACAAATCCCGCTGCCGTTTAAACAAAGACCAGCAGGAGACTGGGGGTGATTTTCCCACGCTTAAAGCAATTGGGCAGTTAGCGGCGCCTAGAGGCAAATAGTTTTAGGAAATATACTAAAACTAATGTCTAAATACAGTTCCTCTTCCACAAATATTGCGAAAACAACCTGAATAAAACGAAAAATACGAATTTAATGAACAAAGAAATGTATGCGATTTTGAAAATAAAAGAATAACTTCAGGACCCACCTGCGGTGCATAGATCTGTTCATTCATAGCTATGTTGACAATCGGCGTCAGTGAAAAGAAAATCAACCCAAGTTTCCACAGATCGATGAAATTAAAAAATGATATATTCTGTACCTATTACATCTCTTTTCCGTTATCGATCTCTATTTTTTCTCTCACACAAATATTCCATAGGCTAACAGCAATTCAACTTGCTCACTACCAGTTTGTGCACACACTTCGAAATGCACACTCGTGGGAAAAAAACATTTGCATCCGACATCGTGAGAACAATATAGATCAGCTGTTCCACTAAGTATACAGACTCATCACACGTTTATGAACAATAATTAATATACCGGAAGACACTTTAATAGAAGCCTTTGAGCGTTAATTCACTTTTAAGAAATTAAAGAAACAAATCTACGATATTTAATTCAAGTTTAAATTATTATGGAAAAAAAACAAAAAAAATTCAACTGGAAAAATGTAAGTGCAATAAATAGAAGAGCCACTTTCCCAGCCCCCGACAAAGCTCATTGGTGATTTCCTTATAGGGAAAGCAGGTGTTCCCACGGCATACAAGTCGCCGTCAGGCAAATGTTGTGGCCCAACTGCATGCGATAATGAGGTCAAACTCTAGAAATAAAACCTAGCGAAACTAATGCGATGAGTGCATCGCATGCATAAAACTACATTCTTTCGAGAACGAGTGTGATTCTTAACATTCACCATTTTAAGACTGTCTAAAACAGTGTAAATTGGTCATTAAATGGTTTCATTCATCTGCAGAATATTATTACCCATTGTAAGACGGACCAGCCACCTCAAAGTCGAAATAAGCTGAGGCAAAGAACTAGCACTGATACAACAAAAATGAGAAAGAAAAAGATTCTAGCAGTGAAACAGCAAAAATAAACAGTATACAAAATGTGCGGGATTTAAGACAATAAAACTAAACAACAGTAAAAGCAAGGTATATACACTAAATTATTTTTAAATACAAACTTTAATACTGTAGTCTATGAACTTACTCCAGGGGTTTCAACAAACGGACAGTGCTTACGATATAACTTTCTAAAGCAATTTACCCAAAATAAACATACGCAAGAGACTGCACATTGACAAATCAAAGGACAACAATGCCATGAGCGATTATGCCCCACAAAAAGTAAAAATAGTAAAAGAAGCAAACTTTACCCGTACTCTCTAGTCCGAAAAGTTGCCAAGATGGCGAACTAAACAACTGCACATGCGCTTGTTTTGAAGACACCCTTACTTCCGCTTTCGTCTCGGGAGACAGGAAAGCACTTAGGACAGCGATGCTATTTTTGTCTGTGTTTTAAAGTAATAATGATTGTGTTTAATTTAACGTAATTTGTCCGTATACTGACTAAATATAGTGAATGCGTGACAAAAAGAAATTCATATAGGTTTAAATACTGGCATCGTTTCCGTCACTATGTCTAGTGCAACTGTCATGACGGACCAGAATGACGCTATTACGTTCTCTTGTGATGCGGAAAACCGTGTTGTAGACCAGAATCTTTTGGCTGATTCACTAAACACTCACACAGGTAACTTTTGTACATTTTACCAGAGCATTAGAAGGAGCGTATAACACAGATAACACAGGAAACAATATTAGTGAAGAAACATCAATATTGAAAGACCAACTATTCTGACAAAGTGTTATTAAATATGTAAATTTAAATATTACTATTAGTAACATTGGGTAAAACTAAGTAAAAGATAAGTTTAAAACATACTAAATATATTTAAATACTTAGTTTAAAACCAAATTGTGAAAGCAATACTAAAACTGTAAAAGTGGAATGTATTTACATATGAACTTGTATTGATGTCTGTTTTTTTATTTATACTTTCATTTTTATAGTAATCTGCATTTTAATTTTTATAATATGATAACCCATCATTTATCAGAAGATGAAAATGAAAACTGATGAGGTATAGTTAATAATGTAATATATATGAGATATTGTAAAATCAAAGGTCTAGATCAATATACTGGTAGTCAAGAAAGAAAATATTTTGCAATCATGATCACTCTTGAAATTTAATAATGCATTTGTTGACTTTAACTAGTTGAAGAACTTATCATCATTCATTATTTTTCTTTTATCTCATAGGAATGAATTAAACTTTATATCTTTTATAATAATATCGGCTACACAAATTATAATGATTAATATTTTATGGAAAGGCATATTTTTTACTATTGTTAAACTCTATGACAACTATATAAGTTATATTGAAAGTTCAACCATACCCTTGCTGAATGCTCTGGCACCCTCCCCCCCAAAAAAAAAATAAAAAGAAAGAAACATGCCTTTATTAAGTTACTATAGATTTTAATTATTAGTTTGTAAATCATAATGTAATTGTACAAAATAAGTTGTAGTTTTATTATAATTTGTTTTAAAGAAAGATAATAATATATATTTTTTAAATCCTGACTAATAGCATTTCCTACAATATTTTGATGCTGAAATTACTCTGCAGAATTTTACATATAAGTATCTTGATTGCAAAATATATGTTGAACTTGAGGTCATATCACTGGACTTGAGGATGATCTTTGTGATTTGCTGTGCATAGTTACAATAACTGTCTCAGTACTACTACTAGCAAGCAAGTTGAGAGTCTGTGTTCTAAAACTATTATCAGCTGAAGTAAGAACTAGTAATCATAAAAGAATACTTAATCAGATAGTTAGCTACATATTAAATTCAAAAAGTCTTTATAATCACAGGAAAAGTAAAGATAATAAAACTATAAAATAAAATGAATCTCTATGCAAAATGACAAAAAAATTTTATTTTGTGAATTATATAAAGAATGTGGTTGTGAACATTTATACAGAAGAGACAATACTCTTCTTCAGTTCTTGCTTTTAAGAAAGGTATCATAAAGGCCCTCTGAAAACAACTATGATTTCTTAATATCTTATCTACTCTAGAAAGGCAGCAAATTCCAGGTAGACAGTCTATGATAAACAAATGAATGTTGACATTTGACATATTCTTTGCTTTTATTAGTTTTAGAATTTTGCAAATGTGTATCAGATGATAAGTACAACCTATAGGAGGAGTATACACATATATAAGATCAGACAGATACTTAGGGATAGAACCAGACAATGACATATAAAATAGGTCAGAAGTTTTGTATTGTATTTTGCTATGAAAATATAGCCATTGAAAACTGGATAGATGGAGTGACATAATCACTTTATGGCAACAGTTTTACTTGTTAGAACTGCAGTCTCTTCACAAGATAATATTAATAGTAAACAAGATAGCAGAGAACTACAGTAATCAAGCTGGGATTCTGCCAGTGAATACACAAAGGTCTTTGTAAAACCAACAATGAGAAGTTGTTGACGTTTGAAGACCAGTCTGCTAGAACTATAGAAAAGTACCTGTATTGAAAATGTATTGTTATAGAGAGTGAGCTAATGAATATGCCTAGATTTTGTAGTGATGATATAAAATGGGATGGTCAGCGATGTTCATTGAATTTTTGTTTGAAAAAGTAATATTTAGAGAACACTGAAGCATTTTGGTTCAAAGAAAGAATTCTATTATAACCTACAATTTTCTTTTCTGCTCATGATAAAAACATAACAATAACAAATAAAAATGTGCCTTAAAGTTGTTAGATATTCAGATATTTGCTGTAAAACTTGGATTGCACTCAGTAACTGAGAACATTCTGTGTTGTTGGACATAGGGCACATAACAACACAGAGTCAATTGTATTTAAAGTTAGCATGCACATTGTGGCATTCTCTTTAGAAAGTACAGCTATACAAGACTAAACTTATTTTTTTATAATAGGGCAGTTCTATATCTTCTATTGGCAACTGTCATAGTAGTTGCATACATTTCACGATCTTAAACTGTAAGAATTATTATAACTTTATATGAACTGATATTGATCTGTTCTTATCATCTAGATGCAGGTTTAATCACTAGATAATCTCTTGCCCTGACATAAGCAGCCAGTCAGTCAGTTATCTGATAAGATAATATTAAATCTGTCAGCATAGTGTGCAGAAAAGAAATGCATAAAAATTGTGTTTGGTTTTTTGTTCTTATTTATTTTATAGCAATTTGAACAGTATTACTAATTAGTTTTATTACCCTCAAAAGAATGTTTTACTTTTATTGTGCAAATAACCAGATGAATGGTTTTTTAATTAGTTTACCTTCATGTAATCTCACAAACACACACACACACACACACACACACACACACACACACACACACACACACACACACACACACACACATACATACCTGTCTCTTTGGAATATAATATGCATATTATAATTTGTATTATGTGTATTTCTTTATCTGTTTTTATACATTTTAAAAGTAAATTATGGCCAAATCAATATTTTTTATTAAACAGTATTGTGAAGATGTTAATCATACATATCAAATATTGTGCTACATTAATTTCATATTCTTGTATATAAGTATTATAACAATATGTAAGAAATTGCATTAAACACATTTATCTCTTAAAATACATATTTTGCTATACAATAAATGTTTATAATTATATTATTATTATATTAATATTCTTTTTAAATTCTTTGTTGCATTTATTACTATTTAGTTATATTTAGTACTGCAGTTACATCTTTACAGGCAACAACTTCAATTATATCTTTGTATCTTCAGCTATCTCATATTTACATGTACACTAGTGACGTAGCACTTTGTATTGACAGTTCATAGTTTAACATAAGTTACTTTTACTGTTACTAAAACAGTTACCTCTTTGCAGGTAAATGTATGCTCTTCAACTATCTCTGATTCAATTGTATATGTGCTAGTGACGTAGCACTTTGTATTGACACTTCATAGTTTAACATAAGTTACTTTTACTATTACTAAAACAGTTACCTCTTTGCAGGTAAATGTATGTTCTTCAACTATCTCTGATTCAATTTTATATGTGCTAGTGAGGTAGCACTTTGTATTGGCACTTTATAATATTTTAGCAAAAGTTACTGTTACTAAAATAGTTAATTCTTTGCAAGCAAATATATTCTCTTCAACTGTCTCTAATTCATGTGCACTGTGTATATAAGCAGCACTTGATATTGGTTCTTCATATTTTATCATATATGATGTGCAGAGTTATTTAATTTTCATACCTCAGTATCTATTTTTAAAATACTATTTAGTGTACTAATAATTAAAATTAAATTATGCAGATTTAGTTGTTACTAATAATTGCACCAGTAACCATTTCAAGTATATCTCTTTAATTATCTTTCACATTTATACATTACATACTATTTGTGCTGGCTGTTCAACTGAACCATTGTGATACACATGAAGCACAAAAAACAAATACAGGCTCACATGCTAAATATGGCCGGTATGTTACTTTTTTGTAAATGAATGAAAAGATATAATAATTATTATTTTATTATTATCATTACTTTAAATATGTTTTATGTAATTGATGTAATAGCCTGATTCTGAGCATGGACAGATGTGATAATAACTTAATAAGGGGATATCAGCCTTCACCTTTTAATATCAACACAATAAATTACTTTCTTTTGTAAGGACCTACTTACTTGTATTTCCAAAAATTTGCATATGACTATGTTTTATTTAACTTTTAAGGTTCAGTAGCAAAGAGCTGAAATAAATTAAAAAACAACTGTTATTTAAAAATATCTATATTTATCGGAATTGCCTTAGATGGGGATGAACATTTTCTGGGTTATATTTAATTGGGATTGTTTTTGTTGTCATGGCATCAGAATTTTTAAACTGGCACCTATCCACCCTGCAATTCATCAGTGTGTGTGTATGTGTGTGTTTTGTGATCTTCCTTGATCAAGGTCACATTTCTTTGTCCATTATTTTTATCCTTTCATCTGCAGGTGGTCTATCCTTGAAGTGCAACAATATATTGACATCTTAAAGTGTTATTATTATTGTTTTCATATAATTAGTTCACTTGTCATCAATTTCTTATTCTTAATCCTAGCTAATTTTGATGTTTTCCTTCTTTTTGTTTTTTCAATACAGATTTTGTTGGAAGTAGTTTTTCATCTCCAGCATCTTGTGTCGCACCCCCAGCTGATGCTGCTGAAAATGTGGATCAGCAAACTAAGCACAATGAAAGCCAACAAGTTGCCAATAATAGTAATGGTACTAGTACACAAGAACAGTGCTGTGACATGACACAGGCTGAAGTTTCAGACAACAGTCAGTCTGACCCTGCAAGTTCAGACAATACAGTAACACATTTACATCAAATTAATGCCCAGAACATAGAAATTCAGCCAAATGAGATTCCTTACACATCTATTGAGCCCCACATTGATTCAGATAGTTGTATGGAGCCATCATATGCAGAATTCAAAGCTACAGATAATTTACTGAACACAGCTACCAGTACTCATGCAGACTTTGAATTAAAAGCTGAGCCTCCTATTGAAAGAAAAGAGAAACCTTTTACAGATGCAGAAACTATAGTTCCCTCAGTCCTTACATCACTTCCTGTTCTGGAGGCAGTATCAAAGACATCTGCAGGAGAAACAGTAGTCGAAGCAGAGCTGCATCCTGCAAAATTAAAAGCTGTAGCAGAAGACGCTGACGCGAAAGCAGCATGCCAAGAACCCGGTCACAGTGACAGCGTTTACTATATTAAGTGGATAATGTTCAATGGTGGGAAGGTGCCCATCATTACACAGAATGAAAATGGTCCATGTCCTCTTCTTGCCATCATGAATGTCTTGCTCTTGAAGGGCAAAATCAAGTTAGCTCCCATGCTGGAGATGGTCACATCTGAGCAGTTGATGGCTTATCTTGGAGAGTGTGTCATTGAAAGCATGCCCAAGGTAATTTTTAAATACCAGAAAAACTTGGCATAAAGTGAAGCAATTCAGAAAGAAAGAAACCCTTTCTATTTAATAACAATGAAACTTTATTTGACTTTAACACTAATCAACTGAATTTCAACCAGATAGATTGCAGTTTCCTTGGTTTTCACTATCCATTGGTTAAGGGAGGTGCTTTCTCTGGATGAACTACCAGTTTATTATATACAGCTTTTGCCTGTGAATTCACTGACATAAATGTCAGTTTTCAGAATATATTGCTTAAAGGAAAATTATTTTATAGTACAGGTGTTGTTTTATTTATCACCAGGAATAATAATAATACATATGCAAAAAGAAAATGAAAAGATAGAAGGGTAGAATGAAAAGTTGACAGAGAGTTGGGGGAGAAATGAAGGAGGGAAGGGGATGGAAGAAGTGACAAGTTGATAATAACTAAATAAGGGACAAGAGAAAGATAGTGGGAGAGAGAAAAAGGGAGATCATGATCAAGAGTAAGAAATAAAGGAAAAGAATGAGAGATTTATAGGAAGAAAATGTGTTTTGATATTTTTCAGTTAGACATGGCAAAATAAGAGTTAACACACAGCATAATGCAACCCACCAAAATCCAAAATACAATATTTACTACAGTCTAAAATCTAATATCCAGGATGAGAAATACAATCCGAGTGAAATACAAATTGTCTACTGTGCACGGAGATCCAGTGATATATTAGCCAAGGTCTGCATGTACATGCTTTACTTTTGAGGAAAATTTTCTTAATTATAGGACAAGAGACCTGCTTGTAAGTGCTTACTTTTAATGGAAAATATTTGTAGTTTGGGGGCTACTGGTGAGCTCAGTCTTATGCATTAGCATGATGTTCCTTAGCCTCTCTTGATTCTAGGGCACTAAGATATACAAAAGAAAAAAGTCCAATCAAAATCTGTCCAGCGTTTTTTATTTAAACCCACACAAAACGCACAACCTTAAAATTTTTATTAAACATATTTATTTCAATACTTATATAGTTATAATCTACTGGTAATTTGCAGGTGTTTGCTTCATTTGTGCTAATTATAAGTATCTTTTTCTTCTACCTGTTTTTCTTATCTGTGACTATGTTTCCCCTCCCCTTGTTCATCTGACTCACTAGTCTTATCCTCAAACAGTGGTTCCCCCAGCACATCTTTGAACTGGGATTTCACTGTAATATTAACAAGGTTTGGAATCTTGTAAAAAAAAAAAAATTAATTTATAGAGTAATAGTAATTTTTTTAAAAGTATAACGCAAGTCAGAGGAAACAGAATTAAAGGATAAATCAACCACAAACATTCATTCTTTTGTTAGTAAACACTAAAACTTAATGTTATTGATAGATAAAACTTTTGTAAGCCAGACCACAAAGGTTAGATCAGCAAATACATGGCTGTTTTTGGTTGTTGTTTTTTTGGAGATGTATGCTCGAATATGGGGATAATGTTCAGGCATCCTTATTAAGTACTTTAGCTTATAATATACACTGGCAGTAAAAACATGAGTATAGCTTAAGAGTATCAGAGCCCTCTCTTTAAAAGTGCAGATTTTTTAAAATTTTAATTTAGTAATGCAACATCTTTCTAAAATAAAGTACTTATACATGTACCACTTCCACCCAGGGTGTGTGTAGAAAAAGCTGCAATGTCATCACTGCCAATCTATTTTCTATGGCATATTAAATAAGTAGCAATTTACTGTTGAAGCTAATAAGCATATTTCCAAAACTTGTTAATTTTGTTTATTATTGCATCATCAGACTCCACATATTATACATATAGAGTGGACTACATTAGAGAACCCACTAAAGCATGAAATAAAATAATTTTGTATGGTAAGAAATTCTAAAACAGTTCACATAATTTTATACTATAGTCAGATAATATAGCCATACAAAAATATTTAAATTTTGTATCAACCATGCAATAAATTGTTTAATTGATATGAATAAAACTGGCACTAAATAAGTAAAATATTAATTTGTATGCATAATACTGATTAAAACTGGCACTAAATAGGTTAAAACATTAATTTATTTACATAATACTGAGTAAAGCTGGCACTAAATAGATTAAAACATTGATTTACAGAGTATTTGAAATGAGGGTTTTGAAATCATTGCATTAACTAATGATCCATTATTAATTACCAACCATTTCCTATTGCATGTTTTTAATGCTTTTATTTTTGTCTGCAGAATCTAACTGAAACGGCTCAAGCAAACTATGAGCAAAATATGCAAGATGCCATGGCAATTATGCACAAGCTACAAACTGGCCTTGATGTCAATGTCAAATTCACTGAGTATGTAAATCACACATTATGATATTTATTGATGTATCAAATTTTAAATTATGATTAACTATGGAACATTGTTAGTTTTTCATCTTCAGTGGAAAAAATTATAAAATTCATGTATGTAATTATTAACCCATTATTCAACAACAAAAATAATTTAAGTTCATTTACAGAACAGAATGCAGATTTTGAAATAATGACCATAGGTATTTTTTCCTTTAGCACACTGTGTGTGAATTATTAGGGACTCAAGTATGGGTAATATGACTAATGGAGCTCAAAATGGAATAAAAATGCAAATATTTTGCAAGATAAATGTATTAATTTAATGCTATTTAAAAAATATATTGTGCATTGTTCCTAAATAAATAATTATATTTGTCATTATACCAGCTATGGGATTATTCAGGATAGACAATTGCTACATTTATCTTAATAAATTTGTAAATTTTCATGAATGATGATGCATAAGAACTTTTTCTCAGACAATATATGTCATCTGGTTCTCTCTGTTGCATCACAGAAAATGTTCTTGTTTTAAAAGTTTGCACATATTGATATTTATTAATATTATATATTAATTATTATTAATATGCTGAGAGTTATGATAGTTTCTGACCAGCATAAGACATCCTCTCCTCAACCCTCCAGTAAATAAAATTCAAACTTGTATGTAAATGCAATCACTAAATCATTAAAAGAAATTACATTATGCTTAGTTTTATACACTTATGACACACGGTTATTTATAAAATACAAAATTACATGTATCTAATAAGTGTACAAGGGCAAGACACAGACATGTACAATTCACTAAAAAAATATGTATATAATATATATATTATCCACTTATTAAAAAAAAAAGTCAAAATTTCATGGAATTATTTGAATATTTATTTTTAAGTTGTATCATTTTTAAAGTTAGTAGTATGTGCTGCTTTTTCTATCATTACCAATAAATACTCCAATATACTAAAGGTACCACTGATTTATATTGTTTATTGACTAATTTGATTGGTAACAATTCAGATTGTTTGTATGTTGTGAAACAGCTGGAACTTTTCTACTAGATTTAGTCATATTTTTGTTTTCTACTTTGAAATTGTCTGAAATATACGTTGATTTTACTGGTTTGTTAAATTTGCCATAGAGTCAATGAGTTTGAATACACCCCAGAATGCATCATTTTTGATCTCCTGGAAATTGGGTTGTATCATGGTTGGCTGGTTGACCCACAGGATGAACAGAATGTTACTATTGTTGGAAAATGCAGCTATAATCAGTTGGTGGAGAAAATCATTGAACAGAAGGCTTCAGACCAGGAGCCCCTACAGAGAGAAGGTTTCTTGTTCAGTATTCACATTTTTAAAAATTTTATTTCTTTCCTTTTTTTCTGTTTTTAGACATTTTTTTTTATGATCTGCCTTGCTTCTCTTCTACATCTACAAGCTTGATTTTCCTTCATGAAAAACTGTCAATACAATTAATATAATTTTTTTTCATTCTTTTGTAATTCTGAATAAGTTACACTTTATATAATTTATTGTTTGAGTTGTAAAAGTAAAAATAATTTTTAAAAAAGTATATTTTCAGTGAAACTCACCAAACCACACTTTGTTTCTTTTCTTCTACTGCATACTTTCATAGTCATATGTATTTTTATAAGGAACTTTCTGGACATTAGGTTTATATATAGATGGCCTACGTATTAACATAAGGGCAGTGCTTGACTTGCAAGCTGTATTAGAAACTCTTATTCTTTTTTCTTCCGTATATCTTCCTCACTACAACAGGGTTTCAGCTGTTTTGTGTGTTTTTCTTCTGTACTTTTTATAAACTATCATTATGGTTTTCTTTACAAAGTAATTATTTTGAAATTTTATTACTATTGGAATGTTTTCATTGAATTAGTATTATATAGTATGGATTACTAAAATTAGTATTTATTACTATTAGAGTTTATAATTGCTAATTTTTTCAGAGTTGTCTCCCATTAGTCTTATTCCGTGACCCTTTCATTATATGATTCAGTTATTCCCTAACCAGTTTGTTTATTAATAGTTGTAAATACAATGTAATGTTTCAGTTTTAAAATGAGGTATGTTAACAGAATTTCATAACAACAGCACATAATTACATGCTATGGCACTTTTAGGAAATATTTGAGTCCTTCATACATTGATTCTGAAAGTTTTTGTTGTATTGTTGCCTTCATGAAACACAGACTTTATCAAAGTACTCATCAAAAAAACTGATGGTCAAGTTCATTTGCTAAATGATGCTCTAGCTTTCACTTGCAATGTGACTTATAATGTAAAAAAATAATAACCACAGGTAAGGAACAAAAGGTATAAAAACTATCAGTGAGCATTCGGAAAGGGAACAATGTATAAAACTGATACAATTTAACTCCTGAAATGTTTCAGCAAACCCATTGTACACCGTGCAATCAAGTACACTGTGACATTGTAAATACATCTACAGGCTCTGAGTTTAATTTCTTTCCACCGATTGACCCGGCAACACATTTTTTTTGCCTGGAATGTCTAATGCTGAGTGGTGCAATAGGCACCCATCTTGAACAGCAGTTTAGGTTCGGTGAAGGTCATTCACTAAATGATGCTCAAATTTTCACATGCAATGTGACTTATAAGTTATAATCAAGATTTCAAATAAACAAATTCATTTATTCCTAGCAATGCGTTCATTTTAATTTTGGACTTTTTTTTAAAAAAAACGTTCATTTATTTTAGTGGGGATTTTGTTTGACAAAAAATTTTAATGGATTTTTTTGTGCTGCTTTTCAAACTGACAAGACAGTTGAATCTATGTCAGCTCATAATATTCATTGCTATTTCTTGAATCTGCATTTGCACCAGTTTAATATTGTCAAATTAGTCTTAGTTTTCTGAGTGATGTTTACTTAAATTTAGTAAAGGAATTGTTAAATTTTGATTTGACAGCTTTAATAGCAGAGCAGTTTCTTGACCGGACAGCCTCCCAGCTGACATACCATGGATTGTGCGAGTTATCATCAACAGTGAAAGAACAAGAGTTATGCATCTTTTTCCGTAACAACCATTTCAACACACTGTATAGACACAATGTAAGTGTAAATTATTAAATGTCTGATGTTTATGTTGTTTTATGGTGCTCTTTGTACTTACTGCTTACTTGAGGTTTAGATTTCAAGTTGGTTTCAAGATTTGCATTATAAATATGATTAATTGTTTTTAATTTTATTTGAATTTGAAAAAAAACATTAGTTTTGGGGGGTTCGGGGAGTTGTTAAGTAGTAATTTCTCTGAAAGAAGCCCAGCCGGCACTATATATTATCATAGATTTGTATTTGTTTGTATTTTTACAGATATTTTAATTTATCAGTGTGGTCATTGGTTCGTTTTAATCTATGAATGTAAACGGAGTGAGATACATTAGTATGACCTGTAAATGCTTGCAAGATCTTTGCTTGCAGACTATAAAAAATATATACATATACATACAGATGCACAAAATAATTGACACATATAAGCATGTAATCTAGAAATTCTTTTAATCTGAAGTACATGGTATTCACCATCACTTTGTGTGTCATCACCCTACATCTTCGTGAGAGAATATTTGTATCCAGTGCTCAGCTTAGATAGGGGAGAATGGATGAATTACAGAAAACGTGCATTTCATGTCAGGAAATTCAAGAAAAGACAACGATTTTGCTGTGACACAGTACAACTTACTTATTCTGATAGTTATTCCCCTATTCCCCCTGTTTAAGTATTCTTACATGTGTGCATATGCACTCACGAACCCATTTTCATTTGATTTTGTGCAGTCCAAAATCTAGATCAATAAAATTGTGTGTTTATTAATTACAAGTATAATGTTTGACTAATTGGAGTCTTGATTGTCTGGGTGACCATTGGTCAAGGTTAATTAGGATAATTGTCATTTGTTGTGTCTCATATAAATAGCACTAAAATAGCATTGTTTAATTTTTTTTTTAAACTCTCCAGTAAATTTTATATTTTTTTTAAATGTAGGTATTTTATGAATCCTCACCTAAATAATATTTTGGGGGAGTTTATTGTGTAGTTGTTAATGAATCCTTTATTTTTACCTTAAAATCTATGATAGCAAACACACACACATGCACAAGCACCTTTGCAGACACATTTATGCAAACACTGACTTCTTTGTGGTGTCCTATTTATATATTGCAACATTTGTGAATAATAATGAATGTGTACTGAAAATACTAGTTATGTTTTTGCAAGGTAAATTCAATGTCTCAGTGTAAGACGGGCATCAAGCAGACCATCACAGCAACTAAAATTGCAGGCCATGTTCTGGTTGTAAGATTGCTGCTAATGGAGGTACTGGTTTCACCATTGTTGGTCTTGTTTGCAGGAGAGTTAGCCCGATTCATATCTTTCCCGTTGTCTGCTGGCAGCATGGACACTGAAAATAGATCAAGAGCATTAGTTAAAAGGGAACAAGCCTAACCTTATTTGTACATGAAAATTAAAAACTACTTGTACCTCAGACATCAATTTCCCTCTGACTGTTTCAGCAAAACACTCCAAGATAAGATATTTTATTTTCCTTTCCTTTTTTTATAACACTGATTCAGACATCCACAGCTGTGTCAATTAAACTTTTTCTGCCCAGAGTATGGAAGCTCGCTGTTTCAATATACACATTGCAGTTTAATATTTAAGAGTGATTTACTGTGTCTGTACATGGAGTGTTGGGATAGTTTGGTTTAATTTAAAACTTTGTTGGATAACTACTACCCCGTTAGTTCTCTTTGGAAGCACAGTGAACAGTTTCCTAAAACAGAGCACTGTAACTGTAGTGATGCATGTGTCAAGACCAGAATTGTCCTGATGAGATCACCATTGCAACAACATTGCTTGCTTTTATAAACACTTCAGTATGCATAACACAACTGTTTGCAGTCAGGCCCAAAACACTGTAGATAGATTGAGTTTAAGGATTTTATTTCCCAAATTTTTAAACACTAATATAGATTTAATTCCTCTTGAGAGAGTCTTCATTTAAAACAATAATATAGGCTGTCCAAAAAAGCCCCTGGTGAAAATTCAAAGAATAATTTTTTTTTTTTTCTAAACAAGAAATTTAGTTACTAAGCTAGTGTCCTTCCCTCTCTCTAATCTCCAGTAAATCAAAATATGTGGTGCAGAGCAAGTGTCAAAAGACCTGATCATTTTAGTACTTAATGATGTACAGAAGGCTTAGCCTTGGCTTTCCTGGAAGCATTTGTAGGCTGTAACACGGTTAGTTGGCCATTATTTTGGTGGGTCAAGTCATGCACACTTACTTGTTTGTGTTTACTGACCAGGTTAGGTAATGAGACTCAAAATTGTGAGAGAATTGGAGAATCATCTAGAACTCTGGCTTGAAACCTTCTAAATAATATCCAGACCTAAATAGATAGGCTGACTTTTCATAAAGGATATGTTGAATGCTAGAATTGTCAATTGTCCTGAGCACCTAATTTTTCCTACATCATGAGTTGAGATGAAGTACTTTATATTTCTTCACTCTTGTCATTTTAAACTATTCTGTGATAGAGAGCATTATTTTCTGCTGAACTCTTTTGTAAAATTATCATTAGCAATTCTTACTTTCTCATGCATTATTTGATTGTAATAGCTTTCATTGAAATATGTTTCAGAAGTTATCCACTGCTGCTGCTTCTAGTTTTGGTATTATTTTCAACACTTGTATGAATTTTTCAAATCTTAGTAAACAAATTCCATTATTGTCTGTGTATTCAATATAGTTGTACACTTATTTGATTGATTATTTTTCTTGGTAGTAGAAATGGTGTAATAACTGTTTTGCTGACTAAAAGCATAAGTATTTATTCCGAGAATGTGTACAAGGAAAAAAACATTGTGTACTGTTGTAAGCTAATGTTATTAGACATCTGCATAAATAGCTTGTGCTAGATAGTATTATTACATCAGTCTTGCTCTGTCAGATGTGGTCCTCATAGCACTCTGTAGCATCTGAGTACAGCATTAAAAGTGCTCATCACTTAATATGAAAATGCATATTTACAGTGGTTTTTTAGATGGAGATCTTTCTGTAACTGTTGAATCACTCTTAACACAAGCAAATACAGAATTTGGCTTCTGTTTGGTTCGTTTATGGTGAACAGCTGCCTACTACATTTGGGACCTGTGCTGTCATTGACTGCTGTCTACTTCATCCTAGACCTAGCTGTCACTCATTCTCAATCAGCAGTCATGTCTGGGAAGACATCTCTTTGACTACAGTGGATTTTGAAGTGTCTACCACAGTGGAGATATACTGCAGAAGCATCTTCCCCAGAAGAGATAAAACACTGCAAGTTATATTTGAAGAGTGTAAACTTAATGACTCTTGTCAGCTTGTGCTCACTTAATAGACTGAACTCTCATTTAACACAAGCAAGTTATAGTATTATTTACATAGACTTTGAGTGGCTCTTGTGCCAAACATAACATTGCTTAGTCTCGTTATCTTTAACTAGCCAGTGCTTTCAATCAACCCTTTTGCTATCTTTAACTAGACAGTTCTTTCAATCAACCCTTTGGCTATCTTTAACTAGCCAGTGCTTTCAATCTACCCTTTTGCTATCTTTAACTAGCCAGTTCTTTCAATCTACCCTTTTGTTATCTTTAACTAGCCAGTGCTTTCAATCAACCCTTTTGCTATCTTTAACTAGCCAGTGCTTTCAATCTACCCTTTTGTTATCTTTAACTAGCCAGTGCTTTCAATCTACCCTTTTGCTATCTTTAACTAGCCAGAGCTTTTGATCTACCCTTTTGCTATCTTTAAGTAGCCATTGGTTTCAATCTACCTTTTGCTATCTTTAACTAGCCATTGGTTTTAATCTACCTTTTGCTATCTTTAACTAGCCATTGGTTTCAATCTACCTTTTACTATTTTTAACTAGCCATTGGTTTCAATCTACTTTTTGCTGCATATTGAACATCACCAGTTTATTCATGTTAAACAGTTTGTTCAATTGTTTACAACTATCTAGGTGTGATTGAGTTGACTGGTGGCAGTCCTACACCTATCTTATCAATCTATGAGCAAACACATCTTATTCCTTTATGAGTAGCACACGAAACCAACATTTATATGTTGCATTCAGCCTCACATACATCACACACAGGTACACACACACACACACACACACACACAGATAGGTATACAGATATTGTCTACTTGGCCAAAAGTATATAGTTACAGTACCTGTCACTGAAGAATCTTGTTCCACCCACGTGGTCTTTGTAACCAGGACACTGTCTCCAAACAACTGTTCATCTATCTGACAGTTATAGGGTGGTGATGTGTATTTCTGATTGATCACCTTAAAAGCTATCATCACCTGTCCGTCACATCCCTCTACCTTTGGTTTGATGCAGCTCGTATATGTCTGTAATGCTCTGTGGAAAGTAAACAATGTATGTTATTGGTATTTTAATTTATATATTTGTAAAGAAAGAAAACTGTGTTTTTATTATTATTTAATTAGTAGTTTTGTGAAGTTTGAGCATGTCCATAAAGTTCTACCCTTTTGCTATCTTTAACAAGCCAGTGCTAGTTAATAGAGAAAATAGAGTTTATTAACATTATTTAATCTATATATTTGTGAAGCTTGTGATTATTTGTTAAGCTCTTTTGAAAGAGAGCTGTTCATTATTATTTAATTTGTATATTATTATTATGCAAAGCTCAATGGAAGGAAAATTTAATTTTAATTGTTAGTATGCAGAATAACTGTTTTAGTATATATTAATAAAATATTTGAATATCATTTGATCCATGTTATTTTCAGAGTCTCCTATTCATGTATATGTTTTTTTAGATTTTAGTCTTTGTCTAACACACATACACACACAGATACACACACACAAGCATATGCACACGCATGCACACACACACACACACACACACACATAGACAGAGACAATATATATTTCATGAAGAATGGCCTATTTAACTCATTTGAGAATCTACTACAACAAATTGCATCAATAGCTTCATTGGATATTGTTTCCTTACAATATCTTTATATTCATAAAATACATTATTTAAAGTCCACCACTGAGAGTTACTGATTAGTGCTAAGCAAGCAGCAAAAATCATTCTGAATCCATTGAAATGGCTAAATGTTAACTGAAATCTAGGTGTGGTGGGTTTATTTTTACTTTTACATAATTTTCTTTTAATACTGATTTCTTTCTCATGTGGTGCAACAGCATTTGTTGTAAGAAATCAGATTTGTCTCAAGATGAATTAATCATTAAGGCATATTTTTTTTTTAAGTTAATAATTTCTTGAAAAATTAAATACTTTTGTCAATATTTGTTATTTCATTGCAAGTCAGATGAATAAAATTTGCTGTCTTATGACAGATAAAGATGTTCAACGAATCATTTAAATGCAGAAGTAAATGAAAAGTTAACTTACTGACAGAGGTGTGATGTATCATTGAGTTGACTGGCTTCTGACAGGGCCTCTCGCTCCTGTTGGCATGACATCATGGCTATGCCAACATTTTCATTGTCGCAGTCCATTCCTTGCACTGCAACTGTATAAATAATGGCAGTGAATCTATATACTAGGCCTCTAAACACAATTTATTGACAAGTACCAATGACACTGTCTTTTTACTTGAGTCATTAACACAGTATGTTTATGAGTGCCACTAACACAACCATTTTACTGCTTCAACTAACACAGTCTGTTTAGTAGTGCCAGTGACATGGTATGTTTACTTGAGTCACTAACACAGTCTCTTAACTTATGCCACTAACAGTTTGTTTATTATGCCACTAATACAGTCTGTTTACTAGTGCCACTAACAGTCTATTTACTAGTGCCACTAACATGTTCTGTTTACAAATGCTTCTAACAAAATATTTTCTAACTTTTATAACTCTGTTTACTAGTGCCTCTAAGACAGTCTGTTTACTATTGCCACTAACACAGTCTGTTTACTATTACTATTAATACAATTTGTTTATTATTGCCATTAAGACAGTCTGTTTACTATTGCCATTAATACAATTTGTTTTCTAGTGCCACTAAAAGATAATCTGTTTACTGTTGCCACCAACACAATCTGTTTACTATTGCCTTTAATACAATTTGTTTACTAGTGCCACTAACACAGTCTGTTTACTTTTGCCACTAACACAGTTTGTTTACTAGAGTCACTGACACAGTTTGTTTACTAGTTCCACTAACACAACTTGTTTACTATTGCCATTAACACAATTTGTTTACTAGTGTCATTAACACAATCTGTTTACTATTGCCAATAACAAAATCAGTTTATTATTGCCATTAACACAATTTGTTTACTAGTGCCAATATCACTAACAGTCTATTTACTAGTGCTGCTAACTTATTTTGTTTATAAGCACCATGAACAGTCTTTTTTCTAGTACCACTAACATAGTCTGTTTATTAGTACTTTTAACAATTTGTGTACTGGTACCAATAGCACAGCCCAGTCCTAGCACACTAAATATTTATCTAAGTAGTTATCTTGTAAGTGTATTTATATTTTTCAATATGTTTTCTTGAACTGCAAGCAAAGATTTATGTATGCTGTGCTTTTAATTTCTAGTGAGTTAGATTAATGCAATTTATCTTTGATGGTCTTTTCTGTTCTTGTTTCATTTGCTCCCTTTATGTCTTGGAATAATTATTATCATTTTATTATCGTAGTCAAGATTGATAATACAGAGACATTATATTTTTAGATCTGAATTTTAATTTATTTTTTAATTTAGTTTTAGTTTTAATGGGTTTTATGTTTATTTTTATTTTTATGATGCAAGTTATGGCCTTAGGGAATTTAGCTTTTGCAAGTCAAAAAAAGACTGATGTATCATTTAGCCCAGTACATTACACCATACTAATTTATTAAAAAAAACTGGACTGCTCATAGTGGTTTATATTATACAGCCACACTTCTTAAACCAGTTTACTGAATATTGAATTGGTAAGCAACACTCTTGCTAAATTAGTTTTGTGATGTCCTGCTGAAACGCTTTAGTAATTTTTCATTTAACATCATTTATAATATAATTTCTAAAATATCCTTTAGACTGTGATTTAATTTTTCTCTCAATAATACTTACTATAATTTAACATTGGCAAAAAAAACACATGAAGGCATCATTAGACTACCTGGCTTCATTCAGTTTTAAGTCAAAATAAAGCGGTCTGCATTTATGCTTAATAGTATAATACCACTATAAAAAAATTTGAAACTATTTTCCTTATCTATGATTTTTGTTTTATAATTAATAAACTTTAAATCAAGCAGAATTTTAAAAAATAATTATAGAGTTAATATTAAGAGTCTGCACATGCTTTGTTTTTGAAATTTTAGGCAAGCATTAATGTGAAATGGATGAATTTAATTTTGAAGTTATGGTTAAATATTTGCACATTGAGACTATTTTTCGCTTTCACTTAGTACTTTGATTCAAATGTGGGGAAACTAATAAGCATATATATTTCTGTGTGTATACATTTGCATGCACATTAATTGAATTGTTTTATATTTCTGTTCAGCCATGTACCTTAGTGAATATTCCTGTAACTCGTACTTACCTCCATACATGACCAGTAGTCCACAAGACACAAATAGAGAGTTGGAGAGTGCTGGATTCATTCTTGATATTGTCCTGATTCTGTGTGTTAAAATTATATTTCTTTCTCTCGAAGACACCTGCCAAAGTCAAATTGTAATCTAAGAACTCCAACAAGACTGGCGTTTTTGTGTCTGCGTTTGCACTAGCTGCTAGGCTATGCCCCACGGCAATCAACTGTTTGTCTAGAAAGAAGTGCTAGCATGTTTTGGACATCACTGCCTCTCCCTGAGGCCATTCATCCCTTCCTTACCAGCCCACTCCATCCTCTTCATCCTGCCACCTATATTTGCTTTTCTGTCCACCTCTCACCAGTTTTAACTTAAGTATCTAATTTCTGCCTGCAAGTTGTCAGAATGATATGCTGAAAGTAATTAATGTTCATTTATAAAACTAAAAGTGTGGTGCACAAATATCCATTAAAATACTTGACTAGCATCCCAGACAAGAGGAGCAACATTCATTATTCACAGCTGTATTCCTATTGTTCACTGCTTTTTGTGCTTGTCAAAGTGTTCAGTAATGATTATAATTGTAATTTTGTCCATAGATGATATAATGCTACCATTTTCAGATCTCCAGTTTTATTGTAGATAATGATTGTATAGTAAGTAGGTGCCCGTTGGTTTAATTAAATCAATACAGATAATTCTGCGTTTAAACTAAACATTTGAATGCATAAATGTTCTGACTGCTCTGAGTGTTAGCATGTGTTTGTGTGTGTGAGTGCATATGCATTTATGTAGGTAGACAGACATAAGCAGACAGATTTTATGTATAGATTGTTTTCTTGGAATATAAAAAAAAGATCAACACATATGCTACCATGGACAGAAGGTTACTGAAACCATGCTTTGTGTGGACCTAGGCTGGAGGAGGGTGTAAGTGAAGTGGTTTTGGGGGGCTTGGAATCTTTGTCCATTGCCCTCCATGTTTGTTTGTGATTCTAAAGCAAACACTAGCTTCCCAGACTTAAACACTGCAAAGGGCGGAATGAGAAGCAGCAGTGAGACTACACAGCTGAACGTCTGTTTCTTATGGCATTGTTGTAGTAACCCTTCAAGCTTTTTATGATAATGAGAAAAAAATAATAATAATATCAGTTTAAAGAACCGGTTTACTAAGTTTGTCATCAATGTTATATTATTCCTGTCTTTATTTTGCAACAAATTTGACACCAAGATGATGGATTATACAGCTGAAACTGATGGCTGCTTAGAAAAGAAAATTTAATATTTACTTGTTTGCCATCTGATTAAGTGACTAAATTTTAAATTGCAGTAGATGGAATTAGGTCTGATCTATCCATTAAGAAAAAGTTCATTCCTATACTTTGGTGAATTTCATGAATAACTCTAGCATATGTTGTTTGATTTGTACTGACCAGAGAAATATCACATTAACTGAAATGCATATACTATAGTTGCGGATCTTTGTCTTTCATAAACGGCAGGAAAACGTTTTAAATGCATATTTGAGTTTTGCATATATTTTGTAAATGTTGAAAGTATATATATGATATAGATTTATTCTATCCTATTTCCATTAATATTTTTATTTATTGCCACGTAATGTTTTTAATTATTTCCCTTGATATGAAGACCCAGTATAGGTCTGACTATCCTCTAATATCTTCTAACATCCTTGATTTTGTTCACACATGGTATGCACACTTCATTGGCAAACACATACATACATACTATCTCACATATATACAGACACATCACAAACACCCCTAAACACATGCAGTCCACAGTGACATTGTATCATGGATGCAGGTCAATTTGCTTCTCCTCCCTTCCCTCACACATTCAAGATCTGGATAGGTTTCCTTTGGTGACACCTCTATTCCAATTAGATAACATGGTAACCATTTTTTTTGTTTGTTTTCATTTTTTAAAGTGATTTGCAAGTTAGAGGGTCAGAACCTAGAAGCTTCACAGTCTTTTGAAGGAAAAAAAATTCAGTCTGATCTCAAGAAACTCCAACACTGGCTCATAAAGGAATAAAAGAATGAAGATTGAATTAATTTACAATAGTTTACAGTGCATCAGGCATAAATTACTGATGTGTGTAAATAATATTGTGCGTGCAAGAGTTTGATATAACTAATGTGTCTTTTCTTGCAGCTGCTTTTTAAGACTGATTTGTCTTTTATCAGCATATGACCCCATGCAGCTTGTTAAAATAGATGTGTCTTTTTTGGTAGCATCATGATCACATGCAGCTTTGTAAAGATAGACATGTCTTTTGGGCAGCAACAGGAACCCTGCAGCAGCTTGTTACTGTAGATCTGTTATTTAGCAGCACTAAGACCCCATGAAGCTGCTCATTAATTCTGTTGTGACATTTGGCAGCACTGACAATAAAATCCCATGCAGTTGTTCGCAAAAACTGATGTGTCTTTTGGCAGCACAAGCTCTAATGTAGCTGCTTGTAGAGATAATGTGTTTTTTGACAGCACTAAGAGCCCATGCAATGAATGCCTGACACTGTGTGTTACATTTATTGAGTGCTTATTGTAAACAAGTGTTGCAGAAGCCTCAAAATGTCATCTTTTAGATTTAGAGTATTTTGAAGTCTGGTATTTCATAAAATATTAGGTAACTTTGCTAGAATCCAAATACTTGTGAAATTTTTGCTTAATTAAATTTTATGTTTACATGAGTTGGAAGATGGTAATACTTTGAAATTTATTTCTCTGAACCCTGCTTGATTTTACTTTAGGTCCTGTCTCCCCTTGAAGTTTATTTCTCTGAACCTTGCTTGATTTCATTTTAAGTCCTATCTTCCCTTGAAGTTTATTTCTCCGAACCCTTCTTTATTTGATTGTAAGTCCTAAATTCCCTTGAAGTTTATTTCTTTGTTTTTTTATTAATTGGAATTTTTTTCTCTCCATGATTTTAGTTGCAGCAACAAAAATAGCACAGGTTTTGTAAAGTTACACAATTGCCAGTCTTATAAACCTATTTTGTGTATTACAGGCAAGCTTTTCTTTTTTTCTCATCTGTGACCTTAAATTTATGGACATAATTTTCTAATGTCTAATGGTGCCAGATCGACAGTGAGGACTTTCAGGTGATTTGTTGTTTTTTTCAGAATGAATTGTTTCTGCTTGTGACTGACCAGGGCTTCCTGACTGAGAGCAATGTAGTGTGGGAGACTCTGTCCAATGTGGATGGTGACTGCCATTTTGTAGATGCTGACTTTAATACCTTCACAAAGCCAGAAACCGCTATTGAACCTATCCCAGCCTCCTATTCATCAGGAGACACGCAAATTGACTCCGAGTAGGTGAATTTTAAAAAAAATGTTGAAGTAGATACCTCTAGGTTGTTGTTTTTTTTTAAAAATTATTTTACTGCAATTATTAGTTTAGAAAATGTGCACTTTCTTTGACCTTGGCTTTTAATTAAAAATATAAAAATAAGCCCATGGTTACACATAGCAAAAATAAGTGAAATTTTCCATTCCCATCACCAATCATGTTTTACATATTTCTCCAAGGAAATTGTGTTTTGAAATAGAAACAGTGAATGAGGAATATATTGTGCCTATGATCAGAAAATATATCTGGTAAATCTAGGATTCTGATTTGCTTGGTTCTTTGTAATTAGCTGGTAGTTCTGGTTTATTAACCAGTTAACTGTACTTTTGACTTATCATGTACAACATAAAAATTATACCCAAACTGGGAGTATTTATTAGATTAAGAAGATGCAGTAAAGATCACTATAATTAGATTTGAGCATGGTAGTTGCATACTTTTTAAATTTATATATATATATATTATTTTATTTTATTTTATTTATTTATTTTTTAATTTATTTTTGGAGAGGTGTCCACAGGACCAATACATTTGCTGTAAAATAACATTTAATATATGATACTTGTGTATTGTGTGAAGTGTGTGCATGAACATGCACATATGCAGATGCGTGCAATTGTGTATGTTTTTTCGGATACAGACTTTTGTGTCTGCTTGTTTTTTTGGTGCCTTCCTTCCTTGGTGTGGTTTGAGGTCAAATGCATAGATGGAGAATTCAACCATTGACCACCCCAGATAGAGAGTATAAGCTAGGTGGACAATGCAAGGCCTTCAGAATCTATGCACAAACTGAAGACAGTTATGCGGTAAATTTTCAAAAGGGAAGGACATGGAAGTCCATGTTCATACTTGTGTTCAACTTTCTCATCTTTGTCATAACTGCACACTTGAGTGTGAGCTCATTGATCTAGTTGACCTGGTCACTGCTTTGATCTTCTTTTAAAAGAGCATTTAAATGAATCAGGGATTTATCATTTAAAATGTCAAGTTTACTTGAGGTTTAGCTTAAACATTTCTAACTGTTCTAAAATACTGTCTCGAAATCAGGACTGGGATCCTTAGGTTTAAAAATTAGTTGGCAGCAGACAAATGAAATTGTAAGCATAAGCAGACAAGTGAGATTCTTTGGTATAAAAATTAGTGGAGAAGCAGTCACTGAGGCCTTTGATGAATTAATAGTTAGCAGATACTGGGACATTGGTGTAAAACTTGTTAGACTGGCAGATGCTGGGATTCTTTAGATTCAGGGAGCCTTTAGTATGCAGATTGGTGGTCAAGTACAAGCTGACTCTAGGATTCTTTGGTATAAACTTGATTGACCAACAAATTCAGGGAGCCTTTAGTATGCAGATTGGTAGTCAAGTACACGCTGACTCTAGGATTCTTTGGTATAAACTTGATTGACCAACAAATTCAGGGATTCTTTAATATATGCAAATTGGTAATCAAGAACAAGCTGACTCTGGGATTCTTTGGTATAAAAATTGGTAGACAAGAATGTTCAGACATTGAGATCCTTTGGCATCATAATGGTAGACAATTACAAGAAGATACTAGGATCCTTGGATTTAAAATTAGTAGACACTCAAATACTGTGATATTTGGATATAAAATTAGTATAGAGTGGGATTCTTTGGTATAAACACTGATAGACAAGAACAAACAAACATAGAAGAATCATTTATAACAGGGGTGCACAAACCATGGCCCATGGGCTGCATGTGGCCCGAGACCAGGATTCTATGCAGCCCCCAGAGGACTTTTGTATGTTACCATTATTACGAATGTAAAGCACATTATTTGTGTTGTTTTTTTCTATTGAGCTATCCGTGTGGCAGCCCTCCATGCACTATCAATTAGAAATTTGGCCCTCTGGCCTAAAATGTTTGTGCACCCCTGATTTATAAGGTCAGGCAGACTTAGATGTAGGAATCATTGATATTGTGATTCAGAATGGCTAAAAATATTCTAAGAACTTAATGCCAAAATAAGCATCACAAGAACTCTTGTTACCGTTTTGACAACCTTATTTGTGGTGGTGCGTGAAGCAGACATTGTGGCTGTCCTTATTTCTGCATTAGATGTAGAACATTCAAACAAACAACTTGTCACGACTGTTTCTCAGCATCCAGGAAAAAGTGTTAAAGGTCTTTAAGAAAAGAGCAATTAATTTTACCACCAACTTTGAATGCAAATTGTGATAACAAAATGAATGCCTTACAGATGATATAAACTGTTATCACAGACCTTTGTACAATAATAATATTAATTTCCTCCTTCCTTCCTCTTTTCCCCTTCCCCCCTCTTTAGCAGCATTTGTACATCCTTGTTTCTCCACTCTGTTTGACATTGCATATTCCGGAGCCGCTGGCATTGTTTACAAAGAGCAAGCTCTATACCAGAGATATTTGACCAGCAAACATATTTATGAAGGTTGTCTTGGCCTGGCCTGTTGTGAATCAGAATTTATTCATCACAGAGAGATTTTATGCCAACTAAAATAGAAACACATTACAATGTTTATTTCCTTATGTAATGCATGCTTGTGTATGCAAATCTTAGAGTAATTGTGCACATACTACTGTGTTTAATTTTATATCTATTGTTAGAGTCAATTTTATTACAGTTGATTATATTTTAGTTTAACTTTCTTATGATTGTGCATACATGATAAATATCTTTCAAATAAGGTAAAGTATTACTTTTAATATTACCCATATTTTGCAGGTAAAATTCTTAGTTACTTGCACTTGCATGTAGATTATCTTTCAGGCTAATGAAAGGACTATTAAATTAATTATCAGTGAAGTTTGTTGTTAAAATTTCATTTGCAGTTTGACACTGATCTTCTTTCTTACTGATGATGGGACTATCATCACTGTAATACAGACTGAGTCTTTGATGATGGTACTATCATTGATGTAATACTAACTGTTATTCTTTGATTGATGGGACTACCATCACTGTCATGCAGACTGTGAATCTTTGATGATAGGACTATCATTGCTGTAATACTGACGGTGGGTCTTTGATGATGGGACTATCATCACTGTAACACCTACTATGGGTCTTTGATGATGTGACTGTCATCACCGTAATACCAGCTATTATTCTTTGATTGATGGGACTACCATCACTGTAAAGCAGACTGTGGGTCTTTGATGATGGGACTATCATCACTGTATCACCGACTATGGGTCTTTGATGACGTGACTGTAATACCAGCTATTATTCTTTGATTGATGGGACTACCATCACTGTAATGCAGACTGTGGGTCTTTGATGATGGGACTACCATCACTGTGATTAGAGTAACATTTCATTTTTTTAAAATTTGTCTCAATATGTTGTCTTTCTATTTCAGGCATTCAAAATTGCTATACTAATTTTTAGGTCATATTTTTTAACCATTTATACAGAACTTATTTTTAATTTTGTTGTTATAGTAAGCGATGTTATGATGTCAGCCAATGAGCATTAGAACAGCTTTAGATAAGCTATAGATTCTTATAATTGTGTAACATTGTTTTAGAAGATTTAAACAGTAGGTAGATACTAAGATAGGCTGCTGCATTTTAAAGAGATTCGAAGTTTGCAGTTTGTTTTTTTTTAATAGAGTTTCTGCTCAAAATATGTGGTGTTGCAATGAAATCCTATTCCTAGTACTAGAAAATGTGTGATGAAATCCTAAAAAAAATAGGATTTCTTTTACTAGAAAACATGGTATGCCAAAATCTAATAGGATTCCTAGTTCTAGAAAACATTCTGTTGGGATGAAATCCTAGCAGGACTCCTAGTATTAGATAGCATATGGTGTTGGAATGAAATTTTAATACTTGGTTATGATGCAAATGAATTTTGATCATTGCTTGCCCTTGAGTTGGGACTTGTAAACTTCTCACAAACTATTCAGAATGATCACAGAAATCCTTGCTAAAAAACCTACAGATGATGTTTCTCCAACTATCCATTTTCTTTATATTTGTATGGTAAATTCATTTCTTCCCAAACACAAGATAATAGAGGGAGTGGTAGTTTTGAGCTGAGGTCCCCATAAAAATGTTCTTTTCAGAACTCTAAATATTGTCATTGTTTAGTCAGAATTTACTAACTTTGTCTTTGGAATGTCACTCAATATTACTTTACAAGTTTTGATAAAGTCAGTTCCCATCATAAATAAAATCCTTTTTTAATTAAAGGACAGACACTTGAACAACTTTTGCAGAATGGGTTACAGTTTTAAAAAAATAATTTAGTCATTAATAATAATATAACTGAGGTGATTGTGTGTGTGTTTGTTAAAGACACAATCTAGCAGAGATCAAGTACACAGTTACTCACCTGGATGACATTTAAGTACTGATAACATCCAATTCTTGGTGACACATCTCATAATAATCATGTACAGTGTCTGAGATAATGGTCGTCTTTTCTAGAATGATTATTGGAAATGTTTTTGATAATGTATCTTGGTAGAGACCATATACTGTTGCCCTCTTTGTGATACATTCTTGTAGCGATCTTGTCTTTGATGATGTGTTTTAGTAGAGATCATGTACAATCTCTTTGTTGACACATTCTAATAGAGATAATGTAAAATGTTTATATTTGGACAAATAGATTTGCATAATTTTGTTTTGAAAACAGATTATTATTGTTTCCTTTGTTTGGAATATACAAAAAGGCTGTTATGAAAGTCAAATCCAACACAGGTCACATGGGCTGGACAGTTTCTACATGGATCAAATGGGATCATGCTAATAAGGAATAGTAATTATTTAAATAAACTTGGATCAGACATTTTGATAACTTTTCTTATTAAAAGATTTATGGTTTTTTCTTTTAAAGCCATCTATTTTATTTCATAGTATGACCATAAGAAACATGTTATATTGCTAAAGTTATTATGCATCTAGAAGTTAATATTTACTTTCTGTGTATCTAAATCAACAAAAATAAATCTTATTGTACAATAATCACCAAACTGAAAAATGTATGAGACCATCTACATGAAGAACAATTTCCATTTAGCTATCAGGTGGCTCTGTCACTACAACAAGACCAGCATCTTATGGCAGGACAGGAGGGAGCCTGGGGACAGTTCCACAAGGATATAAATGTGTTGCAGCATGCAGAGTGAGTTTTGATTATTTTTTTAATTATTATTATCTTTATAAGTTCCTCTTCATTTGCAAGTTGCTATCAGAGCAGCCTTGTAGGCTGTCATTATAATGGACTTAATGACTTTAATACCCAAGCATTCACCTCACTGGTTTGAGTTCTGGCCCTGATCCAGGCATCAGTTTGACCTGACCCAGTCGACAGTAATAATCATTTGATTTGATAGTAATGCCAGAACTTTAATAATTCTGTTAGATAAAATTATTTTTAAAAGATTTTAAAAACTCAAAGGAATGCTGGAGAAAATTACTTTTCACTTATCAGAAATGTAAAAATGTAATAAATGGGTTGAGGGCTTTTTGTTGGATTTTTTGGTTGTTGTAAGTCAGTGAAAATAATTTTGCTCTTCTTGATGTCAGCCATGAGTGAAAATAGTTTTGTTCTACTTCTTGTGTCAGCCATGAGTGAGCATATTTTTTCTTCATGTGTCAGCCATGAGTGAATATATTTTTGCTCTACTTCTTGTGTCAGCTATAAGTGAAAATATTTTTGCTCTACTTCTTGTGTCAGCCATGAGCTGGCAGTGCGTCTGCAAGAGGAGGAAGACATGAGAGCAGCTGCTGCAATGCAAGAGCACCGACAGCAACCTCATCAAGGACCACAGCAGAGCCCTAATCCTGCCCATACTGCCACTGGAGATCGTCGACCCAGGGAAAGGGAATCCAGAGAGGAAAAGCAACGGGATAAGAAAGAAAGCAAAGATGTGAGTGTAGAAGTACTTCGACACCTCTTTTTTTTTTTCATCTGCTAAACTGTTTCAATGAACATTTCATGTCACTCAGGTAAATCTTTCTGACAATACAAGCCAGTTCCTTTGTTTGACATCCCAAATATTGTTTCATATGCCTGTAAATAACTCTGCCCTTAATATGAAATCTTGCAAGTCTGTCATTTTATTTCATGCAATTGGTCTTTGTATATTAATCATCATCTTTAATATTTTTTTTTTATGGTCTTTTAAGTAATTAAGTACATGCAGCAGTGTTTTCTGCTATCTTGGTTTTTTTTTGCTGTATCCTCTCCCCCCAAAAAAGATCTTTAAATATTTTTTTTAAACAGTACTAAAATACATATGTTTAAAGTATTTTTCTTTTACTGATTTATTTTAAATTATGTTTATGTTTTCATTTCAGTTAATTGTCAGCATAAGGTTTTTTGTCTTTTTAAATTTTAATATGCAATAAAGACATAAATAGTTTTCAGTCAGCCTCTCAACCTTGTCTTTGCCCAAAATCAGCACTTAATGAAAATCTTTAAGATCTGTGCACTGTGGGTGATGGCAAGGCTTCAATTTTCATTCTTTATGAACTCCTATTGCATTGACATGATTAACTTTGACCTATTGACACCTTGTCTCCAGCGTGAGTTTGGCATTCTTGGCATGGCCCTGACATGGTTCTAGTCATGAAAGATATGATATAATTATCCATAAATCACAGGCATTCCAGCTTTAGTGTTCATGGACCATTTTTGTTATTCCTTTCCCTATATCTTCTCTCAAGCTTTAGGGTTTACAGACATTTCTTGTTAATCCTCTACAAACATCTTCTCTCAAGTTTTAGTGTTACATAGACCATTTTTTAAAATCATTTACACACAACTTCTTTTAAGCTTTAGTGTTAAATGGACCATTGTTAATCATTTACACACATCTTCTTTCAGGCTTCATATGTTTTCATAAAGTATCGTAGAGGCTGCAGTAGTACACATTTATCCTTGTGGAAGAAAGTACTGCTTTCATTCAGTGGATCAAGTTATACATTTTTTATAAAGATAAAGTGTAGCTATCTCCAGATAATGCTGATAAGATTGAGTTATACTGAGTACTTCAAAATGAATTCCAGTTTCATATTAGACTCCTTAAACAGTCAGTTAATATCATTTGTTCCAATTTTTCCTCTCTCTGTGAAATCTTCATTCAACAGTTCCTTCTCATTGCATCTGTATATCATGAAAGTTTGTTGGACAGAGTACCTGGAATTGATGTGAATAAGTTTTATCTTTCTCATTCAAAGCCCCCACGACTCTCAGATATTGCTTGTGCTGTTGAGACTTGATTGCTTCAACTCTCATATTCTGGTTCAACACTGTGCTTACTGTCCAAATGTCTAAAAAGGTCTTTCTTTAAATTACAAAAATAAAAAATAAAAAGCAGCTGGGATCACTCTTAGAGAGACATGAGTTCAAAATGTCAGTCTTCTTCACATCTACATTGGCATTTAGCTCACTAGAAAATCAATCTCTGTATTCTGCTATATTTCACCATCCAACTGTGAAAAAATTCAATTAGAAGCAAGACGAAGGGATGAATCATATTTAATAGCAAAGCTAGTTTGCATTAAATCCTTACAGCTAGCTACATTCAATCTCACAAAGTGATTTTTCCACAAAGCAATTAATGTTGGCAAATGTCAGTAAAAAAAAATGTGTAGCTTTCTAACCGAAGAATCTCACCAGAAATTGCTGATGCCATAAGTGATTTAATAATATAATGCAATTATGTTTACTTTTTTTGAAAACTTTTGTCCTTTAAAACAATAAAATATTTATAATATTGCTTTTTTCCCCTTTTTTTTCTTATAGTGTCAAATATTGTGACAGAGAGAAAGAACATTGGCAAGACAAGAGATCTACCATCAAGGGTGACTAGTTAACAATTCCACAAACAAATTATATAATAAAAAATGTAATGAAATGAATGGGAAGGCAGAAGGATGTAGAATGGGGTGGGCATTGAATTATTTATCCATTTGCTATGAAGTTTATCTCTTTTTTTTTAAACATCACAATTGTATAGGAATTTTTTTTTTAAAGACATTTTTTGTTCCTTTTATATTTTAGTCGCTGACAGTTGTAAATTTGAAATTGTTGGATTGTGCATGCATACAATCTGAAATGCTATGGGAACCACATAATGTATTGCAAACATAATCAATTTTTGTGTTTGTTTGGTCCAACCTGGTGTTTTATAAAGCCAGGTCTTTCCTTGTTTATGGTTTTCATTAATAGTTCTTTGTTTGCAATTGTAAATAGTGTTTGTGGTGGTGTTCTTTTCTGTATTCGATTCATTCCCCCATTACTATATGGAAGCATTTCTCTATCTATTTATAGTCCTTCATAATATAATGCATTGTTGTTTTAATCATGTATATTGAGTTAAGATTATGAAAGGGTTAACTTTTTATCTCTTTCAATTTTTAATTATCTTGTTTTTACTTTTGTTTTGTACATTTTTAAATGCAAATTATTATGGCAACATTTAATTCAGCAGTCAGATTCAAGGGAAACATACTTTTTCTAATATTTATATTATACATGTTTATAATAAAGTAGCCCACTCAAATACTTATACAGTAAAAAGTTTTTTAAAATAAATTTATAATTATTTCAAGTGTCGCTGAAAAAGAGTGCTGGAGCTGAGTTTGTTCTGTCCATCTTTTCAGCTAGTGGAAGCTCGCATCAAGGTGGTCAGTCAATCATTGCCACCATCAAGTAAGTGGAAGTCTGCTTAATCCCTTTAGTTCCCGGACCATAACATTCATCCAGCTATGTTGGTGCAGACGCTAGATAAGTCATGTTCAATGGAAGATAACTCTGCTTAACCTTGTTCTGTTATCTGTTCCCCACCCTTAGTTATATCTTTTGAATCAATACATTCATATTATAAGCAGATAATTAATTGATATCTAAAATTGTGAAACATTCTCTGGGAATTTTTGTATTTAGATTGTTAAACCAGACAATTAAGGGTTAAATAAATTAAAATTAATTTCGCTATTTTTGCAAATCAAAGCCAGAGACATTCTCACAAATTTCTTGCCATGTTGAATTTTGTGATTTTGGAAATATGTGCCAGGGGCTGTAGATGATTATTGGGGCTTCGAACGCAAGCAAGTTTACTTCCTTTAAGTTCAAGCTGAAACATTTAACATGGGCCAGTTCACTTCCTTTAAGTTCAAGCTGAAACATTTGACATGGGCCAGTTCACTTCTTTTTAGTTCAAGTTGAAACATTTAACATAGGCCAGTTCACTTCCTTTAAGTTCAAGCTGAAACATTGAACACAAGCCAGTTTACTTTTCTTTAAGTTCAAGACGCAGCTTTGAATACAGGTCATTTCATATTTCCTGAATTTAAATTTGTTTTATTTACTTTCATATTATTTTCCACAATTTCTTAAATTTTAATATGAAGATGTTTATTAAGAAAATATTTAACTGATGAGACTATTTTTTTAAAATATTTGTCAAAATGAAATTGAAAAACAAGTGATGATATATGTTCAACATTTTGTATGAGAATTAAAATTGTTGTAGAGTCCTGTTTGCTTAATTAGTTTTAAAATACATCTAACTTTGGATGTTCACTGTGAGAGCATGGCTTTTGTCTTTTACACAATGATTTGAAATGAAGCAAGATTTCAGTTAAAAGTTAAGAGCAGCAAGTGTTTTTTAATATCATTTTGCAAATATCATCAAATATTTAAGATGTCTCATTGATTGTTCAATTTTTCAAAAGCTTAGAATAAAGCCTTGAATATTTTAATCAATGAAATTCTTTTTGGTGATCATTTTATTACATTTGAAACAGCTGATTATTGCTGTAATATTTTTCATGTGATTAAATAATATTAAATTAAATTGATTAATTAATTAGATCACTTATTAAATATAAGGTATGTAGTTTTGAGGTTACTTGCTCTAGGTATCCTGTTGTAGCTTGAATTATCATTTTAAAACCAACAATAGTGATTAAAGAATATGTCTTCTCAAAGTTAACTCATCAATCGTTTTAATTGTTATAATTATGATGGGCGAATGTGATGAAGTAGATTGTTCAACACTCTTTAAATGAAAATTTTCTTTTAATTTTTTATAATCAACTGTACTGAGATGTTGATTGTGCTTGTGACATTGATGATGCTTACATCCCACTTCACTGCTCATCACGACAGAACCCGTGTGGGCTGTGCACACCGCTTGCATGGCATTTCATTACAGAGTCAGTGGGTTATATACGCTAGCTTGACAGTACATACTTAGCCAAGGGGGTTGTGTGCATGACCTACTAGTGTGGGATGTGTGTACAACTTTCATATGAGTTCAAAGTTTCCCTTCAAGCTAATCTCATCAGGCAACAAACAATACTTGCTTAGAAATCTAAGGCTATTTTTAAAGGAATTTTATATTGTCAGTGCATAATAGGTAAGTAGATAAATGGAGGGAGGGATCATAACCTGAAATTGCTTTATCTTGTATTTACTCAGACTGAAATTTAGTCAGTCAGTCTAATCAGGGAGTCCCTTTGATAGACTACTTGCCATTTAATTTATTTTTGGTTAAAATCAGATGGAAATGCAAACAGAAGAAATGTATTTAATTAAGTAATTAATTTACTTTCCTTGTTTTAAAGATCAACAACTACTTCATTTCTATTTGGGTATTGAGAACTTTAGATATGTGGGCAAGTTGAGGTTGAGAGGAAGGGCTAATGTAAACTGTAGTTGTTGGTAGTCTCTGTTCAGTGTGTTGGTATCTCTGTTCAGTGTGCTGGTATCTCTGTTCAGTGTGTTGGTAACTCTGTTCAGTGTGTGCCTGCATCTTTCTGAACCTTTGAATATGTGCATAAAAATACACATGTGTACATGAGAACTTTGTTGAAAATTTGCCGGTCCTGTATCTACAGAATTATTCTCCCCCCCCCCCCCCCCCCAAAAAAAAAAAAAATAAGATATGAACTGCAAGAAACTTCATACACTTATTAATTAATATACTGTTCTTGTGTATTTTGCCAATTGTCCTATATATATATAGAATGAATTTTTTCAACAGAATTTACCTGTTAATGAACTCGGAGAAACTTAATATGCTTGTTTATTTATGTGCTGCTCTTAGGCATATGTTACAAGTTCTTATGCATTTCTTAGCCAGTGTCAGATTGTGTCATCTGCTTTTTTCTGTTACTCTTGTTGGTGGGTATTTTTTCAATGATTAATTTTATTGTTAAATTATTGTTTTCATTTTAAAAAAAATTATGGAGCAACACAATTTCAGTAAAGTGGATTTGTAAATATGTATAGTGTGGCATTAGAACTGATTTTAACTCTCTTGTCAGTAAATCACATAAAAGATCTTTATTTATGCAATCTTAACCTGTTACATTTGTCTTCTCTAAATGTTGTATTTTGTGACTAAATGTTACTTTAAAAAAAAAAAAAACTATATTACCTGGATGCTTGTTTGTTTTGCATTTTTAAAACTTTTTTGTGGTGTAAATAGGCACAATAGATTGAAGTTATTGAGGTGTGTTTGTAATATTTATACCTTTGTCATAAAGAATGAAAGTCTGCATTGAGATATTTAAATTTTAATTATACAGATAGAATTAAAAATAAAGTTTCCCTTCACAAGAAGAAGGTATTTGCAATTTTTAATCTGTCCCTGTACCTCAATTCTTGCTCTCTGTACCTCTATCCCTGCTCTTTATACCTCTGTCCCTGCTCTCTGTACCTCTGTTCCTGCTCTCTGTACCTCTGTCCTTCTCTATATAACCCTTCGCCCTTCAAGTATATTTCAGAACACTATATAGAAACAACAGTAATTTGTTTATATTTTTGTCTTACTTTTTATATATGTTCAAATATTTTCAGTTTTAAAGTACTCTAGGTTTGTGCAAAATTGGGAGGGGGGGGGGGATTTTGAGGTATTATTTTTTCAGTAATTATTTTCAATGCTTTCTTACTCTAATGAAGATAAATTATATGTATTAAAGTGGATTGGTTGCATAGTACTCTCAGGAAGCTTTAACTAATATCTCCAAATTAAGCCATACTTTCACTAATATCTCCAAACCAATTCCATCCTCTAGGAACATCTCTTGTGCAGTTGGCATTACTCTTTGTAATGGAATCTATGGACTTTAAACATTCAGAGAATATGGTTTATATTATATTTTGGAAGGTATTCATATGGATTTAGTTGAGCACACAGAGTATTTGGAGAAAGAGGTTTATATTTTATTTTAAGAGATATTCTTAGTAATTGTGTGACCACACAAGAGTCTTGGGGAAAAAAAAAATTATTTCATATTTAAGTAATTTTAAAGTATTTTTTTTATAAATGATAAACATTTTGAAGATCTGGTCTTGTGTTTGATTTTGTTTTTTCATTTGCCAAAAAAAGTCAGAACTCTTGAAAATCATCTCTTCTGCATATGAAATTGTTTGATAATGTTTGTATTCAGAAGCAAAATGTCATAATATTGATTTTAGGGGCATAGGCTAAAAAAACTTTTAAAAAATATTTTATTTTTTAAAAACCTATTTTATTCCTTTAGGGTATATAACTGGGATAATTGTTCAATTATCTGTCACTTTTTGACATGAAGACAACAGTTTATGCAATGTGCAATGCAAAGATATTTGAAATATGTTAAAAACGAATTCTTGCTTCAAATACTGTCTATTATTCCATCTTCCCTTCAACCCCTCCCCCCTCCCTGCTCTCTTTTTCCTTGTGCTCTTCTTCATCTGATTCCATGTGCTATTCTTCATCCATTTTATTCCAGGTGCTCTTCCTCACCCATTTTATTCCATGTGCTCTTTTTCATCCCTCTTAATCCATGTACTCTTTTTCATCCATCTTAATCCACGTGCACTTTGTTCATCCTATTCCATACACCCTTCTTTGTCCATCTTATTCCACAAATGCTCATTTATCCATTTTATCCATACACCCTTCTTATTCCATACAACCATCTTCTTCCTTCACATTTTTACACCCATCTCCGTCCTTCATATTCTGATCATCCTTTTTTGTTCATCTTATTCCATACACACTTCTTGATCCATCTTATTCCATACACACTTCTTGATCCATCTTATTCCATACACACTTCTTGACCCATCTTATTCTACACACACTTCTTGATCCATCTCATTCCATACACACTTCTTGATCCATCTTATTCTACACACACTTCTTGATCCATCTTATTCCATACACACTTCTTGATCCATCTTATTCTACACACACTTCTTGATCCATCTTATTCCATACACACTTCTTGATCCATCTTATTCTACACACACTTCTTGATCCATCTTATTCTACACACACTTCTTGATCCATCTTATTCCATACACACTTCTTGATCCATCTTATTCTACACACACTTCTTGATCCATCTTATTCCATACACACTTCTTGATCCATCTTATTCTACACACACTTCTTGATCCATCTTATTCCATACACACTTCTTGATCCGTCTTATTCTACACACACTTCTTTATTCATTAAATTTCATACACACTTTGTTTTCTTTCTTTTTCCACAACACTTTCTTTGTCTATATTTCTACATACCTTTCTTTCGACTTCCTTAATGTGATTGATTAAATTTCTTAACCTCCAAGGAACAAGGTATAATCTCAAAAGCCAGCCGTGCAGCCAGTTTTCTCATGCATACATGTGTGCAAATTGTATTTCTATGAGAAAGAAATGGTATTTTGGCTCCTGCTTAGAAAGTTTCCTCTAGTTGTCAAGACAGTGTTTGGTATTTTTGTCTGGTGGTGAAAGTACTCTTCTATCTTTCATTCTCTCTGGGAGTGAATTTGTATACTTGCATGCTGACACGGAACTCTTCAATCACCATAAGACATGGCCTTAAAGGACCTAATCAGTGTCTGTGTGGAGTTCTGTTGCTGTCTTCCAATTCTTAGGATTAATGCTTTTTGAACCTTGATGCATGATTGACAGAGACCAGTGAACTGGGCATTTGTTTTAGTGAACATCCATTTCTCCATTTGCCTTAAAAGACTTAGCTCCTGTCTGTACATTCGGAATAAAACTTGTGCGTGGATTTTACTTTGATTAAAGAGATAAATGGGCATTGATGCTTTTTTTTAATAACTTAATGCAGCATTCTCAACCATTGGAGACCAGTTTTTCACAAGTATAAACTCCACTGAATTTCTCCATTGCCTTAATGATCTATCAGAGTTATCCTTCTAAACATTGCTTTCTTTAAGTGCTCAAGTTTAGGGTAAGATTTTTATTTTATTGTTGTAAATTACTATATTTAGTTATTTGGCCAGTCAAATGTTCATATCAGTTTAATTTTTGATTGTTCAGAAATTTTTATTTACATTTTCTATTTATCTTAACAATACATATTATATACTATATATTTATTTATTTTATTGACTTAGATGTAACTATACATTTTTCTCTTGTATTCTGTTTTTTGCACATGCTTGTCCTTTACAGGTGAATTATGTAGTTAAACACATTTTACATGGTGATTTCTTGTAATGTGTGAAAGTGATACCTAAGAAATATTACCAGAATTCAACATTTCCATTAGTTGGATGCATTTTTTCCTAAATCTGAGGTCGCTTCTTTTGGCTAAGATTGCAATTTATCCAATATGTTGCCAAACAGGAGATGAATGCACTGTAAATGTAGTCATTTAAGTCTATGCAATTTATGTAGTCACTAAATGTGCAAATGGGAAAATCATATTTAAATGCAAAACTGTTGATGATGAACCTGAGTATATTTTATCGTAGAGTATATTGTATCATAAAGTACTTTTTTTCTTCTTTACATTACATCTTAGATTAATGTGGTTATATTTCTCCCCTTCCCCCCATAAGAGAAGTGTGTAAAATTTCTTTAATAAATCTCTCTTCCAGTCTTTAGCATTGGTATATCTATGTCAGGCCCTTTGAGTGAAGATAATTTTATGACATGATGTATCAATTATTAGTTAATTTTTTCTAGAGAAAATCTCATATTTGAAGAAATGTTGTCCATATAATAGTACATTATTAATAAAGGCATTTTCCTTTTATTCAGACTTTTTATCTAAATGGTTAGGAGATTTTTAATCATATTAACTAATACAGATGAGTAAGATGAGTAGTGAATGACTTTATGTTAGTCAGATGGGTGTAGTATTTTACTGATTTTAGTTTTGTTTGCTAAACTAATATTTAAGCAATTATGTTTGCTCATTTAAATAAGAAATTAGTAAAGGACTTACTGTCAGAAGTAATTCATGTCCTGTCAGGAGTTTAGACATGTAAAAATCTTTGTTACTTGAGCCCTTCACATGTTTTTAAATATTTTTCTGCCTGACTTTGCTAGATATTTTTCAGTACTAGCATTTATCTAGCAACTGTTTATTTTATAAAGAATATAAATTTAATATAATTCTAGGTTAATACCATTTAATGCAAAATATAATAAACAAACCAAGTTTATTAAAAACTTAAAAAAAGCAATTATTTAAAAATACAAACATTTAGGTTTGTCTATTTTTTTTAAGATTCCTTGTATGTTGTTTTTTGAGATTCAAATGATGCCTTAATTATTATTTGTTAAAAATTTAATGACGCATTACCTGTGTAAAATCAACACATGCAGGACACTTGTGAAACATATTCATGGTTGTGGTGGATTTGGTAATGTTTTTTATATATAATATAAATATAATAATATATCATATTAATATAAACAAGGCTGCAGAATTTACCTATTACTTGATCATATAATTTTAAAATAAATTTTGACAGTTAATTTTAATGAATACTTTTAGTTTGAACTGTACATTTCAGCTAGCATAATGTTAGCCACACATTCTTATCCTGCTATTGTTCATTCCTGATTATTAAGCACATTTCATAATGATGGACAAGAAGGCTGTTCACTGACTATGCTTTTTCCACTTTTATAACCAACCTTTTTCCACTTTTATAACCTGAAGTCTATGAAAATTTGTAATTAGCTTAGCAAAACATTAGGTACAACCTTTTCTCAAGCCTATGAACATTTGTAATTAGCCTAGCAATACATTAGGTACAACCTTTTCTCAAGCCTATGAACATTTGTAATTAGCCTAGCAATACATTAGGTACAACCTTTTCTCAAGCCTATGAACATTTGTAATTAGCCTAGCAATACATTAGGTACAACCTTTTCTCAAGCCTATGAACATTTGTAATTAGCCTAGCAATACATTAGGTACAACCTTTTCTCAAGCCTATGAACATTTGTAATTAGCCTAGCAATACATTAGGTACAACCTTTTCTCAAGCCTATGAACATTTGTAATTAGCCTAGCAATACATTAGGTACAACCTTTTCTCAAGCCTATGAACATTTGTAATTAGCCTAGCAATACATTAGGTACAACCTTTTCTCAAGCCTATGAACATTTGTAATTAGCCTAGCAATACATTAGGTACAACCTTTTCTCAAGCCTATGAACATTTGTAATTAGCTTAGCAAAACATTAGGTACAACCTTTTCTCAAGCCTATGAACATTTGTAATTAGCCTAGCAATACATTAGGTACAAGACAAGGCACTGAATACCATAAACAAGATCAATGTTTTTTTGTTCACTCCATTTAATACAGGAAAGAAGGTGAGGGGCACAAATACCAACAGAAACAAAACAATGGTATGTAATGCAGCAAATATAATGAACTCATTAAAATTGTTTTTTACAAAAGTTAACTATTCAATAAAATTGTCATCAGCCCATATATATATATATAATTTTATTAATATTGGTGTGTATATATCGATAGATAGATAGAGGAGGGGGGGGGAGGGATGGATGGATGGAGAAAAGTGCTAATAATAATCTTAAGTCTAGCAAGACTTTGTAGACTTTTTATTTCCAGAGTTCCTATTCTTCAGTTTCCCATTTATATTTCTTCAAGTTGATTATTGTGTTGATTTTAGGAAATTGTTTCAAGTATACTCTTACTGTGGTGCAGATGTGAGGAATGAATTTTATATTTTCTTAATAATTGTTGTATTCCTTACTTGTCATGTGATATATGATGGGACATCCACAGTGGTCGCTGCATTTACAAATGCTTGTTATTATAATACTTCACTTCTAAATGGATTTGTGCAGTAAAATTTCTCTGCAATATGAATGTATACATCTCTCTTGTAGTTTGATACAAATGTTGCATTGCCATTTTTTTTTTGTTTGCTGTATTTTATTAATTATTTTTGTTTTTTTACATTATCAAGGTATAGCATTGCACTACAGTGAGTTCCGCCTGATCTTTTTAGTCTGTTCATTGATCTTTAGAGGTAAGGCTTTCAAAGTTAAAATTATCCCATAATATAGATTAGTGCACACTCATATCATCATATCATTTCATGTGGTGTGTGGTGTGGTGTAGTGTGTCTTGGGCAAATGAACCTGGCAGGGCCCATTCCTCTCCAGGCTGTTGACCGTTGAGTCCTTCTTGAGACTCCTCTGCCCTGGACGGGTGACAATAAGATTAGCAGAGAACAAAATGGAATGGAGGAAACTGGTTGTCAGGTCTTCAGTGGTGTCTTTACAGTCGACAAGACTAAGGGATAGATAGATAGATACCATCATAGTGCTTAGGTCATTCAGTGCAGCCTTCCTGGCATTTGTTAATAAGAATGTCTTTAGTTCATCTGGAGTCATGCTGTTGTCAGATTGTTAGTTATATACAGATAATTTTGTTTTTGAAATTTAGAAGGGAAAAAAATAAGTGTGTGTGTGTGCGTGTGGGGAGGGGGGAGTACTGCTGTTTATTCAGTTAAATACTAATGCCAGTTATTGGGGGTTAGATGAAGGTCAAACCAAAATGAAATGGAATGTTTTTAATTTGCACAACTTAACAATTATGTTTCTCTTCTTGAAAAGGTTTCTTCTTGTTTTTGTTTGTTTGGTTGTTTTATTTTTAAGCTCTCAAAAGATTTGTTTTTTAGTTTTAAGCTTTCATCAAAAATATATGATTATTATTTTTTCATAGTATTTTTCTCAATAATGCATTTAAAAATTGTAATGTTGTCATAAGGCTTTTTGGGTTATCACAGATGAAAGTGGTTTAGTTTTGAATAAGCAGTTGGTGTATTTAAAACAGTAATACAGTTATCAGACAAGGAGATATTAATCATTTCACTTTCTATTATGGCATAAATTGACACAACAGATCTTAAGTGTCTGTAAGTGAGAGCGAAACAAACTGATCACACCTGTTTTTTGTAAAACATCAGTACTACATGCAATACATAAGCAACAGCTAACCAGATGTCTATAGCCATAATGTAGACATAAACTGCCTTTGCATTAAATTTATTTACTGAATGGAATAACAATGTGTATATCAGTAAGTTCAAAGTTTTATAATTCAGCTTCAGGAAAGTTAACTTTCAAATAATTACTGCTCCATTGAATTTCTCTATATTTTTAATCATGATTTTATATTATTTAATTTTTAACCAATCATGGTTTATTTTAATTCACGTTTATGTAAACATTTTGATAATTGTCATATTGTCAGGTATTATACAATTATATTCAGAACCGTTTGTTATTTTTATAAAATTTGTGCACACACACAAAAATCAGTCTATTTAGTCACATTTCTAAATATAAATGACCGATTCATTGTTTACCCTATTTTATTTACATTCCTTGTTATTTTGTGTTTTGACTAAGAATCCCTTTTGATCTATCAGACTTAATGTATAATACACTAGATGTGAGTGTGTGGGATATTGGGTGGGGATTGTTTTATTTTGTATTTTAATCATGAGATTACATTTGTTTGCTGCTTTCTTAAAAATAAGATTTCTAGTTGTTGGAATAATTATTTTGTGAGATTTTTGTACCATTTTTTTTCCTGTGCATTCCTGCTGTTTTCTTCTCTTTTCATTTGAAATATCTTATTCATAGTTTTCTTGATCAGTTTTAATAAGAAAATTAATTATAAAATTGTCTTGAACATTTTTACAAATCAGTTTCATTTTGTTTTTAATTTAATTGTGTTGTGAATGAGTGTGGATTACATTTTAAGTTGTCATTAAAACTTTAAACATTATTTATTAGTTACGTGTGTTCTTTTTATCTTTTCTGTAATTCTTTTTTTAAGGCTTTATTTCTTAACTCGTTTTGTCATCCAGATACTGAGGTTTTTGTATGCATAGAAATTGTCATTGTTTTAATTTAGAACTGAAATGTATTTCAGCAAATGTTGCTCCTACATGTTATAAATGGTGATAATTATTTAAGATTTCAGTTTAATCTGTACATTTAAGTAAACAACTAGAGTGTATAATTGTTTGATTTTTGCTATGTTTTTTTAATAGTTGGCAAGACACTATTTAGGAGGCTATAAATACAGTATTCACTCACTTCTTCTCTCCTAGTCTATCACACCATCAGTCCTGAAGACACTTTGTCTTTAGCTGTTAAGCTACTTTAACTAAAGCCATTTAAGCATTTTGATAAAGTCAGATCATCACTCTCACACACACACACACACACAAACAGACATAGATAGATAGATAGATAGATAGATAGATAGATAGATAGATAGATAGATAGATAGATAGATAGATAGATAGATAGATAGATTGATTGATTGTCAGAGAAAACTCTTTTAGCAAAGCTTCATTTTAGCAAAGTGAATGTGAAAACATTTTTCACTGTAATACTCTTTATTTAGACTTATGACCATCATTTACAATTTTGTTACTGCCCAAAAATGTCACTGATTTGATGCTTTTTCTTCATATATTTATTTGTTGACTTTTAAGTTTTATTACCTTTGTGTATTTATAACCACTGTAAATAGTTCCACAAGGAAATCATGAAACTCATTAAACTGTTGCATGAGTATAAATTGATTTTACATGCTGCTTTGAGTTGACTTGGCTTTTCACATGTTGTTTATCCTCCTACTTCCCCAGTGCCCACCCATACACCACTGGGTAATTGTTTTATACGGGGAAATTTAATGTGCTTAAAGATGTACCAGTGTTAACTATAGCGTCTGTCACTTTGTTGTAAAGGCAGATACCCTCCACTGGCTTATTTAATGCTAGCTTAGCATCTTGATGCATGGGAAGAAATGTGAACTACTTCAGTGTGCCACAGTATTTTATTTTATACAGTAATTACATCATAACAATGTGTGGGCAACTTTGCTCCATCACAAATACATTCTGAGACAAGTCAGAAATTGCAACACATGAGTCTGGTATTGGTTTGACTCATTTCATGTTATATGTGGTCATTCTAATTATAAATAGCCCTGGCTGTTACGTATCAAGAGTATCATGTTGTGTGACTCACTGTTACATGTTGTCAGACTATCTAGTTAATTGTTGCGTATCAGGGGTCTCGTGTTGACATGACTCGCATAATACACATAACCGACAAAACACACAAACAAAAATTAGCCGATCAAAAGAAAAAATAGCACACTCTAATTTAACAAGACAAAAGAGCTTTTATAATACTACCAAACACAAAATAAAGTACTATCAAATACATATAATATACAAATACAATTCTATAGTATTGTACTTTCAAACACATAAAGCACTACCATATACATTATAGTAGTATCAAACATATAAAATACTACCATATACAGGTAGTAGTACAAAATACATGAAGCACTACCAAACACATAAATTACTACCATATACAAATAGTAGTATCAAACATAAAGTACTACCATATACATGTAGTAGTACCAAACATAAAGTGTTACCATATATATATAGTAGTATCAAACACATAAAGCACTACCAAACATAAAGTACTACCATATACCTAAAGTACTATCAAATACATAAGCAGTATCTGCAAAATCTTTATCTATATTTAATAAGTTTGTAACTGATTACACCAATTATTTCAATCTACACTCGAAATGATAAACACAAGCTCCAGTGGTGACGTAAAAATTATACGCAACTACCACCACCTTTGATGTTAATAAGTGTCCAGTACTAAGTTAAACCATAAGCTCAGTGTTAATATTTGTCCAATACTGTAGTTCAGTCTAAAGTTCGGTGTTAATGTGTCCAATATTTTTAATACAGTCATAAGTTCATTGTTTAATATTTGTCCGGTAGTGTAGTACAGTCATAATTTCCAGCAAGCAGGACTCTGAACACAAAGTACCTTGTCTGGTAAAGTGGCAGGTTTTTTTATATTTTTATTTGTGAGCACTTGTTGTCACTGCATTATGACGTCAACACATATTCTGACAACGGATTTCAAATACACTTACTTCCCTTGAGACTGACAGTGATTTACTTTCACTTTTTTCCTTCACTGATGCAGCCTAACAATGACGAGTTTCCTAACACAATTCCTGTCATCACCACAAGTCTGTCTAAGGTGACCCCACCCTCTCCTCGCCGCTTAAATGTACTTAATAACACCAAAAAAAAAATGTAATAATTCAAATATGTGTGCACTTTTTTCAATTTTCGTACATGACACATTTTCATATTAATCCTACAGGTTTACATAATAATAATTTTACGGAGCTGATTTGTTTCTGCCCAGATGCGTCTTCTGAAGCAGTGTAATAAAAGTATTTTTTCACTGGATAAGTTAGTTGAAACTTTCGCTCACTTTCATTTGCCGCTCATAATGAGTACACTAATTTTGACTGCATTTAACTTTTCGGCTATCCTTCCGGAAACGGAGTATAGACATCCCTCCCTCCCCCCTCTCTCCCCCGTTACAACAAAGTTTTACTTTGGGGTTGTCCATATAGCTTATTACTGGCAGGGAATGGTTGAAAAAATGTGTGATAGTTGGGAGAGAGGACATTTTTTTAAAAATAGAATTATACTGTACATCAGAGATTACCAAATCACGGCCCGCGGGCAAATTGTGGCTCTTTATAAGTTGCCCGTGAGGCCTCAATATTTAATTATTAATATAATGTATTTTAATCATTTTAAAAATTATTAAATAAATCATAACTGGAATACTAGATGAAAGTTGCATTAACGCTCGATCTGCGTTCGGTAATTCACTCTGCTCATGTTTGTTGTGCTCGGATATTATCAAATGCCCTCTTTCACTTAGCAAATGAAACGTTTAAATTAGTCCCAGCCTTGTCGACCGATCAGAGTGCGCGAGACGCCATGATGTCATCTGTTACAACTGTTTAGTATCTGCAGTCTGCAATTTTGTATTGAAATTAGATTCTTCCAAATAAAAATTAACCGTTAAAGCCGATAAGCATGAACCTGGATAAGATAAAATCAAACAAACAACAACAACAACAAAAAAGCGAAAATGTGAGAACGTTCCTTGTCGTGATTTCACCGCAGATTGGATAGAGAAATTTATGTTTGTGCCTAGTCATAACGATAAACAGGTTTGCTTAATCTGTGGATTTTGTGTTTCTGTCACGAAAAATATAATCTGGAACGACACTACACGACCATACATTGAGACATAAATGCTCACTGTCCGGTCAGCTTGGACTTAAGAAAAGATTTCATCGCTAAGAAAGAAGGCTCTCTGAGCAGCCAGCAGTCATTTTTCACCAAGGCTAAAGAACAGCGCAAGAATGCTATTGTTATGTCGTACGAAGTCGCTCTTCTGTTGGCTCGCAAAATGAAGCCGTTCACCGATGCGGTAGAAATAATAAAGCCTTCGCTTAAAATTGCTGCTAGAATGCTTGAAGTATACAAGTAAATTTTATTACTGATAGTGCCATTTTGAAGAGAAGAGCAGTAATAACACTAGGTATTAATGTCAAACTAAATATGATTATTTCAAATGGTCTCGATGATGAAGACAAAACACGCGTGGAAGAAGAAAGAGGTTTCTTCGAAGAACGGGAATATATATATATATTCTTTTGTATTAAGGAAGTAAAAGATAAAAACGAATGCTTTATCTGTCACTAAATAATTGTTGATCATAAAGGGTACAACGTTACCACTACGACCCGATAAATGACGCCATCATTGACAAAATTCAAAAGGAAAAAGTTCTGCTAGTTAAAGCATAATTCACTAAACAATGAATTTCTTTAACAAACCTAGTGAAGTTTCAGTAAGAGAAAGTTTTCTTGTTTCGTTTTGTTTTGTTTCTTGGATGAGTGAAATTAAAGCTATGACAGGGCAATCTTTTACAGAAGATCCATTTATAAAAGAATGTTTTATGAAGGACAGATACATTTTATGTCCGAACTAAATAAATGTTTTATGAAGGACAGACACATTTTATGTCCGAACTGAATAAATGCTTGTGGAGACATCTGCTAAGAGTGCAGCCTGCAAAATTACAGATTCCAGTAGTTAATGTGCGTGCACAATTTATTCAAATGACAAAAGATTTTGAAACATTTTCAATTGCTCTTTATGAGAATACTGACACCGGAAAGAAAGCTGTTCATTAAAAGTGTTTATTAGCATCTGAATGTAACTGAAGAATTGCTATACTGAAAGAAATCGAACTCCATCATAGTACAATAAACAAAACAAAACAAGGAGGTTCTTCATCTTGTTCTTTTCCAAGCTTTTATCTGCAACCTTGCTTTTCTAGCCGATGTCATTAATCACCTGAATGCATTGAACTTGAACTGTCTTCATTGACCTGAATGCAACTGAATTTGAAGTTTCTGGATGGAAAACAGATGTCATTGACCTTAATGCACAGAATTTTAATTTTCTTGGTGGAAAACATACGTCACTGACCTTAATGCACATAATTTGAAGTAGGTTTGTTTTGAAGAAAAACTATGATATGAAATATCAAGTATTATATTATAATTATTTACCATGTGCCTGGAACTTGTCGCGCATTCTTAAAAATCGCTCCGTATGTTGCCGACCCCCAAATTAGTAATAGCTGTACTTGACATACATGTGTGCTGTTTGCACCACAATTATACTTATTTTTGGTGATTACACCACAGGAGTACCACTTGATTATAAAAAAATAAATTATGATTTTGCTTAAAATCTTCCTGGACAATGTTTTGTAAGTTTGACTGGGTATCTAGCGCATAGGAAAAGGAAAATTAATCAAACTACAAACCATTTCATGTTTATTTATAATTTAAAAAGTCTAGACTTTGGAGCTATTAAATAATGTCCACCTATTTTAGAAAATGGCAATTTGATAATTTTGTTGTTAGGTGAGAAAAGAGGAAACATTATACATATACAAAATGAATATGTATGCGTGTGTGTATACAGAAGAATATCTTAGCTGCTCATTATTACATAACACTGCCCCCAGGAAAGGAACTAACATTATATGATTGAGACTCGTTCTAACGTGACGGCTAGGCGTAAGGTTCGCATGCAAGTTCAGTTCAAAGTTACGTTTTCACCATGCACATTCTTTATGTCAAAAAATCAAGTTCAGTCTTGAACACAATCTTTTGTGACAACTGCTGTCAGTAATATTAATCCTCTTAGTATATCAATTACGTATACTATTCTACATAACAATAATCATACAAATTTGTAAGGACACAGCAATGTGTTCCAACTGTCAACAGTGATCAGTGAAGCGTTCTTATAAAGCAGACCTGTGATTTCTTGCACAGCCATGTGGGTTCCAACAGTCTTGAGCGATCAGTAAAATATTCTTAATATAGATTTGTGGATAGCAATGACATAACCTGTGGGTAACAGTGGTAAGAGATAGTAAAAGTTATCAACTTCATAGGCAACTTGATGACATTTGCCTACTGTGATCAGTAAATAGTTTCATCTTTGTATTTAGGTAGATGGCATTTGTCTATTGGTTATCGCCTTAACAGAGTAAATGGCAATTGTTAAATGTGATCAGTAAATGTTTAAAAACTTGAATAAACAGATTCATTTGTCCACTATGGTAAGTAAATGTTATCGCCTTCATAAGTAGGTAGATGAAATGTATCATCTGTGGTCAGTAAGTAGGAAAATGACATCTGTCTTCTGAGGTCAGTAAATGGTAATGTACGCGCACATATATCGGTGGATGACTTCATTGTGTCAACACATTTCATGTACAGTGATAAGGATTGTCTTATCTCATGGCATGGACAGATCGATATGGTATTTATCTACAAGGTCAACAAAAAGAAAAGAAAAAATGTTCTTTAACACAGATATTGTTAATAACGTTGGTCGATAGTGTTCTTGAAATATGTTAATCTCTTGATTCAGAGCAACTGGAATGACTTTTTCTGCAAAGTCGGGGGAGGGGAGGAATGGAAAGTGATATTGTAACCTTCAGTCCAAGATCTGTGGATGACAAAAATCTATAGACTCGTAGAATTGTGGCTGATATCAACATTCTATGATATCAGTATGTGGATCAAACGTAACCACCCATTTATTGCAAACTCATCCTTCTTCCAACGTCAGAAGTCGCATGACGGAGCCCGGATGAGTGATGACGAAGAAAGACCAGGCTGACATCGGACTTTCGGGACTTTCGGATTATTAATTGCCCATACTCTCTCTCTCTCTCTCTCTCACTCTCTCTCACTCACACACACACACACACACACACACACACACGACTCATTTCGCACGCAGAATTTATTTGTAGTAAATAAGTCTTTCAGAGCTGTGCGCATACAGTTAGATGTGTAAGTCAAGGCGTTGTTAGAACCAGAAAAGGGAACAATTTCATTTATCACCTTCATCCACTTCCTTGTTGTACGGCCTGCCAGATCCTGGGAGCGCGAGTTTCGTGTGGATTGCATATTCAAAAAGCGCGTGTTACATACAAGTCAGGTGCGTCAGTCTCTCAGACTTAAACGCCGCCGCTAAACAAAGGGAGATAGAGGGGAAGGGGGGAGGCGGACGGAGTACAACATGTTCTTGTTCAGGAATTAGTCTGGAGTTCATTACACTTCGTCAGCGCGCCCTGCTGTGCTTTCTTTTCCGGAACCAGGAAATAACTGGGCGAGGCCAACTTCTCGTCCAGAGTAACTGGACAGATCACAATTTTCTCCAACACGAAAATTCAGTTGTTCACCAGTGTATTCCGTTTGTTTTGACGAGCTATGTGAAGGCTAGGGGTGTGTGTGTGTGTGTGTGTGTGTGTGTGTGTGTGTGTGTGTGTGTGTGTGTGTGTGTGTGTGTGTGTGAGTAGACATGTATTTTGCGTAGGCGAAGAGTGTGAAAGTCCGATATGGTTAGAGGAAATGGCAATACATTTCACAAAATATTCTTTATTGGCCAATCAACGACGGTATTACTTTCAAAGTATAACACTATGTAACACAATTTTTGTTCCTGGCTTCTAAGTGTTATATTTCAATTGCTTATGTCTAAAGTACGTGAAAAAATGACTTCATTAAGCACAAACTTTGCTTACACGACAACAGCACGAAGAAAACTCGTTTTTTTGTGAAAATAGAACGATTTATTTTTCATTTTCGTCATTATGATCAGGTAAAAACAAAATTTGCACAAGGAATAGACAAACAGTTGGAAACCACTCAACAAGGTTCAGAAATGTGTAGATTTTCTAGATTTACGATTGTACTGTGAATCACTCTCTCGAAGTAGCCCCCAAATGTAGTCCCCCATCATGTTTTCGTTATACTGTCCTTGGTAACGACGCTCAAAGTTCAATATATCTTGATGAAAGCACTCGCCTTGCTCCTCCGAGTAAGCGCCCATGTTCTCCTTGAATTTGTCAAGATGCGAATCAAGGATATGAACTTTCAGAGACATTCTGCATCCCATTGTGGCGTAATTCTTTATGAGAGTCTGCACCAACTCCACATAGTTTTCAGCTTTGTGATTACCTAGGAAGCCCTGAACAACTGCAACGAAACTGCTCCGGGATGAACTGTCTATGAATAGGCGCCATTCAATAGGATTACATGCAATACCTATAGCCTGGAATAGACCGGCAACATCGTTGCAGAAGCACAGCCCATCATGCTGACTGAAGAAGTTGGAGAATCTTTGATGCCGCTTCCTCTGATCTGTGACTTGTACGCTATCATCAACCAAGTTCCACTGTTTGAGCCTGGATATCAGAAGCTCAGCATTCGATTTCGTAAGCCCGAGGTCCCTAATTAAATCGTTCACGTCTTTCTGGTTAGAGAAGTATGGCTTTCTATCCCCAACTTCATCTGCAGAATCGTAGTCCATATTTTCAGTATCTACCTCGCTATCTGACTTGCTGCTGTCTCCTGAAGATGGCCGATGCCGCCTAGGAGGAGTCGGAACAGGCAGATCGGGGCTGTGTGGTACTGGGGCAATGGAAGAAGGTATGTCCAGATAAACGATCTGAGGGGGCATTTTTGCCGGTGCGACGATTTTTTGGGTTTACCATGCAGAAGTAGCAGTTGCTTGAGTGGTCCGTCGACTCTCGCCAAATTCGCGGGATAGCAAACTTCATGGCTCGCTTCTCTCCTCTGTACCAACCTGTAACATAGCACATAATAATTATAATAATTTGAGGGCAGGAAATTTCAAAATATGGAACGATTTCAAGATGGAACGTATTTGCCTACAGTACACGACTTATGACAAAACTTTGTAATTTACAACTCGTTGAAATGAACTCGATCTAAAGCATTGAAATTTTATGAAAATAAATTAAAACACATCTAAGCGAGAAGCAACTGTTCAGTTTACCTTCAAGTGTTTTCTTGCAATATTCGCATGTGAAATGCGGTGCCCAAGATTTGTCTTGGTCCCCGACCGGCACGCTGAAGTATGCCTTGTAGGCCTCGCACATTATACGACTTGCTTCCACTGAATACTTTTTCGCTCTTGTCTTTATGAATTGTCCGCACACGTAGCAGAATGAATCAGCTGGATGCAAACAATCTCTTGATGCCATATCAAATAAATAACTTCTCATGGAATCTTGGTTCGAGACACCTGTGCTTTTATACTTGTACAGCTACTTTTGGAACGTTCAAGAACTTTCTAGAGTGTTCAGGAGAATTGTAGAAACATGTGGACAACTCTAGCAGTTCAGGGAGGAAGCTCGGCATTGAAAGCAAATCGAGAATTTTTTCGAACACATGCGATTTTCCAAATTTCATTGTCCCGGTCACAGAAGCAAAGTTTTTCTGGAATAACAGTGATTTCCTTTCTGTTCTAGACCTAACGGATTAGAAAAACACACTTTCAACCCAGGAACAGAACAAAAGTGAAAATTTGTTACATAGTGTAATCAAGATGGCGGACAAAATGTATATTTACACTATTGTTTGTGTTTTTCTTTAAAAAAAAAAATGTTTTGTTGTTGTGGCTAATGTAGCAGACTACACCTAACCACCCAAACAAACAACAACAAAAATATATGTACAAATAATAATATTGCATATATACGAAATGTAAACTTCATCCGCACTAGAATGTCAGACGCAGGAAATTATATCACCGCCATCTTTGTCAGCTACACATTGTACATGTTCATTAGCTTTAACAATCCAGAGTCCAGACTATTCATAAGTGGTGATTTCACAGTCAGTGAACGTTAGTACATAAAAGTTAATCCCTTCCCCCACCCCCACCCCCGTCTGTCATTGTTTTATTCTATATATTATCTCTAAGTCAGCGATCACTACATTACAAACGATTATTTCCCTTTCTTCTCTACGGTGGTGCAAGCAAAGAGAAAGTCATAATTTGTCAAGAAAAAAGGGAGATAATTGTAGGCGGATGCTGTATCATTATGCGGGAATTGCAACTGTCTGGTGTATTAAACGAAAGTTGAAAATACATCTTATCAATATTTTCCATTTGTATGGTGTGATACATTCACTAATTTGTCAGATTTTTCCTTTAGTCTTTCCTTTATCATACTTTAATTATAATTATCTTTTCATTTCTAGTTGGCGCCTGTAGTGAGCCCGAGGTCTTGAGCTGTCATTACTAGATTATTTTTTCTTTTTAAGTCTAAAATTATTCAGTCGCGTAATTTTAGAACGCACGAATAATGTCTGCTTCCTTGGTAGTAGAAAGATATTCATCTGACTGCACGAAAACGGTGACGCTAACCGCGTGATCAGGTAGTGGATTAATTCATTCCTAGACACAAGCAGAAGTCACGCAACATTTTGTTTTCCTGATCAGTAATCGAAGACATGCAAGCAATAAGTCGCAAGAAGAGTAAAGTATTTTTTAAAATATAATTTCAAACGTGTAACGAGAATTCAGCAAGTGACTAGAATCCCGCTAAAAATAGATATGGGTTGCTGCCTGCAGTTCCGGTTCCATTTAGAAAATTCCCTCCAATACCTCTCCACCCCACCAACCTTGTACTTGTCTGCATTGCGGGACGCGGGCTACTCATACCATAATTTCCTAACACGTCTACCACGGGAGGGAGGGGGGAGTAAATGGTATATATCGGGCAAGATATGAGGAGAACACTAATCAAGGATTTTCTGTTGATTTTCAACCCTTCAGTCACTCCACCAAAGCACTAGTTAACCACCTCACGACATCGCCATTTACCACCTGACTCACCATCCCCACCATCAAACATGGTCACCACCACTAGGAACATCCACATAATTATTAATTCACAAATTAATTACTAGATTTACTGCACGCATAAACTTGTCACGATCCTGTTCGGCTCCTATTACCTCAGGTAATGTCAAAGCGCCTTATGCCTCAAGGAACTCTTAGACCACTGCTGCCCCAAGGGAGATGTTAGAAACTTAATATCCCATGGCACGTCAAAACCCTTACTGCCACAGGGAACTCTTAGACCATTGCTGCCCTAGGGAGATGTTAAAAAACTTAATATCCCATGGCACGTCAAAACCCTTACTGCCACGGGAACTCTTAGACCATTGCTGCCCTAGGGAGATGTTAGAAAACTTAATATCCCATGGCACGTCATAACCCTTACTGCCGCAGGGAACTCCCAGACCACTAATGTCCTAGTGAACATCCTTAAAAAGTGAGTTAAAATAAGAAGTGTTCATTCTGTTTGTAAATTCTCATCCACTTAAATCCGCCAAAGTAGCTGAGCAATCTCGGTTCCTTGTCTACGAGTATGGTTTTAGTCGATTATTCCCTTAAATTTGCCAGTAAATATACACGTGCAACTTTTAAATCATAAATTTTCAGTTTGTGGGGTATTTCTTGATTCTGGATGGACCGGCGGTTTATCTGTTTTATGTTTGGTTCTCTCTCACGCCCTCCCCTAACTCGAACGGGCAAGCGCGGTGGAATGCTGTGATTACCCCAATTATCTACATGCTAAATTAAATGCCAAAAATAATCAGTGCAATAAAGTGCATTCAAATTTGATTAGTGATCGTCAAAGTACTTGTACAGAGAGCAACTTGAAGAAGTACAACAGTGAATACTCACACATATGCACAGATACACACATACAGATTCACATACACACAGATACACATACAGTGAGCCGTCGACTTACGACAGCAATCCGTTCCGCGTGACGTATGTCGGACTGCCCTTTATTTTATATCTTATGACGTATGTCGGACTACCCTTTATTTTATATCGTATGACGTATGTCGGACTACCCTTTATTTTATATCGTATGACGTATGTCGGACTACCCTTTATTTTATATCGTATGACGTATGTCGGACTACCCTTTATTTTATATCGTATGACGTATGTCGGACTACCCTTTATTTTATATCGTATGACGTATGTCGGACTACCCTTTATTTTATATCGTATGACGTATGTCGGACTACCCTTTATTTTATATCGTATGACGTATGTCGGACTACCCTTTATTTTATATCGTATGACGTATGTCAGACTACCCTTTATTTTATATCGTATGACGTATGTCGGACTACCCTTTATTAATTGGAAATGATACATAAAAACTACTTTGACATAGCCAGTGGGCTAAACCACCCCCTCCCTTTCCCCCACAACCCCCTCACCCAGCGCGAAAGCGGCGGAAGCCGGAAGCGCCCCCTACACTCAATCAAATCAATCAAAACAACATAAATCTCCTTTCATTCACTATCTAGCTCCCGAACCCCCATCCACCCACTAACTACTCCAGACATGCTTCAAGGCACGCGTAAGAAATATATAATATAAAATAAAGATTTATTATAAAATAATAAATAACATAACAAATACACAATAAATTAGAAAGAAACAGTTCTTGTATTAATGTCTGATAGCTGATATTCTAACCTAGACAATTAATATTTAGTATTCTACAAGGTTGCCAATTCTTACGATCTTTACACATGGTTGGATAGAGAGAAAGAGTCAGAGTTAACAATGAACAATTTGCTTGACTGAGTGTAGATGCGAGGATGAGTTATCAATGATGGGTTGTCTCTCTGTTCTGATGATACAGTTGAACCCACTGTGAGGATAATAACGGTCAATGTCAATTCTTTTCACTATCCTGCCTTTCCATAGTGAATCGTAGCTAGACGAAGAATCGAATTACAGTTGTATGTACTGCCAGTGCTGTGTCATTTCGTCATGGCGGATCTAATGTTGTGTCTTTCCGTCATGGCGGGCCTAGTGCTGTATCTTTTCATCATGGAAGCTCTAATGCAGTGTGTCTTTCCATCATAGAAGGGCTAGTGCAGTGTGTCTTTCCATCATAGAAGGGCTAGTGCTGTGTGTCTTTCCATCATAGAAGGGCTAGTGCAGTGTGTCTTTCCATCATAGAAGGGCTAGTGTAGCGTGTCTTTCCATCATAGAAGGGCTAGTGCAGTGTGTCTTTCCATCATAGAAGGGCTAGTGCAGCGTGTCTTTCCATCATGGCGGGGCTTAGTGTTGTGTGACTTTATAATAGTTTATAATGAATGCATGTCTAGTCTTTTCATTAGGACAGGTCTGACACTTTGTACTGACTGCATGGGTTAGTCTTGTTTTTATTTTTATTGAATACTTTATAATGAAAGAGAATAAGCTAAGTCATTTGACATGATGCTGCTGTGTTTGGTGGTTTCATAAATTAGACACACATTTGTCTTGATTGGGCGTATAACATTCCACCTTGCAGTCTTTGTAAAGCGATACGTAAACAGGTTAAGTTTGGCCGGTAGTGCAGCTATACTCCCGAAACAAGCTTTCTTTATATTGCCCAGATGAAGATTAATTACTATCCAAACAGTTATAATATAGGCCTGTATGCTGAAATAAGCGCTATTTGGGGTGGTACCCCCTTGCTATAATAACTATATGCTGAAATAAGCGCTATTTGGGGTGGTATCCCTTTGCTATAATAACTATATGCTGAAATAAGCGCTATTTGGGGTGGTACCCCCTTGCTATAATAACTATATGCTGAAATAAGCGCTATTTGGGGTGGTACCCCCTTGCTATAATAACTATATGCTGAAATAAGCGCTATTTGGGGTGGTATCCCCTTGCTATAATAACTATATGCCGAAATAAGCGCTATTTGGGGTGGTATCCACTTGCTGTAATAACTGAATCTCAGTTAACTGCAGCTCCACATAACAGATTTATCTTCCAGGGAAAGATAAAGGGAAGTAAATCCTCTTTGTGGCTCCATAATGGACGGGCTGTGTGTTGGGGGATAACAGTGGTATGTCCAGTTTCTGAAGAAGACAAGAAAAAGCAGTTCTTAGCATCAATCTCCATTCGTCAGCCGAACTTCACCTTCCTCGGGGGAAATTGGTACCATCTATCCTCCCGTCTAAACACAGATCATCTTTGGGTAGGGATAGAAGAAGTGATAATCCCAATGGGTGCCTCTTTCTTCATCCTGTGTTTGTGCACTTCATTGGAGAGATAGAAGCAGAAAGGACAATCCCACAGGGTGCCTGTATCTTTTTTTTTTTTTTTGCCTGTGTACCGTAGGATTGCGACAGAAAAAGAAGGAACAATCCCATTGGGTGTCTCGATTTTTATTCCGAGCTGCGCATTTCATTGATAAAAAATTCGGATAATGTGAAGATAACTCTGTAAACAGAGGTGAAGCGGTCTGTGCATAATCGCACTTGTACAATCTAGACGGGTAGTAAGTGATGACGTCAAATGACGTCAAGGAAGTTGCTGTCCAATGGAATGTATAGCCCAGTGATTAATACAAACTCTCAATAACAAAAAATGCGAAAAACAAATGTTCGCTCTCAAAGAATTTTATTAGGTGCGCGTTGCTTAAAAAAAAATCCCGTCCTCATACATATTTTGGATTGGTTGTAAACCTTAAATATGTATATTTCACCGTGAAAACGGTTGATCTATCTTTCTAATCGTGATTTATTGATAACTATTTGTACTCTTCGCAAAAGTGATGAGCCGTTTCTCCAAAAATAGCTGTAACTTGACAATGTATTTTTTTAACTCCACCCAAACGGTAATGACTCGTAAAAGAATTATCAACTACTTAAAAATCGAACTAATGTTGATACAACTCTCTACTCTCAATTCTCAGCCCTTTCAAAACTGCTCCATTAGCTCGTTCACCTCCCTACAAACTGTCTTGCTATTTTAAGATAACTAACAAATCTTTACAAAACAAAAAAGAAACACAGACATAAAAATTGTAGTTTCAGTCCAATCGAATCTTCACCTCTTTGCTAAACAACATTTTTTTTTGTTGTTGCAAACAGCACGATTGTGAACACGTGCCATCATAGAATAGGTTATATATACATTCACCACAATAATCTCTCTGAAACTCATTTCCATGAACCATATCTATGAACCTGATTATATATAACATGCTATTTGACTGTTGATTTCTATCCTTGGATAACTGATTGAGTTTTAACATTTAATCAAACATTGTTGTGAAGTGATGTAACTGTGAACGCTCTTTTGATTTTATTCATATGTTGTATATTTGAATGTTGATTTAATAAATGTATTATTAAATTTATTAATCTTCTTGCACATTATATTAAAACCGTATGTTTGGAGTAATAGTGGATGGATGTGGTGGTCATTTTAATATAAATAAAATATAGATTTTTATCACTCTTTACTAAGAAGTTTCCACCTGCAGAACATTATGCGACAGTAAAACATCTATCTTATTTTTGTGTAAACAGTAGAGTTTTACGTCATGCTTATAATCCGCCAAGTGAGAGACATATTGGTTTTGTGGGAGAATTATTAATAGCTATAAATTAAGATTCTTGATCAATGGTAATTAGTTATATGTTATTAATTAATAAATAATAATCATAACGAGTGAAAGGTGCCCAGAGTTGTCTTAAAGAATGGAGGCTATGTCTGGTGATGACTCAGACTTGTTCAAAATTGTTACACTATTTATCATAGTGTTGAAATTAGTAAATGCGGAAATGGTTGTTGGAAAATTTGTTGAGCTTAGGAACCTAAACTGGGAACCCTAGACTTAAAACAGAGCTAGAGAAAAGATAGTTGACTAGCGAAATGGACATTTGGAAAGCAGCCTTACTTCACTCATTATTTTTATAACACTATCTAGAACTTGTCCTGCTTTGTCTATCCTTTTTCCTCTTTAGAAATTTTTTGATTAACCTTTTTTGACATATGTCATTGATTGCATATTGTAGTGATGCATGTATTATCAACATTATTGATGTGTGGAGATTATATTGTTTATATTGTTGGTGCATTTTAAGTAACTAGATTTAAAGTCTATTAGTTGCTTGAGTGTGTGATATATTTTTTGTGAATCAGTCAGATAAATAGTTCATCAGTATGCTAGGTCTTCATGTGAGCATGGTAGAGTTATTTTGTGATTTAAAATGGAAACCCCATTTGAAGAAAAGACAAGATGGGCACAGAGGGGAAGGCAATGGCTGAATCAATGGGTGTGCAAGCAGATAAGATTCCAGATTATGTCCCAAAGACATAAGAGAAAAAGAAAAAGAAAAGCATGAAAGATAAGAACCAAAAATAAAAACAAAATGATAATAGATTAAAGAGAGTAAGAGAGGTAACATTTGCCAGTTAGAAGCCAATTATAAAAGAGAAGGCTTGGCTTAAATCAACTGAAGAAACAGGAAGTTAGCTTAAAGTTAAGTGAAAAGGGACTTAAGGTTTAGGAAGTGAACATAAAATTTCATTTTCGTTCCTTCAGTAGGAAAGAGAAAAATATCAAGGACTATGTGTTGAGTTTTGAGCACCATAAGATTAGATCTACTAGACAATTTATGGCTCTCTCAGTTAGTGACAGGTATGAAGGGACAAGATAACATGATCTTTGATAGACTCCCATTGTCATTTGACTTCCAGAGACAAATGAGGCCTATAAGGAGGCCAAACTGTTAGCTTATTTCAGAGTGACTAATGAGACATACAGATGCAGATTTCACCAGTACAAATGTGAGCCCACTGACACATTTTTACAGTCAGCTAGTAAACTACATGATGATGAGGTGGTTAGAGCTTGACAACACTTCAGCAGACAACACAAGCATCAGAAACAGCAACAACAGAAACCACCACAACAATAGCAAAAACCAACAAAACAACCACCGCCAACAACAACAACAGCGATGACACAGAGAGCAGTAGTCCATGCAGTGGGGATATTTTAATCACCCCATTGCTGACATGATCCAACTGCTGCTTGGCCACTTTAACTGGCTGCCAGCGCCTGCTTTCACACATCCCAACAGACACCGGGGACAACAACGACGCCAGCGCCAACTACAAAAACATCAACACCACCTGTGAGGGTTGAAAGGGACATGTGGGGGCAAGAGTTAGAAATGCTTTATTACCTAGTTTAAATATTAACTTGCAGGAAAGTATTTCACTCTAGATGAGTAACACCTAGAAGAGGAGAACAATTCATGTACTTGTTGATTCTAGGGCTTGACTTAGTCTCCAGTGACTGCAAAGACTAAGACCCCCTGGACTGGTGAATTAACTATGTTAATAAAATATATTAATTATTAATTCACTGGGATGAAGGATTCACCAGGCTGTCACACAATGTATGAGATCTCACGAACAATTTAGTACTTTTTGCTAGAGTTCTGTTAGTTACTTATTAAGAATTTCAATCCGGATTTTGATAAACTATTTTATTTTCTTTCTTTCACTATTGCCTTGTGACTACTTTATTTTTGTTTGTTTGCACTTGTTAATCTTATGTGTAGCATTGAATAAATTTGTTGTTAATTGTTAACACTTCCACTTCTTTGTTTTCATTTAGGAAGGAGATATGTAGCTTAGAAAGGGAGGGGGTAAAATTTGATTATATTAAGTCAGTCATTACATATTTTGGGAAGTGTTTTCCCGTTAGTAAGGGAGAAGTGTGGGAGCCAGGTAACTTATCAGTCTTAAGAAATGTTCGAACTTGCAAAGAGGGTAAGAATTTCTGAACGGGTAACACTTGGGGACGGAATAAATAGAGTATTTAATGAGTATTGTTCTTGAGGTTTGACCTAGTTTTTTCCGACTGCAATCGACAAAGACCCGTCACGGGTGATATTAAAAGGATTAAAGATTTGAAAAATTATCAAAAAACCAACCTTACCACAGATGGACTTATAGTTATATGAATGAATATACAAATAAATAGATGGACAAACTGAAAGATGGAAGGATGGACACACACACACATATATATATATGTGTGAATGAATATACAGATTAATGGATGGACACATCGATAGATTGGTTGACCAGATAGTTAGATAAATGAATAGACAAATTGAAAGATGAATGGACATATTTTTTTATATATGAATGAATATACAGATTAATGGATGGACAAATTGAAAGATGGATAGAAATATAGTTACATAAAAATGTACAGATTCATGGATGAACAAATTGAAAAATGGATGGATGGACAGACGCGAAGAAAGAAAGAAAGTCTATAGACCAGAAATAATAATTATTCGCTTGTTAAACTGACAGTGACTAGGAAGGCATACATGTTCAAGTATGTATAAAAATAGAGGAACTTAAATAAAATCCACAAATGAGATTATGGACGCAGATACAGATATATTAACTAGACAAATGATTACGGTTTAACAGACGACTGGGTAAATGTGCACGTTCTGATAATATCTATTGAATAAATAATCCCGTAAATTTTGTATTTATAAAGTACATTATATTTTGTGTATGTGTGTGTGTGTGTGTGTGTGTGTGTGTGTGTGTGTGTGTGTGTGTATGCGTTTGCGCGTATGTAATATCATTTCAAAATAAATGATGTATTGGATGGATGGGTGATAAATAGATAGACAGACAGACGGACGGACGGACGGATAGATAGATAGATAGATAGATAGATAGATAGATAGATAGATAGATAGATAGTGTGATGCCAACGCCACCTAGTTAATGGTTATGATTAATATTATTATTTAATCACCCATAACTAATTACAAGTGATGAGAATCTTAATTTATGTTATTAATAATTCTCCAGAAGACGCCACTCGTCTCTCTCACTTGGCGGATATGTGGGCGCTGTAAACGGTTTTCTCTTCCACAACATTAAAGACAAACATTTACCGTCACACAATATTTCCTACGGAGAAGATAAATCTGTCTTTTAATCTACATTTAGCCAGCCCCCATCCATCCACTTTCTTCTCCAATATAAGATTATAATTATCAAACTGTGTGAGAAGGCCAATAAATTTATTAAATCAATAATCAAATATTATCAAAAGAGCATTGACACATCACTTCACAACAATGTTCAATTAATACTGGGCAATCATTCTGTTTATCCTAGCATAGATAAAAGCAGTCAATTAATCATAAATACATAATCAAATTCATGGATATCATCGTGGAAATGAGAGTAGAGTTTTAGAGAAATAATTAAAGTCAGTTTACATAACCTGTTCTAAGATGGCGGCTGTTGCCTGCACATGTTTCACAGTCATGTGGTTTGCAACAAGTCAGTTCCTTTCATTTATACGTGTCCATTCTAGAGGCATTTATGCAAATGTTCCAGAATCTTTGAAGCACTCTCCAAGCATGCCATAGAGAATTGTCCTGAATTTCACATGCCCTATCAAGCACATCAGGAGGAATGTTCTTTATTTTCTGTGAGCGTTTACTCAATACACCATGAGGAACATTCAAAATAATCTTCATGAATTTTCAAGACCAAATTCAAGCTACAATTTCTGCCATATTGGTATTTTGAATGGAATTCACAGGAATCAACTTACAGCAACATGTTTTACTGATAAGTTGACCAGAACTCTGGATTCACACACCAATGTAATCTATTAGATCATAGTAGCCATTGTAGTATGACATGAGAAAAGTAAAACAAAAGGCCTGCCTCTCATAAGCTAACGATCACCTTTATGATCAGACTCAAATTATGTTCAAATTCAAAATGATAGAACAGAGTACTTCTTCAACAAAGAAACTTCCGGTCCATCCCCATCGGATAAAATTGTTAAGAACAAATGTGAAACTATTTGTCTGAAAACTACCCATCCAGTTGGAACTACTTTCAATTGCATCAGCAATTTTCTAGCATATTCTCAACTCGAGTTGTTTACTCCAACTCTGACATTTACAAAAGTACTATCTGTCATAAGGAGTGTCCAAGGCCATGTCACTTTGATAATTTAACAATTTATATAACAACTAAGTCAAGAAATCGATAGATAGATAGATAGATAGATAGGTGGGTGGGTGGGTGGATGGATGGATGGATGGATGGATCGATCGATAGATAGATAGATAGATAGATAGATAGATAGATAGATAGATAGATAGATAGATAGATAGACAGATAGATAGATAGATAGATAGATTGTTTTCTGCCAATAAATCATCATTTTACATGTACAGTCTATTTTAAAATTTTCTTAAATGTTTCTGCCCTGATGTGAACATCTAAGACTGAGAAATGTAACCCGTGTTTTGTTATAAACATTTAATATTTGTGCAAAGCACAAAATGTTATATTTGTGTAATGCACAAACTGTTATTTTTATGTAAAACACTGAATGTTATATTTGTGTAAAGAGTAGAAACATTTATTAAGCATGTGTTTCGCTAATAAATCTTTATTTCTGAACAAGTTTGCCACAGAAAAAGAAGAAATATGCACTCTGCTCGACCAGCTCCATCTGACATGATGAATGCGATCTGGTAAGACCCGGATGCTGATTCTAATCCAAACCCTGGTCTACCTACCCCACCTACCTCTGTCGAACAAATAGAAAGGAGTCCCACCATTAAAATAAAAAGTAAAAGTAATGGGTATATAAGGTCTCTGACGTAACAGACCCGACACGGTCTGCTGAACAGGGCAGGACGCAGGAGTGCTGGTTATGATTTGCTATTTAAGGAGCAGACGATACTTTTGGCCGGTCAAACGGAACGACTAACAGGGCACCAAGAACTGACGCCCTGAACAGACGAAAGATTGGACAACAACGTCAGAAGAAGACAGAAAGTCGTGAGAGAAAGAAAAGAACCAAGCAAGCAAATCAGGAAAGACTTAAGAAAAACGACATCGAGAAGACATCTATAAGAAAAGAAAAATCACTTATATTTTGAATTGGAACAAACGTTTGCCTAGAGTTTAGCTAAAGGTAGGTTGTTTTTATTTCTGTAAGCAAATCTATATTTTTTCTTTCTTCTTTTTTTGGGGTGGTGGTGGTGGGTGGGTTCTCAGTGAAATATTTTCAAATAGTATTTCACTTTTTCTTTCGGTAGACTTCAGTTCAATTTATAGCACAGTATCTTTCAAGACAAAATGTTTAAAGTGACCAACTTTTTCTAGTGTGCTTTTTAATTTTTGAAAATGTTTTTAAAAGTTTTAATTTAACACAACTGATATGCAAGCTATCGAACAAAGGATTTGTTGTTTTATTTATACTGCAAGTAAATATTGTTAACGTGACCTAATTGTTTACGTTTATAATAAGCGTGAAAGCCATCTTAAATGTTATGGTTGTTACGGTTGTTATTAGTTTTGCTGTTAGTGGTAGTGATGGTAGCACTAGTCGTAGTAGTAATATCAGAAGGGAATATCATGTTGTTTAAGTGTAATTCATAACTTTTATGCTTCACTTCCAGTACTTCGCAAACAATGGTTCGTAGATTTTTCTTCCGTAATACTGCAGAAGTCTTGAAAAGGTTTTCCTGATTAAAAACTGTTAACACGTATTTCAGAGCACTATGGGTGTTTTGTTGTAAATTAATTCTTTCAAGAACAGTTTGAAAACATATTCTTTATACCATACTTTAATATGTAAAGCAGTGAGACAATAAATACTCTAGGTGTTCATTATCTGAGTTAAACGAGGTGAATTACACATTTTCACAATGAGTGTAATACAAGCTTGAGTTTACACTAAAGTTAACTGTGTATTATTGATAAGGTATCTGAGTTAAACGATGTGAGTTATACATTTTCATAATGAGTATAATGCAAGCTTTTGTTTACACTAATGTTAACTGTGTATTGATAAGTTATCGGAGTGTAAATGAGGTAAATTACAAATGTTCACACTGAATATAACGCAAGCTTGAGTTCTCACTAATGTTAACTGTGTTTTGATAAGTTATCTGAGTGTAAATGAGATAAATTACACTTTTTCACACTGAATATAACTTGAGTTCTCACTAATGTTAACTGTGTATTGATAAGTTAACGCGTCGTTTGTCTTCGTATGAGTGGAACAGCACAGCAAAAGATGTTCTATTATTGCTTTAATTTGTTTATTTCCTTGTTTATTTCGTTGTTTATTTTCCTTGTTTATTTCGTTGTTTATTTCATTGTTTATTTCGTTGTTTATTTCCTTGTTTATTTCGTTGCTTGCAAATATTTCAATTTTGTCATCAGACGGGTGCATGTAGTACACATGAAAAAAAAGACCGCCCACCCCAACCCTAACTCAGAAAGGTCGCACTTTGTCCTGACCTTCGAGTCTCACCCAATTTTAACTTAGGCAAAATCTCACCCCACCCTAACTCAGGCGAAATCACACTCCTTCCTAGGGCGCTTGGTAAAGTTACGAAGCAGATTTTATATTTTCAAGTTTTGCTTTAAGAAATTCTTTTCGACGTCGCTGTGTGCTGTGTACGTGCTTAAAATGTGTTCTTCAGAGGCTATTTATGAAATACAATTTAAGAGGGTGTTTGTGGGGGCAGGGGAGAAAAAATGTTTGTTGCCTTGTTAAACACGTGATGACTAAATGAAGAAAAAAGATGCATTTAGCATAACGAAATATATTGCTCGAAAGTATTAACCATAAAATATTCCCAGCTTTCTCAAAAGATGTATAGAGATTTTGCTGGAAAATTTCTAAAGTACATTTGCGCGAAATTCAAAGTACCTGATGAGTGATGCCATTTTACCGGACATAAACGAATTCGTTTCATTTAATAGAAAATGATTACCGCATAATTCACCACTCTGCCCAGCTGTCTTTTCAAAAATGCTTCAGCTTTACTTTCAGATTTTTATTAAAACAAAAATTAAATTGTTTAGGCTGGCCAACCAATCTTTTACAAGTACAACACCCAATCGCCCACACGACGACACTAAATATTATTCTTCCTACTACAGAGTCCGTCTGGACTGTTTGCATAGTCGAATAATTTGTTTTATTTTGCTGCATTTGTCACTCCTTCTTTTACTTTAAAATGCTATTAATTTTTAATTTTTTTTTAAAAGACAACCTTGCTTTGTCCTTTAGCTGACTCATAATCTGATGCGGAGAATAAAATTAAAAGCGGCTGGATAATTCAGACACGACTGACTTGTCACAGAACAAGGTCGCAGATGTAAATCATCTTGCTGTATTGTGTTGGTGGGTGGAGGGGAGGGGGGGGCGTTTTTCTAGTGTTTAAAACTAAATTTATTATTGAATTTTTAAAAAAAGACAAATGTATGAATATTCTTCTACTATTAACAGAAATTTTAAATCCTTTCGCTGTTATAATATCGGCGAAAGAAAAAATACTACAGCAAACAGTCGTGTCGAAAGAGGAATTTCATCGGACTTCACCACTGTTTATTTCTGTGACGTTTACGTGACTTAACATTTTACGTGACGGATGGCTGTACCGAAGCGTACGTGTCACGTTAAGACAAGATTACCGCCCACTTAGCTCTATGACTGAAGCAAAACGTGTTTGTGTGCGTTTGTTTGTTTGTTTGTTTGTTTGTTTAGACGACAATGTGCCACGATTCGCTTGATGAATTTTAGCGCTAATGGTTATATCATATAGATCCATAATGTAAATGATGTCACTGCAGGCAATATTTCTTTTAATGAAACACACACACACACACACACCAAGTAAAACACTCGTTCATGCACAGACAATGCCAGCGAGTTATAAATCAGCGCAGATTCTGGCAAATGACTTTCAGAGCAAGGACTGACAACTCTCTACAACTGTCTGACAAGCATGACGCACGCGCATTATCTATTGACTTGTCTCCTCTTGTTGAGTTGTCTGCTCTTGGTCAGTCCTTGATCACTCTCAAATCAATGTCAGATTCAAAGAATGTTTCTTATCAATTATAATATATCGATTTCGCAGGCGCTCTTTTCTTCGATCTTTATATGCAAGCGTTATTAAAGACAAACTTTAGAAATCCCCATTCCCATTCAACGGAATTCAGTAGCATTTCAAAAAATAAGAAACTAATTGCTAGACAAGAACCATCACTTGGATTTGCAATCACTGTATAAAGTCGTTGAGCTAACTCCGATACACTTTCAGTTCAGATAACTCTTGATAGATAACTGCAAAGTGCTACACATTTCAGTATGTTAATAGTAGGTGTTATTGACTTTGTAAAAACCGTTTACGCGATGATTGTTTTAATCTCTGTACCACGTTCCATGCACTAATGCGCTTCTTTCGACTAAACAAGAGGTTAATGGTTTCGCTGTGTAGTAATGATCAATGGATTTGAACCAAATGACAAGGCAGGAACTTTTAGATTATTACAGTAAATGCACATAAACGCTTCCAGTGTTTCTTTTCACACACATACGCTCTCTCTCTCTCTCTCTCACACACACACACACACACACACACACTTAATATATTTTCTAAAATAATTTTATCGTTTATAATTGATCAGAGAAGATTTGCATGTGTATTATCTTATATTTATTTAAACATTATTGTGGGTTTGCATGCAATTGATATTTTATTTTATTTACTTTTTTAAAATTCAGAACGCAGACATGAAGATGATCACACATCTAGCAGCTTCTCTGCTGCTTCTCGCCATCAACTGTAAGGACACCCTCGGCTACTACCCGACTTTCGCACCCCAACTCAAAGTTGGTGCGCCTTCTTCCTATTGGCAGCTCCTTTATCCCCAGGTCGGAGGAGTGGCGACTGACAACAGCCAGCAGAAAACACAAGAAGCAGTGAACTTGTACTTGAACAGTCTCACCCAGCAGGCCACGAACCCCTTGTCCCAGTCTTATATACCGCAAGTCGAACAGCAGCAGGAGGACGATGCCCAAGAAGAGCTGGAGGAGGCCAGCCAGTACGTGCAGAAAAAGATTGATGGCATACTGCGAGCCATTTACGGTCCACGAGGCACAACTCCAGCTGCCCAAGAAGACGACGATGAAGACGATGTAAAGACCACCACTGGAACAACACAGCAGCCAATTAAGTATGGTGGTGATGACAGCAAGTTGACGACAACAGTCAAAACGGCCGTTAGAACGTATCCCCTGCCTACCACCACAAAAGATGACAGTGAAGAAGATGACAATGAGCTGACAACAACGACTTCTGCTACGACGACTACCACCAAAGCCACCATCAAAACTACACAGCAGCCAATAAAGTATGGTGGTGATGATGATGATGACAAATCAACGACGACAGCCAAAACAGTCGTTAGGACCTTATATCCCGTGCGTACCACCACAGATGAGGACAGTGAAGAAGATGATGATGAGGTGACGTCGACCACCACCAAAGCGACTACAACTGCCAAACCCTATGTTCCTACAAGTACACCCAAAGCCACAACTACCAAATCTCTTCCTTCATCCACCACCATACAAGTCACCTACAGACCCACTTCTACATCGGCTCCACCACCTCCAACAGTACCAAGTACGTTTTTTTCCTTCTCTTTTTAAAGCTTCGTCAATAGCAAATGATTAATTTGTTTCTATCTACTTCTCTGAGTTTCTGCAAAATGAACCTTAGGACCATATCGTGTGTAATGAACCATTCATTTACTAAACTAAGCAATAGCAATATATAATGAAAAAGTCTATACCAATCAACTCTCATATTTGCTAAAAGAGCAACCTTATGGGATTCATTCATTTACAGAAGAATCCGCTATATTTATGCCTTAAAAGTTAATGCATTGGTTACCATTGTTTTAAAGTCACGGTAGCCCTTTGAAAATCTGTTGAAAGCTATGAATTTCATCGCTAGAAAACGCATTATAGTAAATATAAGTGTTGATTTTCACGGAGCCCCTGGTGCCCATCTATGGACCCCTTCGGGTACGTGGGCCCCAGGTTAAGAACTGGATTAATGGATCTAAGCAGGATCTCTGTGAGAATGTATATGTTGTGTGTCGTGCGTGTGCGTGTGCGTGCGAGTGCGTATCTGTTGGAATGAGGTATGTGACACAAAAAAATGACTAAAAAGATTGGCTGGTATAATCGTTTAAAAGAAACTACTTCCCTTGAGTTCAGGCATTTTTATTTTCATCGTGCACTGTACAGCGAGGAATTACATTCTTAATCCCCATCGTGCACTGTACAGCGAGGAATTACATTCTTAATCCCCATCGTGCACTGTACAGCGAGGAATTAGATTCTTAATCCCCATCGTGCACTGTACAGCGAGGAATTAGATTCTTAATCCTCATCGTGCACTAGAGAGCGATGAATTAGATTCTTTGCTGTTTACAAGAGCTGTACAGATTAACTAACATAGCAGGATTGGTCCAAATGGGATAGTGTGCAATGCAGCTACCAAGCCTAATAGGAGCATATAGTTCTGGGAAGCTGGCTAAGTGGAGATAGGCCCAAATACGGTCTGTCCTAGAGAAACAAGTGCAGGATTGGGAACATTGGAGAGGACTGATTAAATACTATACAAGGTAAGAAATAGGCCGAGCTCTTACGTGTCATATAGATTATGAAAACCCATGGACGAGTCTTGGGCTTTTTTGTTTGTTTGTTGATTTTTTTTTAAATTAAAAAATGTACGTTACTGCTGTTTTCCAAGGGATTGAGTACATGATATTCAGTGGTAAACACTTTAACAAACTAATATTGTCTTTCTCTTCCACACTTTCTTTTAAATGAGCAAAATAGAAACAACTTCTTATCACATTTCTCCTTTCAATTCCAGACATGTGCGACGGTTGCGATTTCAAGCACGGCGTCGGATACAACTCGCACCCCACCGACTGTACTTTGTTCGTGCAGTGCCGCATGGGATCCAACGGCCAGCCTGTCGTGGCGGGTGTGCAGTCATGTCCACATGGGCAATACTGGAATCAGGCCAAGCTGACCTGCGACTACAGACACAACGTACAGTGTGTAGATGGTAAGAGTCAACCAAGACCCTGTTAGAGTGGACATTTGGCACTACAATTGTGTGTTGAGAGCAGTTTTACGTCACCACTGGAATGGGACCCACAGCCTGTGTGTGTGTGTGTGTGTGTGTGTGTGTGTGTGTGTGTGTGTGTGATATGGGAGGGGAGTTTAATTAAATATATCATCAATGGATAATTCTTGGAAATTTATAATATATTAATTCATCGTTTTCTAGTTATATGTATTTCTGTATTATTAGTAGTATTTAATATCCTTTGGTACTTAGGACTATATTGACCCAGAATAATAATAAGTCAAGTCCCTTTCATTTTCGGGTCGACATAGTATTGTTAGCTCTCTTTCGTAATTAGAAATATATTGGTCCAAACACTGTGCAGTAATGCATTAACTCCTTTCGGTAATTAGAATTGAATTAATCTGAGTCCAAGAGCTGAATAATAACATTTGCACTTATTTTACTACTACAGCTATATTGAACTGCAACTATATTGAAAAAGATTGTTAAAAATAATAAGACGCTAAGAATTTTATAAATATTTATATTATCTTATAAATATTTATATATCATCTTATAAATATTTATATATTATCTTATATGACTATTTTTCTTAAATTTAAACCAAACAACAACAAAAACCACCCTATTTCTCTCCCTCTACTGTTCGCCAATTTGGCAGAGCACTGAAATCTTGTAAATATATATATATTTTAAATCCTTTCAGATATCTGTCGTGAGCCAAAGAAAACTAAACGATCTGCAGCTTCATGTCGCGGTTATTGGGATTGTAGTTCTGGAACCGCTTTTGCCAAATGTTGTCCCAGGGGGTTCTCCTACAACCCCGTCACTTCCCGATGCCAATACGAACCAGGCTGCGTCGATGACTGTTTAACCTCTTCTCCACACAAAGGTACAGCGTAAAATAAAGCAGGAAATAAAAAGACTCACCAGTCAACCTAGACAAACTCTTTCACATAATTATGTCCTTATCCCAACCAAACAATTTAATCATGTACTTTTCCATATCACAGTTAAATGCCGTAGGAATTAATCAGTTATTAAATCAGATTTGTCATTTGTCAATTAAGTCACTGTCTGTTAATAACATAACAGCGTCTCTTACCTTTTCGCTTATTATTACTGAATTATAGATTTACATATGTTTTCACATTGTACATTATAGCGTTATAGTATGTATTACAGCTTTGCATTTCAGTAGTGGCGCATTGCTCAGACAACATCAACAAGGAAAATGTGTAGGACTTGGCAAAAAGTAATCTTTAGCCGAACATTTGCATACCAGCTCAAAGATCCGACCTGCCAAACGAAATACTTACATTTCGGTCTACAAAATTTAGATAACAAATCTAAGCATTTACATACTCCATTACATGGCAACCAAGACATTTATATGCCAGCTCGGACAAGCCACTGCCTGAAAACATACGGAAGGGATGACAATCTCTGGAATCGATTATGGCTAGGGCCAGAAGCAAAGGGACATAATCAGCTTTCTAACTGTGCAAGGATACAGCCACTGCGTGAACTCATAGATAGGATCACAATCTTTGGAATGGATTAAGGCCAGGACCAGAAGCAAAGGGACATAACGGGCTTTTCGACTCTACAAAGATTAAGCCACTGCTTCACGTATGGTCATTTGCGAGAACGAGGCTCAGAGCTAGGCACTGAGAACACTTATCACAATTCCTTAAACCACCACCCCACCCCTCCCCCCAAACCCCGTTCCAGAAACTTATGCCCAAGGAAACCCCAGACTCCTACTCGATGTGAAAATAAAAATAATTATTTAAGAATGAATAAACAATTCATTTTCAGGCTGCAGGAGAAACAAGTGTGTGTGTGCGCGCGCGCGCGTGTGTGTAGCTAAAGAAAGGTGTCATGGTAACAATGTAAGAATTTTCTTCTATGTTTTTGCGTTAGTTTACGTAGTACATTTCACCCTATGTAAACATTACCTGATATAAGATGATGTAAACTATAAAGCAGTAATAATAAAGATAAAGAATATTTCATAACATTAATTAAAGATTTATTATCTCTGTCCACGTAAACATTCTGTCTGTGCTGACTACAAATTGGCTTAAGTTGCCCGTAACTGGCCAGATGATGGGTCTACGTGTATTAAAGACGAAACTTATTTTATTTTTAAAGAGAGCAAAAATATTCTTATATGACTTAAAACAGTTCTAATTATTCCGTGCTTCATGCCCGCCTACTCCATTAATTGTGCTATAATTATCCAGCCGTCTGTTTATTATGGCTACAATTGTCTGCCCTTTGTTTAATTCCAGACTATCAATGCCAAGGAATGCGTGCTGTGCCCGGCGATCGAACTGTCTATGAGGTCTACACTGGCGTCACCTGGGTACGCATGCCCTGCCCACCCACTCTGGGCTTTTCCACCTACCCATGCGGCTGTAACGTGAAGTTGGATCACAAAGAACAAGGTAAGCACAGAAATGAAATATATTAAATTGCACACGCAACAAACTTGTTTCAGCGCGAAAGCGGCGGAAGCCGAAAGCGCCCCCTACATTAGCAAGCAAGGACAAACTTGTTTTTGGCACAGAGAAGTACGTACTTGTGTCTTGTCAAGTGATGGATCTCGTGTATCAGCGAGAACTTCGGTGTGTTTAAATTTTACTTTTAACAAAAACATTTATAAAAGTTGTTGGATAATTAATCATTGCCAGGTAAATCAGACCGAAATATCAGGGGGTTGGGGGGGGGGAGTATTTCGTTTAAATATTTTTTTAATAAACATACAAGATGTGCATTCCTTGTTCACTCGGTCTTAAAACTCCTAATTCTGATTTCTAAAACCAGAATGCGTCCCAGAGCTGTACCTACCTTTTTACACCGACACCTCAGACCACTCGGGTCGTAACAATTGGGTCAAAAACGAGGGCGTCATCATCAAGGATGGCAAAGCTTACTTTGACGGCAAGAGCCGCTTGACTGTTCTGCGATTCTCCAACACCTGGTGGGGTAGCAACGTGTACGTACACCTTCGCTACAAGGTCACCAGTGGCGCCACCATTAAACAGGCCCTCCTCGCCAACGGGGACTGCCAGGTGCGACCATCCCTTGCTATTTGTGACGGCCCAAGAGGCGTGGAGTTCTATGCTGAAACTGAAAACAGCGTCCTGCCCGCCAACTTTACTGTTGCTCACGTTATGGACCAGGTGAGTTAGTAATGTGAAGGTGATACGACAAGCAAGGCTTCATCACATAATGCTGCGTACGCACTTTTAGCAAACCCCTTGGGTAGATTTCTGTATTGCCTTTTCTCAAACCAATTCCTAAGCTTCAGTATCCGCGCCTCCCAGCAAAATAAATCAATACATAAATAACATCGCCGAATAAACAATAGTGTTAGCAAAAGAGGGCACCCCCCCCCCCCCAAACAAATTTTAACATATAATTTTTTTTTTTAAATATATGTTATGATATACAAACTAATTTTATTTTTCTTCAATTTTAAAATAATGCTTCTGAGGAGAGAAAAAGAAAGAAAGAAATGTAAACAATTGTACTACATGTATATACAAACCAAAAAAACACTGTTGGAATCATTTAATCATAGTTGGCTAATTGATAAAAGTACTCCAAATTCAAATTATGGTGTTCGATTTCTGCTTTAATACCAGTTGAAATCTTTTTGTACATTATATCCATTCAATGAATGTAAATGTGACCTCTTAATAAACTGTTTTGTGTGAATGTAAATGTGACCTCTTAAAAGACTGTTTTGTGTGAATTTAAATGTGACCTCTTAATAGATTGTTTTGTGTGAATTTAAATGTGACCTCTTAATAGACTGTTTTGTGTGATGTGACCTGTTAATAGATTGTTTTGTGTGAATTTAAATGTGACCTCTTAATAGACTGTGTTGTGTGAATTTAAATGTGACCTCTTAATAGACTGTGTTGTGTGAATTTAAATGAGACCTCTTAATAGATTTTGTGTGAATTTAAATGTGACCTCTTAATAGATTGTTTTGTGTGAATTTAAATGTGACCTCTTAATAGATTGTTTTGTGTGAATTTAAATGTGACCTCTTAATAGATTGTTTTGTGTGAATTTAAATGTGACCTCTTAATAGATTATTTTGTCTGTATGCATGTCTTTTCAAAAAAAGTGAACAATTTGGAATCTTTTTTTTTTAGAGCCAGGGTTGGAGGGATGTTGTATACAACCTGAGTGGCAATGTGCTGCAAGGATACATAAACAACAACGTTGGCAGCAAAAGTGCTCCAGGTAGTTAACATTTTTGTGGTTGTTGCTCTAGCTTGCATCTCTAATTTCTTTTGGTTCAATTCTTATAATTCTGTCTTTCCATTTGACTCAATTCTTATCCCTGTGTCTTTCCATCTGGCTCAGTTCTTATCCCTCTGTCTTTCTTTCCGGTTATATTCTCATTCACTCCCTCTCTTTTCTTCTGACTCACTTCTCATCCTTCTGTCTCAGTTCTCATTCCCTCTGGCTCAATTTTTTTCCCCTCTGTCTTTCTTTCTGATTAAATTCTAATCTCTCTTTTCCTTCTGGCTCAATTCTCATCCCTTTGTCATTTGGATAAATTCTTTTATCTCTCTGTCTTCCTCTAAAGCTCTATTCTCATCCCTGTTTGTTCTTATGGTTCAACCTTCATCATAAAAGAGAAGTACTCTCTAGATAAAGGAATAAACTCACTAACAAACAAATTTCCATGAATAATCATATAGAAAAATCTTGAATTTTTTGGTCTAATGGACATCATGTAATGTTATGCAGACTAATAAGAAATATTCCAAATTTAGCAGAATTTTCACTCGAGGAATCTAGAATTTGGTCTGAAGAAAATCATATAGTTACCATGCAGATTAAAAACAAATATTCCAAATTAATTTTTGCTGAACTTCACCTTCAGTAGTGATGTACATTTAATTAGTTTATTTTCACAACACAAATTTAAATGTATCAAATAGCTTCTCTTTTATGATGAGTAAATAAGGCGCAACACATTCAATTTCAAAATTATTTTTAAAATACAATTTGACATGATGTTAATCTTGTTACAGGTAATCTGCAAAGCAGACAGCGTGGACTTGTTATTGGCAGTGGAGGAGGTTGTGAGGACTTTAATGGGGTTATGGAGGAGGTACGAATCTTGAATTTTTTATTAACACTTTAAATAAATAATCAACACTTTTAGTTGATATATGCACTTTTTCTTTAATATCCAGAACTATTTTCTTTTCTTTCTTTTAAATGTTTAAACTGTATAGAACGAATACTATTGCATATTTTTCAAGCAAATAGAATCTTTTATGATATTATTATTATTGTTTTTTTTTAATCTTAGCATTAGAGTATATGTATAAGTGTATGTATATATAATAAAAATGTTCTTTGTTGATGATATGTTAGGACTGGTTGTAGATCTATAGCCATAGTTACAGCTGCACCTTAATTTAACATAGTAATTAAATAGTAAATGAAACCATAAAATATACATGGTTTCGTTTTAAAATATACTTTGTTTTTGTAATTACTTTTTGCTATTTTTGGAAAGATCCCACAATTTTCTTTACCCCTTCAATTTATCTCTGTTCAAATATCATGTTTTTATATATATATGGTAATATGATAACAAGTTATAATTATTTACATTTATGTTACAGGTTACTGTGTACCTGTGTCGCCCAGAATACAAAAAATAAACACAGCAACAAAGGAATCTATGCTCTGTTCATCTGCAGCAAATCCAAAAATAACGAGAAATTGTTTTGAAATTTACACTCAAGCATTCCAATACACTGAAGTCCAGCAATCCAGATCATAAAGTCCTACCTAGATGTGATATAAATTGCATACCAAACAATATATTGTGGCATATGCATATGGTGTTTAGAAAAATAGATGTGTTGAAATTTCGTTAAAGATTACACATGAAAACTAAGAACTAACTTTCATGTATAATCTGCATTTCGAGCTTTTTTGCACATGAAAACTAAGAGATATATTTCATGTATAGAATATGCAAGTCTGCAGTTATAGGAAACATAGTGGTACTTTCATAGCATTAATATATTCATCTGTGATTGAATTTAAAAAAAGAATAAATACCAAATATTTTTTGTGTCAAATTTTACACTTACACGAAAGCTTGTTAAAGAAATAAAACATTTTGTAAGTTACAATTTGGGAGTTGATGTATTTATTTTGTTTTGTTGGAACTAACCAAAGGCCTCCTCATAACATATATAATTTTTAAAAAATGCAAAAACAAAAACTGCACAGCATGACTAGCCAGAATTTAATTTAAATAATTATCTTTTAACAAATAGGGAATGGTTACACTTATCACTATGATTTTATTAATATCACTTCTGCATGAACAAATCCCAGCAACTGATAAACTGGATCTGGCCAACAGTGACTTTATTCTTATTAGGCCAAGAGTGACCTAGTTTAACACATGTACAAGTTTAAAGCAGCACCTTTGATATTAAACACATTTCTCAACTTTAAAATTGCTGACTCTCAAACATATATACAGTCTTCATAACTAATTATAGGTAAAGGAATATCTGAAGAATCAGCCTTAGGACAGTGCAAAATCTAGTTGCTTTGGGCTCTATGGGAGCGCTGTTCTTTTATTAAAATAAAACCTTTAGAAAGTACACCAATTTCTAAACATGAAAACAGGGACTTTACTAACATTACCTGTAGACCATGCTGTCTCGTAAACAAGAACCCTAACCCAATAAAATTTCTGCTGTAAACCTTGTTATTTACTGAACTTGCAGAGAAGGGCTTCTCTAAAACTGCAGTGTCTAAGTAGTAACACGAGTCCAAATTCAATGAGCATATATTAAAACAATGAAAAAAATAATGCAATCTGAAGGCCTCAAATCAATGAAATTGCAAATGATCTAAAAAAAAAAAAAATTAGATAAAAAGGAATACACATACATGACAAATGCTAACATTTTTAATTTTATTATTGGCAAACTACACATATAATGAGAAAATTCTAGTAAATACAACTCTACTCCCTGAACATGTTTTGACAGATTTGCATACATTGTACCAACAAATAATACTACAGACAATAAGTAAACATGATTAAAATAATATCTATAATATACAAGCACAGATATAATGCAGTGAGATTTAAATGCCTTCAAAATAACAGGATTGCTAAATTTGTGTGCAATGAGGAAAACTTAATTTTCATAATTTTTTCTTGCTGTTGTCTAAAAAGCTAAGTTGACAAGAGTATCAGCAATGAAGCATGTTGAAAAGAACCAGCAAACACATTTTTAATGCAATCTTTGTATGGTGCTTTATTACAGCTGGTATATTTAACAGACAGAAACTGTCCTCCACTAAAACTGCTCACTTCTCTACAGCAAGGCCACCTACACATGATGTAATCCCATTAACACAGAGGTATAACTCCAAAATACAATTTTACAAGCAGATCCAAACAAATTTTCAGTACTTAAAAGTTCATTCAAAGACTAAAATTCCCCCTTTTCAAGTTGATACTGTAACTACTTTTCAAATCACAAATTAATAAATAGTGCAATGAACACTAAAAAGAAAATGTGACATCATAAAAGTAATACATCATAATTTAAATGAAAAAAATATTTAATAACAAATAAATAATTATCAATTATCTGAGACAGGGAAATTTTAAAATAACATTAAGAAAGAAAGAAAATCCAAAATCAGTGGTCACCCTAGGTAAATGCAAGTAACTGCACATCTTCAGGCTTTGCAAACTGCATAAACATTGTAGAATTTATTCACTACATGTATCAAGAATGACACTCCATTAAAATCCAAGTAGCAACAAAGACATGCTTCATTTAAAAATATTTCTGTGTTGCTAAAAGGGTTAAAGCAGAGAGTTTAATTCTGTGAACTATGCAATAACAAATGCAGCTGATATTGAATCTAAACTATGCCAGCTTTATGGAGTCACTAAAAATTTGAAATGTTGACATTTCTTGCAGTTATATCTGTATGATTTTAAGATCTACATTTTAAAGAGTTATTAACACCAGCAGCAAATCAGATCATAAGCTGTGCTCTAAATTTTTGCAATAAAGTGAAGATTCAAGCCTTAGGCATTTTGCATTCAAGTGCACAAAAGTTAATTAAATGCATAATCAACAAATATGAGCTATTTTCATAATTTAAAAAAATATCCTATATATATTACCCTATTTATGAAGTCTGCCTATTTAAGTTTTTTAAAATTATTTGACAAATATGTTGCTGCTATTCTCAAACATTTTAGTAGTAATGTATGTGCAAAACCTCAGAATTCTTGAACAATAATGAGAATTCCCACACCCAAATTATAATCAGAAAAAGCTTGTGTGTCTACAACTCTTTTGTCATTATTCTGACACCTGATTCATACAAAAAGATTTTATGACTCTGAAAGTAAATTAGACAAACTAAAGTTCAGTGGAGATGCATCTTAAGTGCAGTTAACTTATGCAAATTCAGCTACATATGCTTAGCAACAACAAAATAACAAAATAAAGTGTGGGCAATTTCACCCACCATCCAGAATGAGTAGTTAGAAAGATGTGAATCTGCTGTTCCCTTAGTCTGTGTCAGTTCCCATACCTGTCAAAATGTTAGCAACTCACCATGCTGCTCATGATTCTAATGTTTGAGTAGCTCATTGCTGGTCACCATGTTTTTCAAGGAAAACAACCAATTTCTGATGCGCCTATTCAATCAACTTCTCAAGTTGAATCATTTCATCTACAATTCAACATCCCTCACCCAAGTCTGGTCCAGATATCCTTGGATTTGATATCAAGTCCTAACAATGCCTCAGTAGTGTTGTCACGAAGAGGAAGCCCAATAGCTGGTGTACAATGTCCATCTTCATCATTCACTGCACAGGTGCTGTACTAATTATTGTAATTTTGACTATAAGCAATTTTCCTCTTATGTGCTGATGACATAATCCTTGCATAAGAGTCATCTCCACTGTATACTAAAAGAGTTTAGCTGCATTAACAGAAAAAGGCCTAAAACAAACTATTTTTTACTGTATTTATGCCATCTTTATGCTTTACTGACTGTATTGCAGTCATTGTCCAGGCCAATTGAAATAGTTTATATGAATTGGAACAATATGTTGCAAATATCCAGCAAGCAAGAAAAGAAAAACATAAAGGAGAGTTAGCTGGAGTTAGCTGTCACATGAGCCAAGTTCAAGGCTGCAAGATATACCCCAGTGGTGATGAATGCTATTCTGATTTTGCAAAGAATCTTTTAACTTCACTAAAGGCAGTTGTCATAAGTCACTATATAGTGAAACAAATGTAGGTCAATACAATAAACTATCAAATTAACCAAACAATCTAGTGGAACTTTTGCTTAAAGGCTTATAAAAATCAACCCTTTACATTTCACTGTCTTATCCAGTGGCAAATTTTTGCCATTTTCTGGCAACACGTGTGCAGCTTCTCTCCAGCCTGTATTAATCTCCAGAAAACTAATTCGGTGAATAACATACTTAGCTACACATATTTAATTTTATTATGTTAATTCTTATTTTATTTTTTCATGATTAATACTTCTTGTATTTATAAGCTCTTGCTTAAATTTAAAGGCCCCCAAACCCCAAGCATGCTAAATAATTGTGTGTTTACTGTACATCACTCAAATATATAAATAAATAGTTCAGAGCCACTGACTATCATTTTATCTTGAAATACATGGAGACTATGGGTTGCCAGACTTTGAACTGTAGAAAATCAGTGCAGATAACAATTGAGGAAAGGGGTACAGAGTGGGTAAATAAAGCAGAGTGGCAGTTTGGAACAATAATAAACAGAAAGAACTTAATACCAGATTTTATATATATAGAGGATCAATAACATTATTTGAATTTCATCATATAAACAGTTATTGTTCACTTATGTTTTTTTATTTATAGGACTTCACCTCTGGTTGTGCTCCTCTCCCATCATCCTTATTTCAATGACATCATCACTTTGTTGCCCATCAGCTTGTTTTGGGGATATCTTTATAATGTTGTGCCAGCCATGCTTTGAATTACGTGTGATTTAAAATAAATAATGAAACTACTAATTAGTGGTTACACACTCCAGCATATCATTTTTTTTATATTTTTAGGGTATCTGACCAGAAAATATTTTTTCTAACAGCTGGAACATATTATTTTAATTTATATTTTTAGGATATTTAGCTACAAGATTTTTTTCATAACAAGAGCTATATCATATTTCAATTTAGAATTTTAGGGTATCTGACCACAATTTTTTTCCAAACACCAAGATTAAAAAATGAAAAGAAGGACTATGATTATTTCCATTTTTTTTTTTAAAAAAAAAGAAGAGATTATTTACCATAAGAAGCAGTGATGATAAAACATGAAAAATTGTATAAGAACTATGGGTATCAGAGCCTTTCAGTTACAGTTTGAAGAAAATATGTGAGTAGAAAATATGAGTACAAATTACAAATACTAATCATAACAAACACAATTTATTTTATACCAGTCATTTATTTTCCAATATGACTTTATATTTGGCACTATTTGAAAGATAGAGACAAACTACATTTTTTTCAGGAAGGGGAGGGGGCAAGGGAGAGGGAGAATGAGACAGACATAGACAGATAGGCTATATTTTTCTTTCAAGATGAGAGAGAAAGAGAGGACAATAAAGATAGAAAAGTCCAGCTGAAACTTTCCTTACTGAGGTTTTTCTTTCTTTAAATCTTTTAGGACTATACTGAGATAAACAATTCTTTTTCCTGCATAATTCACACAGATTATTGCAGCAATATAAATTATCAGTCTTTGACTCTAGTGACTTGTCCTATATTGGCCATTAACAATACTGTGCAGGGGTTCCCAAACTTTTGTGATTTACGAAACCCTTAATGCATCAGGATTTTTTTCATGTTGCCCCAAAGTCAGAAAACACCTACCAATTACAAAAATTTGCAATATCCATGGTGCCCCGGTGAGTCAGCTGCAGCACACACTTTGGGAAACATTAAGTATGCCTTGAATACAGTTCTTCAATAAGGATCCATGCAGCCATGCAAGACTGCCAGCAGCTAACATTGGTATCAGTGTTTTCAGGAATATTTTAAAGTGAACTAATCAAACTATGTACATTAATGCATTTAAGTCAACATAATAATAATAATATGAAATTACTGCAGGACTTAGTAACACAAAGTAGTTTGGAACATCTTTAACTTAGGTATATAGGTACCATTAATATATTAAGTGATAATCTACCACAAACACACTTGTTCATGCATAAATAAATAAATCTACTAACAGTATACATACCATAGTTAAACTCTGAATTTCATTTCACCATTTTCATTCGTCTCAACTTTATGCACATTTAAAATGCTAAACTCTTCACCACTCTTACTTACAAAGCATATGGAAAACATCTGTGAAGAAAATCCTGCTAAACTCTTGTTGATAATCTGATTATGGAAATCCCTAGTGTGAAAGACTATTTGATATCTTGATTATAAATTAATAATTTTATTAGAATTTTTTTTGAAAAATCTACAGTGAATTAATATTGAAAAAGAATACTTTGCCAGGAAATTAAGTTAAATGTTTTAAGTACTCGGCAGCGATATTTTTGCAGTCTGTGACTTAGTATTTATATTTCTCTCATTATTTGAAGTGAGCAGTAAATTACAGAACTAGATAAAATGATAATTAACAAAATAACAATAGCTGTCTAAAAATAGCACATTTCCTACAAAATTATACTGTCCAAATCCTGACTTTAATTTTTTTTGTAATTAAATTTTTAAAACTTTAACACAAAAACTGAAACTCATCCATATTCATTATTTGAAATGCCTATTCAAAGCAAAGTCTCCACTGGTGGAGTCGTTCTGCAAAATTAGAATATTCACTGTCTTACAAACGCTCACTTCTTAAAGATGTTTACTGATTTAAGATGTAACTCTTCAATCTCATTTGTCAAGTACAATATTTATTTTTTAATTCCATTGCAAAATTTTTAACAGTTAATAAATGCTGCAAATACCACTCTGAGTCTTAGATGTAAATGCTATTCAATACTGACAGAGAGTTTTAAAAAATAAATTTGGATATTTTTTTCAGCACTTTTATATTACTTAAAATCTCTAAGTACTGTATTATCAAAAAACAGCCCAACAATCCCAAACCGGAAAGTAGGTTTGTAGGCTGAAGAATTCTTCACCTATCATAGGATAGGAATTAAACCCTAATCACCTGCATATCAGGCTAGCTCCAACAAATTGTAACCATCCAACTCTCTTAGCTGTATAAGGTATAAGTTGTCTCCCTGTTAAAGCATAAATAACTTACGATCAGAGTGCATTGTCCAACTTTAACTTTAACTTAAACTTAAGTTAAAATTAATTTTTTTTTAAAAATCCATAAAACTGTCTAATTAAATTATTATAAATCAGACACTTTATAAAAAAGTCACCATGTACGTTCTGTCAGTTTTGATCTGACGTATTATTCTCAAAGTAAATAATAATTTAATTTTAACACATAATATAATATTAAATCATAAAAATTAGTTTGGTTTTTTTTAATATAGATTTAACTAAATCTAAATCTGTAACAGTGCTTTTAAAATCACAGAGACAGAAACAATGCAGTAAAATATTTAACTTAGCATAAGTGTAGTAGTCTATTTTATAATATATGCGGATCAGCTATTGCAGATAAATTCTTCTGATTTTAAGTGATACTGCTACTACACAAGAAAGTATTACTTGTATTAAATTCTGATTTTAGTTTACATGCAAATTTGTTGTTGCCTGTTTTAATTTATTACAGTATTAATATTATATGCTCAAGCAATGAGCCATTGTACTTTCTCTAACCTCTTTCTAAAGAAGTTCATTATCAAACTTTTGAAGTCAAGTGAAGGTTACTTTTTGTTGTTAATATTCTGACTGTCACTGGTATTCATAGTATCACTTGGTGTGTTGTTTAGAGCACTGTCTAGTGAGAGAATAGGGTGTTTAGCGGTGGTGCATATTTCCAGCAGCTGCCTCAGGGTTTGATTTTCCACTTCCAAACGTGCAATGTGCTCTTTCACCTTCCCTTCATTTTCGTCATCCATGCGGACTGCCTGCTGCATGACGCCTGCCATCTCCTCCAACTTGTCTAATAGTTTACACATGTCCTGTTAAAACATACAATGTACACATTCTGTTTAAATCTGAGTGTATACACGATCTGTTTTAACATAAACTAAAGTTTATGGACATTCTGTATATAGTTGTGTGTTAAAACCTACATAAAAAGGTTTGAATACATGTTTATAAATGCAAAAAAGTATGGATTTACCAAAGATAACATTAAATTCAAGTTTATATGATGATTCATAGACAACTAATTAGAAAAGGGAAACTAGAAGAGTAATAACTCTGAATGTTAACAATGGACAGCATTCATTAAATATCACATAAATATCTTACAAAAATGTATCTCTCAACCAATGGCATTTCTCATTAAATGTCATATAGTTCTTACAAATATGTATCTCAAACCAACAGAATTCCTCATTAATATCACTGTTCTTACAAACAGGTACATAACAAAACAATACAATTATCATTAATTATAACATAATTTTACAAACCAACCAACCACTGAAATTAAAAAAATCTTATGAATATGTACCTCAAAACAGTAAAATTCCTCACTAAATGTCACACTTTACTAATGAATATATATGTACCTCACAAACCAAATTCCTCACTAAATGTCACACCTTACTAATGAATATGTACCTCACAAATAACAAAATGCCTCACTAAATGTCACACCTTACTAATGAATATGTACTTCCACAACACAAAAGAACCATTAAAGGTCACCATCTGAAGAAAAATGTACTTCCATAAAACAGAAGAATTTTTTATAAGATAAAATGTTTCATAAGAATTCTTCATTAAATTACATATCTTTTTAAGAAAAATGCATCTTTGAAAAGCACTTTTAAAAAAATCCTTATTAACTGCAACATCTTTCTTAGCAAAGCATTCTTCATTCAATGATAAATCCTTTTTAAGAATAAGTATTTTCACAAAACAAAAGAATTTCTCATTAAATATAACATCTTTCTTAAAAAGAATTCCTCATAAAATTATATTCTTTCATATAAGAAAAATATTTCCAAAACAAAGAAAAATTCCTCATTAAATGGAAAATCATTCTATAAAAGAATTCTTTATTAAATGGTAAATCTTTCTTAGGAATCTAATCATCCATAACACAAGAATTTCCCAAGAAATTATATGTCTATCTTAAGAAGAATTTTAATTAAGTGATATGGCTTTCTTTAAATGTTAAGAAGATGTATAGAAAAATGAAGAATTCCTTACAAAATGACATCTTTCTTAAAAAGAATTTTAACTGAATAATAAAGCCTTCCTAGGAATACAGACAAACAGAAGAGTTCCTCATGTAATAACACAATTTTCTTAAAAAAAAAATTTGAACTTGAATGATACTACATCTTGCCTTGGATTATGTACTTCACATTTTGCCAAAACTACTGTGCAAATAAGAGGTCATGAGAAGTATTAAGCTGTTATTGTAATTATAAATTAACATACAAAATATGTAAATGATTGAAATGATAAATCCACTTTCCACAAATTAAAAAAATATAATCATGGAAAAGAGCTTCGGAAAAGCACATACTAAATTAGACCACAGTGAAGAGAGTCTCCTATCTCTTTCATGATGAACATAAAAGTCAGATTCACCCAAGCTAGTACTAAAACTACTCAGCAACTTAAAAAATTCTTTAACTGAAACATCACTTTCTTTTCAAAGTAGAACTTTCAGCATATCATCCCTCTCAGTTGTTCATCACTTGCAAAGGAATTTCACATTTGCCAACCAACTTGCTGTTTAGCTATAGAAATATAGCCATAAAGTTTATTTAAACTCCACAGGAAAGTGTCAAGGAGTCAACATTCTTTTGCCTCATCAATAGCCCACTACCCTTCCAGTTTAGTAAACATATTTTAAATAAAAATAAAGAGAAGATATTCTTTTTAATTAAAAAAATAAATTAAAAAAGTATGTAAGCTTTATTTACCACTCACTGTGCTGAAAAAATATTAAGGGAAAAAAGTACCACCAGTATAATAAAGGGTGATTCCAAACATTTATAAATTATACACTCAGTCACTTTCAGAATCAATACATCCCAATATATTCACATCTCACTTTTGACTGATGCTGACACTGTGTGAGAGAAGTGTCTATTCGGTTGGCCTGCAACAAGTGCACAGTGTGCTGGCGATATTTCTGCATTATCAGCTGCAGTGCTGATTGGTGTTCTTCCAGAGCCATCTGCAGCTCACGCTTCTCTTGCTGGAGTTCTCGGATTTGCCGATTTTCCTGTGCTATACTAATCACCAGTGCTGATCGGGGCCTGTGCTTAGCCATCTCATTCAATTCTGTGATGTCATCTTGATACTGTAATAGATATATCTTACTGAAAATCCAGTGAAATGAGAGTTAATAATAACAGCAACAGCAGGTTCTAATCATGTAAAAGTCAAAATGTTCCATAAAAATGGAAAACCAAAATTCTCAAATCAGAATTATCATAATGATATATATATATTCTACTTACTTATTTTCTAAATTGAATCTAATAAACTGTAAATGTGGCTTATGTAATCTTTTAATTAACTACAAAAGAAAGTTTATTAATTTTCTTTGTAAGGCAGCAATGGTTGAACCACTAAACATTAACAGCAAAGAAACATTTCAGCTTCTATTCCATATGATAAAGTGTGTAAGGAACCTTTACATTTTCTGCATTAAAATAAATTTGTTTCTGTATAGTCTTCATTTCTGTAATAAGGACAAATCTGGAAGCATGTATAGTGCATACATACATAGTTTAACCATGTGACATGCTGTAATAGTATGACAAACACTATCCTTTTGTTTAGTTTTTGAATGCTTGGTCATAATGATTATTCTCTTTTGAGTAGAAATTATACTAACTATTGTCAATGGTAAATAATTTCATATATAATTGGAAAAGTAAGTCACAAGTTTTAGAAAAATTAAAATTAATTAAAATTAATTTGTTCCAAATTAGCATTTTTGCCTTGTGAAACATAAAGTTTTTCTTTTGGACCTGTTGTGCTAACAAGAAAGGTTTATGACAGAACTTGCAGATACAAAGTACAAATAAAATAATCTTTTAGTTTTTAAATTTAACAGTATAACAATACTTAATATAATGGTTAGTTATTAAATTTTAATATAATGATTAGTTATTAAAAGTCTTACCTATTCTTTGTATTTATTAGTAGTAGTAGTTAGAATTACATTTACAGTCATTGTGAAAGATCTGTCTCTATAGTTAATTATTGTTAGGAAAAGAAGTAGAAATTTTATTTAACTGTATAATAGGCATTCTATCAGAATAATACTTATATTTCACGACAAAGTTCTATTAAAAAGAACATGTTTATTTAGCTTTGGAGAGATGGACTACTGTCCAAATGATTTATTCTACACTTGCCTCATATATAGTATAGATGTGTGATTCTTTCAACCACTAAATAATAGTAAAGGACTGTGGAGTATATTGCAGGGTAGTGCCATATCAGTACAAACCACTACACCTCCTGATGACTTTAAGTTTATTTTTTAACTCTGGAAATGACATGTTTGTTGCCTAATAAATAATAATGAAATTTCTAGAAGTATAAGAAACTTTTACTAGTTTAGGTTTAAAAAAGATAAATACTGTCTTGTATATATTGTGTATAGTGTTTGAACCATAATTATACCTATTTTGATGATTCTATCACATGTATAGCTGTGAAATATAATTTTAGATTAAATAAATAATTGTTCTTGTTTAATAATTTGTGGACATTATTTTGTACATTTGATTTTATATGTAATTCAAGATTGATCAACTGATCAAAATATTGATCAAACCACTTAACAATTTACAAAAACTCTAGATGCTGGATCTCTTAACTAACAATGTAACATCTGTTTCCTTTCCAGTCATTAGAAGATAGTAATTTGATAAGCCTTTGGCATAATGAGGAAAGAGAGAATGTTACAAGGTAGATAAAATTTAAAAATTAAATATGCAAGTCATCTATACCCCCAAAATAAGTGTATGTTGAAGGGTTAGGATAAACACCAACTATTTAAATAAATTGACATTATGTCAAGCTTATTTCTCAGTTTTAATACATTCAGAAGTTAAGTTAAAACTGTGGGGAAGTGACTTTGAAAGTAATAAACTATCTCAAAATTCAAAGTAAAGAAATAACTAAATAAAACACAGACCTGCTTCATAGCCTCTATTCTCTTTTGAAGAGTTTGTGTTGAAGAAATGAGTGTATCAGCTGATGAGTCCTGGTCTTTCAGTCGAGTGATCAGCATGCGAGCATCACCCAGAAGTTTTTCTACTGTTAATGCCATTTTGATGCTGGAACATGAATTTGTCTGGATTTTTTTTAATTAATTAAAAAATATATTCAGACATAAACAGAATAGTCTACAACTTAATGCTATTAATTTATTTCAGCAGATGATTCAACTTTTATCTATTGAAATGAATATATTTATATTAGAGAAAGAATATATACACTAACTCAGGGGTTCACAACCGGATGGGGGGGGGGGGGCGGAGGAATTTTAGGGTTTCAAAGGGGGAATTGGGACCACAAACTCAAACTGCATATTATTTGGAATGCACCTTTTGAGTCAGACAGTCTTTGAAAGGTGGAATGACATTTTTACATATGGGGCTAAAATGGTTTAGAAGCACTGCACTAGCAGGAGGATAGCATTTATTAATGTGGACTAAATCCAACATCTAGCCCGGCACAAAATGATGATTAGGCCTACTACTATGAATTACTAAGTTTCTCAGTTCATTCAATGAGATCATTTAAAGTTTAAACAGCATATATATTGTTTCTGTTATTTGAAGATTACTGCTGAATTTTTTACAAAGGGAGATGGAGAGCTACTTATAATTTATAATGTGATGATAACGTTAATTTTATTCATATCAAGTGTGTGGGTATCAATTTATTAAGTGTAAGAATATATAACCCCAGTTATGTATACACATAATATTAAATCAATAAATAATATCAATAAATAATCTATAATACAACTTATATTTAATTATTTATATTTTTGTTGGTGAGTATAATGCAACGATATACACATTTACTTTTCATTCCTTATTCACCGGATGACGATAGTGTATCAAAAGATGGTAGAAATTTTAAATGAAATAGGCAATCTAAATTTTTAATAATATAAAATATGTAAAATGTTACCTTTTTAAATATTTAGGTAGATTAATTCACACTTTAGTACAAAACAAACCCCTTTATTTTTGTATTATTATTTTTAGCAAATAAAATTTACGAATTTTAATTGGTTCATTGTACTATGGCATTCGGACGCTAAGGCTGACATTTGAAAGGGCCGTAACTCATCGTGTACAGCAAAAATTATCCTCATGTCGTTATGGATAACTCTGCGTGTACAACTCCAGAGTGATCTATTTTAATTCTGTAACTGCTTTGAATAAAGCCTTTCGTTTGCTTCTTAAACTACATTATAAATTACTTATGCCATGAGGATATGTGTACGTGTATTTACAATTGATTAATAGAAAAGGCTTGATTACTTTTTAAGTGTTCGAATCTTAGAAATTTTCAGAGCATAGATTTAGGGAAAGAAAAGGGGAGGAAACCTCTTATCGTTAACAGTTATATTTCCAAACTAAAGCTAATCTGCGAAATTATTTTTCCTACTAAATTTGTGGCAATATTTACCAGTTTTAAAAGAGTATTGTATAGCATTCGACCACCTTCAAAATCAATCGAACATAACGCTGACAGCAGCTTTTGGAAATAAAACCAAATGTTACCCAGTGTGTAATTATAACCAGTCTAACGACAGCTCACACATTAGTGGTATCAACAATTACCGACACCCCCCTCCCTCCCAAGAAACACAACATCCAACGAGGAGCAAAACTCAATAGAATCGCTCACAAACACCCTAGCAAAACACAAACCCTCCCTTATATAGCCAAACTAAAAAGAATAGGACAAACCCCGCTTTTCCTACTGCAAGCTACTAAAAAAGCAAAAAAAAAAAAAGGAAATCTCTGCCACTTCCATCTTCAGAAAGCTTTGTCTTCTTTGGCTTTGAGAATGACATTTAAGGCTTATTATCTTATAAAAGATTATTAGTTGTAATTATTTTTTATATCAACAATATGGCAGACGCTCGCGGCTAGCTGATCGCGAGATCTCGTTCAAATACAAGCGTATCTTGTTTTAAAATTTATTGTGCACCCTGCTTCCACTAGCGAAATATATTAATATAAAAAAATAAGATTGGGATAGCCTATAGCCGTAGTGGATAATCGATAGCCCGATAGGGCCACATCGAGATTATGTAATGTCTGTCTGATATATATATTTTTTTTCGCTGACTCTCTCCAGAGGATGCAATAAGTCTTTTATCAGAGATATTCTCAGCTTTGGGGGTCCTCTGGAGAAAACTTCCTCTCCTCACTTGTTTCTTGAGAGGGCGGGGGGTGGTTATGTGTCGAGTAGATCTAGTGTGTGTGTCGTTGATGATGATCGCTGTGCTGCATGTCGGAGGTCCGTTGACTAAGTCACCGTTGTCGTTATCGCTATTGTTGTTGTGGCGGGGGAAGGGTGTTTTACAGAGCCCAGGTAGAAACACACCAAGTCTTTACCTAGTGTGTACATGCTCCCAGGATGTTCGGCCCCCCCTGTTCTCCTCACTGGCGGTGTTTGTCGTTGTTGTTGATGATGATGGCGTCGATGTTGTCCCCGGTGTACGTTGGGATGTGTGGATGTCGGCGCTGGTGGCCAGTAGAGGTGGTCCAACAGCAGTTGTATCATATCGGCAATGGGGTGGTTGAAATATCCCCATTGCATGTACTGCTGCTGATCTCTATGTCGTCGCCACTGTTGTCGTTGTTGTTGGCGGTGGTTGTTTTTGTTGTTGTCGCTGCTGTGGTGGTCGTGTTTCCTGTCTTTGTTGCTGGTCTTGCTGTTGTTGTCTTTTTATGTGTGGTGGGCGTCGTCTTTTGGCTTTAGCGTTCTGTTGTGTTGTTTGTCCATTGTGGTGGTCTGCACTGGTTGTTGTAGGTGTTGTTGGTGTTGTAGCTCTTGGAGGTGATTCTGGCAATGGTGAGAGGGGTGGGACCACTTGTGTTTTGGCCATGTCAGCGATGGCGGCCTCGATCTCCGTTCTGTTTTCATCCTCCTTTGGGCTGTCTGTTGTGGTTTGCATGTCTTTTTCCTCTGTGGTGGTGGTTGGAGTCTGTACTTTCCTGCTCTCTGTGTTGTTTGTTGGGGTCTGCGTGAAGGCTTGGTTTTTTTTGTGTCATCTTTCGGTGTCTGCGTGGCGTTGTTTTATTTATTTATTTATTTATTTTTGTTGGTGGAAGCGTCCATACGATGTTGGTTATTTCCATTAAACAGTCAAAGATTGCTGGTAAATCTGTTGGATTGTTATTTTAAAATATCAGCCATACCATCTTTTCATATTGCTGGTGTAGGGGGTCCACAGTTGGAAGTTTACTGGTGTTAAGGTTCGCGATCTAAACTCCTTTGTTTTCTCATTCTGGACCAAATGACTTCTTTTATAGTGTTTTAGCGTGAAGCCTTTTCCAGTAAAAAAGGATCTCCTTCATCGTCTGAACTGTCATCAGTTTTTTTCTCATCATTTTCAGATGTGAGTACTTTCTGCTCTGACCAGTATATGGGTGTCGGCAGTGAAGTTGGTCTTTCTGTCTCAAGCTCTGACCAGTATATAGGTGTCGGCAGTGAAGTTGGTCTTTCTGTCTCAAGCTCTGACCAGTATATGGGTGTCGGCAGTGATGTTGGTCTTTATGTCTCAAGCTCTGACCAGTATATGGGTGTCGGCAGTGAAGTTGGTCTTTCTGTCTCAAGCTCTGACCAGTATATGGGTGTCGGCAGTGAAGTTGGTCTTTCTGTCTCAAGCTCTGATAATGGCTTGGGTGCAGAGGCAGATTTCTGTTTTCTTGTGCGACCCATGTTTCTTTTTCCGGAGTCCGAAGAAAAAGTGTGGTGACTGCTCAATGTCTGGCTGTGATCTGGTGTGATGGAGTGGTGATGGTGGTCTGATATATTTTTACAGTAGCATTTTAGGATTTCGCAAAATGAATAATTTGTTTATCTCAGCATCATGACGCGTCGCGCACAATCGTCTCGCGTGCCACTTTGGGCAAGCGTGCCATGGGTTCGCCATCCCTGCACTAGGCCTACATCTTATCTTTTGCCATTTATTTTTTTCTTCCATTTGTGATTCTTGTAACAACAACAATAATGCCAGGTATTGTTTGATTTTTTAAAAGATGTTCAGTAACTGAACGCAGGTTGCAAGATGATTACCGCACCACCACCCCTAATTAGACCGGTACAAAATCAATAAATAGTACACGGATACTGGACTGCGGTCATACAGACAGGCTTTAGTCCAGTAATCCGTGGACTAAATGCACTGTGTGTTGTCACCATTCTTTTGGAGGTGGGGGTGTTTACAGAGTCCAGGCTAGTGGCACACCAAGTCTGTACTTAGTGTGTATGTGCACCCGGGATGTTCAACCCCTGTCCTCCACACAACGATATTGCCGTTGTTGTTTTGGGCGCTATCCCCGGTGTCCGTTGGAATAAATGAAGATGGGTGGCTGGTGGCCAGCAGAGGTGGTAGAGTAGAAGTTGTATTATGTCTGCAATGGGGTGATTGAAGTAACCCCATTTCATGTACTGTCTTTAACTGGGCCGCCATTGTTGTCGACGGCTGTTTTGTTGTCGTTGTTGTTATTGTTGTCGTAGTTGTAGCTTCTGTTGCTGATTCTGTTGTTGCTGTTGTCGTCTGATGTGTTCTGGTGGGCGTGAGTTACTTTTTGGCCTTGTTCTGTTGTAGCCTGGCGTACTGTTGATAAGTTTGTTGGTGTTGTTGTTTCCTGTAATGTTGCACGTGGAGGGTGGCTGGCATGGGTGAGAGTAGTGGAGCACTTGGCACCCTGGTGAGCTCTTCAAGAGCGATGTCGTTCAGCTTTTGCCGACCAGACATGCTGTCACAACCGACCAGCGCGCTACGAAACGCAACGTCGCATAGCCTCCAGGAACACACGGACACCCACACTCTACACTCTACAGGAAATCTACATCAAGACTTCACAACGATATGCTACTCCCACCTCCATCAACCCAACACCATTCTACCCTCCAGAATCCAGCAAAGAGAGGAAGTCCCCCAGAAGCAAACCAAGCTGAGAATATCTTACGATATAATGTCTATCGTTTCTTCTGAGGGGAAATGTCAGCGAAAAATATGGACTGCGGTCATTTGTCGTTTGCTTACTGCATTTGGATTCCACGTCCGTGGAAACAACTTTCGCTTATTTCTCATACTGGTGTTGCCATGACCAAGGGAGATATTTATATAAATATTTAAACAGATACAACTGTTAGAGCGAGTGCTTGCTGGATTTCCTAGGCCCCATTTTGCCCGGGAAACGGACAACGGTCTACTCTTTCCGAATGTTAATTATTTACGGATCTGTAGCACATGGGACCCCCGATTTATGGTCCCACCCAAAAATCCCACCCCCTGGAGCTAGGCAGCGTATAAGGATCACTCCGGAGCTTTTCACGGGAATTCCCTGAACGGGAATCGAACCCCTGTCACTGCGGGACTAATTGCTTTGTAAGTGAAGAGTTCAACTGATTAAGTCCGTGTTGTTTGTTACGGTTGAATGTTTACTCTTCGAAGAAGTGTGTGATTTCAAGATAATCATTCTGTACACTAGCAAAGTATACAAACAGTATTTACAAAAATAATTGATATACATGTAATCCCACACACAGCACACAACATTCTAACATTTTTTGTTGTTGTTGATGGATGTTACCCCACTTCCCAGATTTTATTATTTGAATTTAAATAATTGTAGTAGGCAATGTGCATTTAAATACTGTAGGTTGTCAATAAAATCAGAGAGCGTCAGTTCAAAGTAATAGTTTTATCTAACCAGTAATTCCCAATGTTTAAAAATAGACTTGTACCCCCACCCCCACCCCCTGTTCTTTCCTTTTTGTCAAAAAGAATAACGTATTGGAAGTTTAGTAGAATTGGGTTGCCGATTTATCCGCAATTAGTCCGACAATCTGACGGGTTTTCAAACATAATTGCCACCGATTATCGACCATCCCCCTGCTGTGCTCTCGCGTGTAGGTGTCGCTCGAAACGGTCTCATATTACATCATTGGTTCAATTTCGTATCTCCCGATCAATGGGCCGCGTCATGCACATCGATGGCGAAATTAGCGAGCTGCCAATCAGTGTCTTTCAGGTCTGAACAACACGACAAAAGTGAGGAAAATTTCATGACAGAGAGCACCTAATAATGGCTCTGTAAAAGTTCTTTCTTTCTTTCTTTCTTTCTTTCTTCCTTTCAACCTTTCTTTCTTTCTTTCTTTCTTTCTTTCTTTCTTTCTTTCTTTCTTTCTTTCTTTCTTTCTTTCAACCTTTCTTTCTTTCTTTCTTTTTGTAACCTTTCAACCTTTCAAACTTTCTTACAAACCTTTCTTCACCATTATTTTTAAAGCTTAATATAAGAGACCATTGGAAATATAGCAATTAACAAAATTAATAAAGCACTATTGTAAATGAACAAATAAATACTTTAAAAAAAAATATTCTAACGCAGTTAGATGTGCTTTACAGACCATCTACAAATAATATCGCACCATTCATTCATATTCGTAAACAATTTTAACAATGAAAGGATTTTTTTAAAATAACATCTTCATAAAATCAAATATAATAACCTTCATACCATGAAATGTAACGTACTTTCAGTTCTTGCAAACATCTCGGCAAAGCATTGGTAGAAATATTTTCATGCTGACAATTAAATAAACAGCAACTTGAATATCGAAGTTCTCATTGAAATTATTGTTAGCAGTGATAATTTAAATATCTAAGCTCTGCCAATGTGATTTTTTGTTAGTACTGATACCGTAAATCAAAACTGTCATTGAAATTGTTGTCAGTAGTGATACTATGAATTAAAGCTCTGACACTGATTTTTGTTAGTACTGATAAGACAGTAATAAGCAGTTCGATATTCAGAGTTGGCAGAGTTTAAAACATTAAAAAATATATAAGTTAAAAAAAATATTGCTAATGATACCGCTGTGGCAAGCGTTTAATCAAAACTATCTCTCACTGATTTTTTTCTTAATACAGATAATAACAATATGAAAGCTGCCTCATTGTCATTTTTTAAAAGTAGTGATAACAACAATAACAAAATCAAAGATGTCTCATTGAAATTTTTGTTGATAACAGCAATAATAATATAAAAGCTGTCTAAATCTGTGAGAATTTTATTTTAATGATAACAATAGTAACAAAATCAAGCGTGCCGGAGTAAATTTGCCTATAACCTATTTCTATACTTAATAATTATATTTTTTTTAGCCAATGTTACGTGAACTGACCTTGGATACTGCTTATGGTGATATTTTGGGAGTAAACAACTCAGGTAAAGAATATGCTAGAATTTGCTGACGTAATCTAAACCAGTTTTAGGTGGAGGGGTAGTTTTTATTATCCACTGGTTAAGAACGAAACCAGCCAGTGGGCTGAGATCAAAGTTTACCTGTTGAAATGAATTTATGGACTTGGAAATATTTCGAGCTATTGATATATTATACTTGTGTTACGTAGAGATGTATTGTGTAGACTATTATTTCTACAAATTGTGAACTATGGTGCTTGTATGTAGTATGCCAAACACTTGACATTGTTTCTAGTGAACACGTTCATAAAATTGTTAAGTTGTATTTATTATATCCTATGTGTGTATAGGGCTAATATATACTGTTGTAGGAAACTGTAAGTTGAGTAAGTTGAGACGTGAATGTATGAAAGAATGGAATTAGAGATGAATAAAGTGGAAACTTAGCGTTTGTTTCCTGATTATATTTTATATAAAGAAGTAGTTTTTTCCCCTAGAATTTCTCAATTTATTAATTTGTAAAACGCTATGACCATGGTAGATTCGAAATGTCTCTACCCCTAGTGTGTAAGTGTAAGGATACACGGCACTTTGTTGATATATGGTGGCAAAGTATATAGACCATATTGAGGAATTTCTGATACAAGGAAGTTACTGGAAATTGCTAAATTGTTGTACTGCTTGAGGGAACTAAAATGGTGATTGAGTGCCCAGATTAGTCTCGAGAGAATAGCAGCATGCAAGAAAAACACATGAAGAACTGACAATTATATTGTGAACAATAAGCTTGTGATTTTGTTATGAATGTGCGCAAAAGATTATTGCGGCATTGCCTAGACAAATTTTTGTACAAACTATTATCACTTATCTCTAACGACTCCATTTCTGTTCTCTGATAAGAACTATCCTGTGGTTTATATTGACACTAATCAGCTAAACTATGTGTTAGGATATAAGACTATATAAACATTGAAACTATTCGAACATAGTTCGTGGAAATATTGATGTCAAGTAATCTTTCATTGTTTTTGTTATATGTATATTTGATTGTTGATTTAATAAATTTATTGACCTTCTTACACATATTGATAACCATATGTTGCAGAGATAGTGGGTGGGTGGGGGCTCACTAAATACAGATTAAAGACGGATTTATCTTCTCCTTTAGTAAGAAGTTTTCCACCTGTGGAAATATTGTGTGACAGTAAATGTTTGTTTTTAATGTTGTGGAAAAGAGAAAACGTTTACAGCACCCATATATCCGCCAAGTGAGAGAGACTATGGTGTCTTCTGGAAAATTATTAATAACATAAATTAAGATTCTCATTACTTGTAATTAGTTATGGATGATTATTATAATAATAACCAATAACTATGGTGGCATTGTGTCACACAAAGCTATCTAAATGAGATTTTTGTTTGTAACGATAACAATAGTAACAAAATCAAAGCTGTCTCATTTGATATTTGTTAATAGTGATAACAACACAAACAAACAAAATCCTTGTTTTATTGAGATTTTTGTTGGTGACGGTAATAACAATATCAAAACTGTAAAATCTTTGAAAATTTTTTTAGTGATAGCAATAGCAACAAAATATGAGATTTTTGTTATTACTGATAACCACAGTAACAAAATCAAAGCTGTCTTATTGAGACTTTTGTTAATAGCGATAACAAATGTAACAAAATCTAAGCTGTCTCTGAGATTTTTGTCAGTAATGATAACAATAAAAATAAAATTGAATATATCTCTGAGATTTTTGTTAGTAGCGATAACAATTGTAACAATATCAAAGCTGTCTCATTGAGATTTTTGTTAATAGCGATAACATCACAACTGTATCTGAGACTTGTTTATAGTGATATTAACAATAATAAAATAATTCAAAGCTGTATCTGAGACTGTTGTTAATAGTGATAACAACAGTACTAAATTTTGTTAACAGTGATAACAACAGTAGCAAAATCAAACCTCTTTCCCTGAGATTTTTGATAACAATAGTAATAAAATCAAAGTTGTATCTGAGACTTTTGTTAATAGCGATAGGAACATTAACAAAATCAATGCTGTATCCGAGACTGTATTAACAAAACGTCTCAGATAAGCTTTGATTTTGTTAAGGCTGCTATCGCAATAACAAAAAATTCAGATATAGCCTAATTTTGTTAACGTTGACATGTATCGCTATTAACAAAATCAAATCTGTATCTGTGACTTTTGTTAGTAGCGATAGCAACATTAACAAAATCAAAGCTGTATCTGAGACTTTTGTTAATAGCTATAGCAACATTAACAAAATCAAAGCTGTATCTGAGACTTTTGTTGATATCGATACCTGGCAATATCAGTCATTTGACTCCACGGAATTGCTTAACAAAATGCCCAAGGCAAAAATTACATCGGTGTGTGTGTGTAATGCAGACGATATTAGTTGGCAAGGTCAATTTTGATGAAGATATTGCGAGTAGTCATTAGACATTTTTTCTGAAGGATAGCTTAGTGTCTAGTTTAACAAAGTGTCTAATGACTACTCGCAATATCGTCATCAAAATTGACCTTGCCTACTAAGCCGCCGACGATATGTTGAAGAGTATACACGTTCGAGAATAACGTGTAAAATCTCGCCCGAACGCGCTCGTTTTTTCTTTTTTTTTTTCTTAGCTCGTACAGTATTTAAAATTAAGCCACTGAGATTGTGACATTGAAATTAACTATTCAAGATATATGTTTGTGTGTGCATACATGTGTGTGTGTGTGTGTGTGTGTGTGTGAGCGAGCGTATTTTAGTTAATTTAATAACAATCAGAAATATTGTGTTCGTATTTAAATAATTCTTGTAACCGATAGCGTTACACTTGAAACAGTATTTATTCAGTAAGCGGACTTTTTTCATTATTACTGAAACTATCAGATTTTGTTTGTTTGCTTGCTTGCTTGTACCATCACGAATCTTGTTTATAACAACAGTTGCGTGTGAAAATGCTGCCTTATGATAATTTTTACATCCAGTATGGATAACGAAAACGTCACGCATAGTGATGCATTAAGCTTAAGAGATTTAAAATAAAAAAAAGACTCTTTAATTAGAATTCAAAGAAACTAATGCTAAAAATGTTTTAATATTTAAAACAGCTTTACATGATTAGTTTAATATTTGTATTATTATTTTGTTTGTATTTAAATGAACTAATATATATTAGATATATATTTATAATATATTATAACAGCATAATCTTCATTGCAACAAGGTTCTTTTCTTCTTTCTTTCTTTCTGTTTTTTAGGGGGATGGGGTGGGGAGGAGGGAATAAACTTCTGGTGGATTGATTCTATAAAATAACAAACAAACAATGGAAACTGATCTTTTGTGTACAATCTGCTTTCATTCATTCCAAACCTTTATTCTTTTATACCCCTCTACTCCCCTTTCATTTTCCTTTCTCCCCAATTTATTTCCTCTTTTAGTGTGTTTGTGTGTGTGCGTGTGTGTTAATTTTACAATCTGAAACACCTTGCTCTTAAAGCGGAGCTACAGGGTGTCTTGAGGGACGCAAAGCTCCACCACCCGTAATTTTTACTAGACCCTCCCCCAAAAGAGTCCTCCCTAAATAAAAATACAATCTCAATAAAAGATTTAAAAATCCCCACACCAAACAGTGTGCTTGCTACCCAGATTCAGCATCAGGACAATAACACGGACAAAAGGAATTAAAGGTGTGGACAAGAAAACAATGGGTCCACGACCTAGACAAAAGGAATTAAAGGTGTGGACAAGAAAACAATGGGTCCACGACATAGACAAAAGGAAGTAAAGGCGTGGACAAGAAAACAATAGGTCCATGACATAGACTAGGGGAGTCGTTGGTTTGGACAACACAGATAAAGAAAGTTAGAGATTTGGACAAGAGACACAAAGGAAGTCACAGATTTGGACAAGACAGACAAAGGAATTTACAGATTTGGACAAGACAAAGGAAGTTATATGTCGGGACAAGACAAATAAAGGAATTCACAGATTTGGACAACACAAAGGAAACTACAGGTTTGGGCAACACAGAAAAGGAAGCCCCCCACCCCGGTTTGGACAACACAGGCAAAAGGGAGGCCACTATCAAACGAGATACTCATCTCAACTGGAATCGGCCTGGTCAGCGGGGGGTGGGTGGGTGGGTGAGGTGGGGGGTGCCGCTGTGCTCGCATGAGAGATGTCGAAATTAATTGAAATAGCAGGGAGCCGAGGATTTGGCCTTGACCTAGTCGAGATTGGTGTGGTTGCATCAACCTTTCTCCAAACTCTTCCCTTGATCACTTCTCTCCCCACAAACAAACAGACAAACAAACAACGGCAAATCGGCTTCAGTTGGAAGCCTTACCCATAATCAGACAATCTGATTTTAGTGTCGTATGTGTGACAGCTAAAGTGCCAATAACCTGAGAATTAATAGCAGATTGTTGCACTTTAAAATCAACAAAAACAACAAACATAGAAAAATAACCATTTGTTGACGATTAGCCCCATAAAAACAAATACCCCCCCCCCAAGAACATTTGATCTGCAGAGTTCTGATATCAAAGTAGACAGTACCTAAAGTCACAAAATGAAATCATTGACAATAAATAAATAATTAGATATTTTGTTGATTGACAGATCGATTGAGGCTGTAGTTGCAATGCCAAAAAGACGGGGAGGTGAAGCGTGCCTATCCCCTTTTGATTAGCGATTTGAACTCAAACACCTGTAGTGAACGGGGAAAATAAAGACGGCTTCTTCCCCTTAACAGATAGATCCCTCTTGTAGTTCCGGAATCTCCCGCGTTGTGTGTGCGTCTTAGGTGACAATGATCATTGCTTAGTCGATTACTTCCTGAGGTTAAAATTAAAATCTAGGATTGACTAAATGTGACGGTCGGTGTATATAAAAAGCATAAGGCAATTAGAACCAACTGTATTCTTCAGCAGGTTGATAGCAAACTTTGAACTTTTCTCAGTACGACACTCTGTGATTGTAATTTATCAAGATAGTACTCAACTGTTTTTAAAGCTGCCACAGCAAATTTACATATCAATTAACGACACTCGAGATACCTTTAAAAGCCATTTTAAGAGGGAAAATGACACTCATCGCAAACGTTATATCTTCTGTAAGTTCGTTTTGTCATTGTCTTCTTTTAAATTTTTATATCTTTTGTGCATGATTTATGTAAAAACATTTTTACTTTTAATGTTTATTTATCTGTATGTATTATATTTTGCGTGTTTGTGTCACTACGGATTATCATTATGTAAGATAGTTTTGTGTGTGATATACTAAAGGATTCGATACTTTGGTAATGATAACTCTGTGCGTGCTATACTAAATGGTATGGTTGAGAAAGATAGATGTATGTGCTAATGTGAAGGGAATTGCTGAGAAAAAATAGTTATGTATGTGTGGTATATTAAAGGGAATTGCTGAGATAGAGAACTATACATGTAGTATATACTTAAGGAAAATTTAGACAGATAACTGTACGTGTGGTATACTAAAGGGAATTGAGAAAGCTATGTGTGTGATATATAAATTATTATTGTTGCGAAAGATAGCTGTGTATACCACTAAAAGAAATTGTTGAGAAAGTTAGTTATGTATGGCATACAAGACGCAGCAAACAACGTACTGACAGAATTTCACAGGCTTACAAAGTTCTAAGTGCATGTACCTGTGGACTGTGTCCTCAATCCGAAAACACATTTGTAATCACTGGGCAATGATAGACACCAGACTTCCTATGGAAGAACATAAAACCTGCCGAATTTAAGAATTCCGACTGTGATTTAACTTGTCTGATGATTTGCATTCAATGTTGCTCACACACACACACACACACACACACACACACACACACACACACACACACACACACACACACACTCACATAGCCCTCCCAGCTGAACTCGTAGCTGTACGTACTGCCGGTTCTGTACTTTTCATTTCAACGTCAGTGAAACAAACAAGTGAAACAGACAAACAAACAAGTGAAACAGGTGTTGCATGCTGAAGGTCCCATCTGGTGACTGCGAAAATTGAACTGAACCTAAAGATGAGAAGTCAAGTCTACACGCCATGCAAGCAATTTCAATTTAACAGAACCAGCTTATTATTAATATAGAAATAATTACAACCAAATCGAGTGTGTGTGTGCGTGTGCGTGTGTGTGTGTGTGTGTGTGTGTGTGTGAGAGAGAGAGAGAGAGAGAGAGAGAGAGAGCACCCTACTGATTGATGACGTCTTATGGCGCTTATTGAAGGAAATCTTGCAGAAAAGATTAGTGGTTAAACAAAAGCCGCTTAATGAAAAAAAAAAATCAGAATGTTGGCATTGTGTATACACAAGGTTTGCACTCGGCATTTTATTTGTCAGCGTGTTTCTTCCTCGCCTGTTTTGACATGTTATTTTTTACAAGTAGTAAACATATTTTATGAGTTTCGTTTAGTAATTTTTTTTAAAGAAAATTTTTTTTAGCACTGTCCCATATGTTCAGTGGCGTAACTACTGTGCCCCTGCAGCCCCGCACTGCATGGAGGCCTTTCAACAGAAGGGGCCCAATATTTCTTCCTTTAAAAAAATGTACTTAAAATTAAAAAAATGTACACATGATAAATTTTTCGCAGGGCGCACAGTAAGTTGATTATCTGTGGAGCAGAGAGAGAGAGAGAGAGAGAGAGAGAGAGAGCATGTGGGAAAAGGTTGGGATGAGGCATTTTATATTTTTTGCTGGGGGGGGGGGGGCGACCAGCATTCTGCATATGTTACAAGTTGCGCATGCATAAGTATTGCTAAAACCAACTTTGCTGCTAAACATTATTTAGGCTACAATTCTGTTTCTGCGGTCAGACGTATGTATAAACAATAATAAACGACGCATCAAGTCTCCTTCGATAAGCGAAATTAATAGATATTTTTATTTATTCTTTGGTCAAAACAGATTCTCACACTCCTGCTGATCACTGTGATAGTTACAGCACACCCCCTCGACCCTGAACCATCTACCCTTGCTTCTAGCGATGTGTGTTCAGAACCGTCTAATCTGTTCGAACTGGTGATAGAGGCCAGGCGGCTAGCTTTCGGACCTCCACACGAATCATTTTACCAGATCCCATTCGTGCAGCGAGCGCTCATTGGACAGCAAAACTTAACAGAAATTGACCAATCAAGTCGAGTTGAAAAGGTAAGAATCCGTTCTTTGGGAGACCCAACAGCTCCATATACAACGATCGTGTTGTATTTTAGAGAAAGGTTAGGGTTAGTTTTTTCTTTTGTTGGGGGGGGGGTTGGGTGTTTGTGTGTGGTTTCTCTTTTTATAAGAGAAAAGTTGGGGGTAGGATTAGTTTCAAATAAAAAATGAATATAAATCCATATTAGACTATGTATTTAGAGTTATCTTTCCTTTCCTCATTTAGTCTTTTGTTTCTGTTACTTTGTGTGTATTAATAACTTAAATATTGCAGTAAAAATAGCATTGAGTAAGTCTTTGCAGATACATATAACTTTTGTCCTTCAATATTACGTATACAGACATCCATGATATTTTAAACAAGACATTTGTGTACGGAACTTTTGGGTCTTCCGTGCACGGTTTTGTATCTTAATTCTTATTGAGGATTTTTTAAATAATGATACATCGATATTGTTACTTGGGTCTTGCTATGTAGAATTTTGCCATTGGGTTTTATTGAGTTCTGCTATTGATTTTGTGATTTGTTACATTTATTGGATTTTTATGTTTGGTCTTAGATATTAATTCGACTTTTAAAAAATGCTAACTTTTAAGTAGGAAATTGTTATCGGATTTTATTATTATACTTTTTATAGTTTCATTATTGGGCTATAATTTCTTCAGTTTTTTTTTTAAAATTGCATTTCATTATTAGTTTGTTTTAGGATTTTATTCTGCCTTTGACCTTAAGTAGGTTTTATATAGGGTTTTCTTTCATGCCCTATAAACTGAGTTATGTCATTGGATTTTATCTTTTCTAACCTTTTCATTTAATTTTATTAGATTTTGTTACTGGGTTTTGTTATTAGTTTTCCCTGTTATATGGGTTGTGTTTATATAGTTGTTTTATTTCAGGGAATTTTAATAATTTATTATTTTTTGTAAGGTTTTATTATTTGGATTCATTGTCACTTTTTTAAAAATTGGGCTTTGCAATTGAATTAGATTTTATTATTTACTTTTGTAATTATATCATGTTACTGGTTTTATCATATAGTAATGCATTTGGGGTTCTTTCATGCAAACTATCATATCCATTCAAAACCTAAAATCCTTTTTGATGTATGCTTGCACTTGCAGTCTTATTTTTTAAAAGTACAATGTTGTAGCTCAAGTACAAATGCTACTTTAATGGTTCACTTTCTTGCCGTTCATTTTATGCCTTCCCCTAACTCTACATTGTGTGTGCTATAAGCTTTTCTGTTGAAGTGGCTATGTAACATGCACACAATAAATATCTATTGTCAGAGCATTAATTTGTTACATCAATGTAAACTGTCATCAATCTTGCATTGTGGAATGTGTTTCAGGTCATGGTGGGTGAAGAGCACTGTACTTCTCAAAGGAAGCAGGCAGAGGAGAGTGAGGAGGTTTGTCCCATTTATTATGTCATCAACCACGACAGAAACCGTTATCCTCAGACAATTGTCGAGTCCCGATGCCAGCAGTGTAGACATCAGTGTAGAGGTAATATCTTTTTTGCATATAACTTATAAGATTAATATGTATGTCATTCAATTTTTAAAAGTTGACGAAGGCATTTTTATATATACATATTTTCAACTGAGATTCATTAAGTCTAACATTTATTATTTTAATTTTATAATTTCAAAATAAATAATTTTGGCTTTGTAGTTAACTGGGGAAATAAATCTATGAACAAAGTAAGATATTTACTTGAACGGTGTAGATAAAGAATTGTTGCTTTACCTGATAGTTACTAAGTTAGCACACAAAGTGACTGAATGGTTTACAAGCTGCCTCAGCACTCATGAATGTGGCTGATAATTAAGATTTGAAAAATGAAAAATTATTGTGACCATGACAAGATTTACATTTATACTAATAGTAATATATAGTGATTTTTTATTGATTTTATGTTACCTCAGCATTTATAGTGACTGGTAATTAAAAATTACCTCAGCACCTATAGTAAATGATGGAAGAATGACATCTAGTTGATATTTTTTCCCAGTCCATTAAACAAATTTAAGCATGAAATGTGACTATGACTAATGATTAAGATTTATCCTGATTTTTATAATGCTGATGTAGGTGTGTATAATATATATATATATGAATTACTTTAGCACCCATTGTGACCAATGGTTAGTGACCACTGACAGTTATGTAAGATTTATCTCATGATCTGACACAAAAAAATTTGTACTTATATGTGCCAGTTAGAAATAATGTAAATCTCTTTCCTTCTTGACATTTAATTAGTGCACTTCAACTTTTTTTATCCCCGTCACAAGCCATAATTTTATGAAACAGGTTTTCTTCAAAATTAGTTTCAAACACCATAAGCAAATTTCAGAATTATGTGTTAAAAGTTTACAAATCATTGGCATGTAGGGAGAGGAAAGGCTGCCTGTTTCTTGAACTAAATACATGCATTAAAACAAAAAAATAGTTTATTCCTTTTTCTTAAATGACAGGTTTAAAGGCACCATCTTTGTCTGAGAAACGTCGGTTGCGATGCATGCCTGTGGACATAGTGTCTCCTGTTCTAAGAAGAGCTGGCTGCCATGGTGGAGTCTACCAGTATCGTACAGTCTGGGAAAAAATGCAAGTTGGATGTGCTTGCCAGTCTGTACCAGTAATAGATGTTGAATAGAGAGGACTTTCTGCATTTATTAAGTGATGAAATGATTGTTGATGAGATTTGCATCAGTGAACAGTTATTTAATGAATTGTGTGTATTTGCTAGTGAAACTTAATAATATATGTATTTATATTGCTCAGATAAACATGTCTACATGCTCAAACTTGTAGATTATGAGTTGAGACTACATTCTCTTATGATAGTCACTTGAAAAGTATTCACCATGTGAAATCCCCTAAATAAATATGTATTTTTAAGACAAAGTTTTTCTATAATAACACAAACTGATTGACATTAAATATAAATATCATAATTGTACATATTTAAAGATTGTCCACAATTGATAATCTCTTAGATTTAGATATCTGTACAAAGTTATATTAAACAGTTTTGTAATATAGCTATTTAATTTATATATATATACCACTCGAACCAAAATGGCAATGTGCAGTTAATAATTGCATTTAATAAAACTGATATTTATTACACTGAAAAATTCCATTACCTTAGGCATTGAGCTGATATTTAAATACTATGCATTTTTAACTTCTGTGTCTTGGTTGTTTATAGTATACTTGTATTAGGATTGTTAATGATTGTACAAGAATTAGAAATGATAAACAAACACTGTGCATTTTTAGCTTTTTGTGTTTTGGTTATTTATAGTATACTTGTATTAGGACTTTATGATGATGTAGAAATTAGAAGCAATAAATAAATATTATATGTTCTTAGCTTTTAGAGTTTTGGTTATTTATAGTAAATTTATATTAGTACTCTTAATAATGATGCAAAAATTTAAGTGATGATGCAAATATCTCAGTGGCAAATATTACTAAGAGTAAGACATTGCCTCCCATTGGCTAGGTTGATAGAATTATCTAAAGAAAAGAAGGGGAACAAATTTGTATTGATAAACATGATCCCTGCTACTTGTGGCACTGGACTCTTCATTTTCATTAACATCACTTCCTCAAAAAGTCAGTTTCTGACAAACATGTTCTGCACATGTGTGTCCTTCTAAGTATAGTTTCCACTGCATAAAAAAACTGCACAGTATAGTGAGATGCTGTTAGTGTACACAGTGTTTTATATTGAGTGTACTGCAGTAGTCAGAGTATCCGTACATCCTAGTTTCTGGTAACTCATGCGCTCTTTCATTTATTTTGTAATTGTGTGTTTGAAAGGCTTTTTATTATTTCATTTTAACGCCTGTAAATTGTTATAGGCTGGCTGGTGCAAAATACCTGTGAGGGATTTAGAAGAAAGAAATACATGCTGAGCTATACATAATTATGATTAATTAATTATTTAATCAATTTTTAATTTAAAAAGAACTAATATGAAGGATAAAAATCTCTCTCTCAAATCAAGGGGGTAAAACATTGAAGAACTAGCATAAAAGTAGCTTTTACATTGTTTATGATGAATAATTCCACTATAATCTTAGTCGGACTAAAGATAATCTGAAATGAAACCCCTACAAATAATCTTATATTTCTCAGAGGTGAAAAAACCCACTTACTGTCTTTTTGCAAAATTTCACAACAGTGCAGCCCTGCTTGACATATAACATCCACCTGTAATTGCTTAATAAAACAATGCATACTTTTCTTTCTTTTTAACTACATTTCTGAGCGAGGCCAGTTATTATATGCAACCTCAATTTACTATTAAATTTAAAAGGCTCATAATGTTTTCTTATTCTTAGTCATAATTGACAGAATTGGATGTTTTGTTTTTGATCAGCAATTTTAAATGTTTACAGCAATAATAGTCTGAGACAATCCTGTTGCTTACTCTAACAAAAATCCAAAGTTAAATTTTTTTGGGGAGATAAACTTGACAGTGTTTGTTAAGAGTTTAGGATTTCTGCATTATGTTTAATTTCAATTTTTAATTTCACTATTTAAGTCTTAGACTGTCATGTTTAAGGATAGTCAAACTTTGCAAAGCAGTACACCATTGATTTTCACTAAATTATGGCTGTTGCAGTCACAATTATTTTACAATGGTGTGCACATGTGGAGTAAAATTGTTCAGAAGCAATCTCAAAAAAAGGAAACTCTCTCATATGTACTGAATTTCAAACCAAACAACTCAATTAATCACAAATATGACAGTTCACATGTAGTCAAGCACAATTATGAAGTATTTAGGCAGAACAAAGCAAAATTCTACAATTAAAATAAGTATTTTATATGATTTTAATTCTTGTTTATGAAGAATTAAACAATGCCCACATCTCAAAGCTAGTAGTTTTTCATCTTCATGTTTAAATTAGAACAAATACATGAAAACCCAACAACAAAGATAAGAACAGAATTTAGAAAATAAAAGTGGAACACAATAATCAATGGATAAAGCATAAATACTTTCTTAAGGTGCTTACAAAAACAATGAACATTTTTATATGGCTTCATCAATAGACAAAACAAAGCACTCACAACATAATTCTCATGTTAAAAAATAAAATTACAAACACTTTAAGGTGAAGGCAAAAAGATAAAAGGGTAAAGTTAATAAAATTAAAATATGAAAAAAAAAAGTGAAAAAATTTCAGTTTTATGTAACTTGATTTTGTTTGTCTGAGATTCAAGAAAAGTGGTGCAATAAAGAACCAAAAAATATTGTTTACAAAAGACATAATTTGTAAGTGAAGATAATAAATAAAGGATGGGGTAGACGGAACATTTATTTCAATGAAACAATTTTTTGTTTGTTTTCATTATGTAAACAGGCTCTGCTATACTGAAGACATAAAACTGAATTTATAGAAAATCTTTCACAAAGAGATGGATGGATTTTGCATATCACTCAACGCTCAGTAGGACCATTATCACAATATATACACACACACACATAAATTAATGAACATAAACAATTCATGAAACTTGAAAGGCAACAACAAACATATACAACTATTTTTTTGCAGGCATTCAAAACAACTGCAAGAAAAAATGTTGACTAACCCAATAACAATTGATGAAGGGTTTATTTACCCTTTGGTCCAATGTGTGATTTAGCACTTTCTATACAGGTTCAAAAAGATGTCATCTTTATTTATACTGCATTCAGTATAAAAAGAATTAAGCAGCATTTTAGTACAATTCAAGCATAGCATCATTAACATTCTCTTAAATGCAAAACAAAAACACTACTGCTTCCTATCCTAACCATCAATTAATGAGTGTTCAACTTAAACATGACAAAATTTACTTATATATTTTAACAATGCAAACTTTTCAATGCTTTATTGAATTCACAAGACCATAAAGACCTTTTAGTGATTTAGCTAAACACCAGTAATTTTTTGTAATTATCAATGGACAATGAATAAACAAAAATCATGGGCAAGCAACTGCAATGGACAGCAAATAAACAAACAATAATGAACAATCGCAAGTGAAGTGATTGAAGGAAAACACTTAATCAAACGGTCAATAAAGAATCTAGTAAAATAAAACTGTAAGCTTCTATTGATAATCTAGTGTTATCCTAAGATCTATCATTTCAGTTTCAAGGAACATTTAATTCTATTTAACTAGATTCTTCTGGGAGTTTACTGCTCTCACTTGTTCTCTACATGGCTGCCGCTTACTATGATCTTCAGTTTTCACTGTGCACTATGTAGTCATCCATCCATGGTATTTTTGTCCTAAAGTTTATTTATTTTAGCATTTAGATGAAATGCCAGTTGTTGTTTGTTTTGTAAATCAATAAAAGCTATTCAAAATTTATTATTGCAATAGGGTTTTAATTTATGTACAGCTTAACAGATTATTTAACTGACTGTATGAAATATATAAACCACAACTATCCACTGAACAAAATTCCAAGAAAAAATCAGAAATGTATTTTAAATTTGTCTATTTTCTAGTAAAACACACATAGATGTCTTCATATAACCAAAGAACAAAACCCCAATTTTTATTTTTTATATAAATGGGTGCTGCCAATGAATTTGTTGTTTTGCCTTTGTCTGGGTCCAGTGCAATAATCCAGTGCTTAAGATGTTAAAATGATAAAAAGAAAACTATCCAATGAAAATTTGATTAAAATGCAAGCAGCACAGAAACAACATATTCTGTTTATTTGTCAGACATCATAGCACCAAAATAAGTTAATCCAAGAGAGCTGCCATTTCCCAATGCTCTGGCAAAAGACAACCACTTGATTTCACCCACAACACATTACCGCTGATTGACCAATGACTAATTTTACATATTACACTGAGGTGTGCATGGATAGCACAAACAGGCTTACCGAGGACATTAAGCTACTGAAGAAATGTTGCCAAGGACATTGTGTTGCCAAGGATATAAAAGCACATCATTTCACCAGACCTGCAGGCTTCAAGTGCCTTGGCAGATGTCCAACTGAACCCATAACTTTGTCTGCCAACCAAACTGGCATCAATGGCATCACACAGATTATAAACTCTGCACCATTACCACATGGGTAACGCGCTCTTGGACGTACGGATAGCAAGGCACTGCGAATGCAACGAATGACAGGTGTCAGGTCAGTAGACATGGATGCAGAAGCTGTCAGCCAGTGAGAATATAAGGCAGATAAATATTCCTCACCATAAGTGTTCTGTGTATCTATGTCCAATGATTCCCACAACTCTACTTGCCTTTGATGAAGCAAGCTCTCTTGAGTAGAACCTGCAGTTGTAAAAAAAAAAAAAAGTTGCTTTTGCCATTTGGACTTTGAACATCCATTACTATTAATTAAATTCAATTTACAAAGCCTCAAATGAGATGTGCTGCACAATATCTACTAGATCTGTTTTGGAATCAACGTTAGCTGAAAATTTTAAAAGTAATATTCAGACACTTAAAAAAAATCAATTCAGTGTGCAACAAAATGGTTACTATGTCCTCATCAGACAGGCAGTTCTTTCTCTCAGCTCAAGCCCAAGTACTTTTGGTGGATTCACACCTTTCTAAAATGTTTTTTTGATGGTGGTTACAAATATAACTTTTGACCCAATGTCAAGGAAGTCTGATAAATATGTTTTCTTATATTTAACAAACAAGAACATCCAGCTGGCAGTCAGAATTTTTCAGCCCAAAGAGGCAGATCTGTTACTGCCCTGCTTGAAAATTTCTAAAGTGGTATGTCGGATTGATTAAGAGCACTCTATCATTATTGGAAAGGAAATGTTGAAGCTATGCTAACTAACTAATCAAAGAATTTATCTCAGGCACATGAAAGTTATTAACAAGAAAAACAAATATTTACAGAAGTAAAAGTCACAAAGTAACCTCTCTGGAAATATATGTTCCATAATTAGAAAGGAATAAAGGTCAATAATAAAATACTTGCCAGTCCGAAAACCAGATGGCTCAATGACAGCAACATGCACACCCCATTTAACCATTTCCTGTCTCAGTGTGTTAGAATAAGCCACCAATGCATGTTTTGACATGCAGTAAGCTCCCAGTCCTTCTAAACTTATGTGCCCTTTAAAGAGACAGCAAAAAGGCCTATAACTTTAATTATGTAATATAAATAAAAGATAATAAACAGCACTGAGGAAACAGATTTATAACAAACAAAAAAAAATACCTGAAAAATTGTAATTACAAATAATTATTATAAAAATTTATTTTATGTTATAAACTGTGGCATAATATGCAATACTATGGCTGTGTACGTCTGAGCCTTTGTTTAATTCCATAATATTTTTCTTTAAAAGTAAAATCAGGCTGAGTGGATGTGATATAAACTTGGTGTGATATAAACAGGAAAAACTCAAGCAACAGATAAACTTGACATGAATGGAACCATACTTTGTTTGTTTCATGAACAAAAGTATTTAAAATGCATGCAAACTTTAGTACTAATAATGCTGAGAAATGTTCACCCCACCTACAATACTAGATACATTCACAATCCTGCCATGAGCTCTGCGAATAAATGGAAGCAAGGCTCTGGTAACATTGACAGCTCCAAACAGGTTGACATCCATTAACTGCCTCATCATTTTGTCCGAAGTCATTTCCAGATCAGATAAATACCATATACCAGCGTTGTTGACTAAGCCCCAGAGACCTGCACAATATGTAAAGTTCTAAACAGCACACTTAACAATACTATAATCTGGTCTCCTCTCACCTGGTACTCAAAAATGCAAAAGGATACTTGTGTGCAGAAGTAGTCTAAGAACTTTTACTGATACTAGTGATAGTGATTGCTTTTATGTACTGAAAACATTCATTTAAAAAGTACAAGACAAATTTTCACTCTACCATTAGTAAAAACTAAATAAGGTAAAAAAAGAAGAGAAAAAATGTGCACTCACAGTATAATGTAGTTCTCATCAGGCACCAACCAACAACACAACAAACACTACAACAGTACAGGAAATAATGTGAGCAACATCTACCTTCCTCCCCAACAGTCTTCTGCACAGCATCAACTGCAGCTTCAATGTCCTTGCTGTTTGTCACATCAAGCTGCAAACACACTAATCTGAAAGTTGAAAAATTACACCACCAAGAATTAAATAAATTTGGATTGTTTGTCAAGTAATTTATTTTAATACATTCCTAATTAGGCACCTTATTATTGGTAAACAAAGATTCTTACTGTGCCCTCAAATTTGTACATACAGCAATAAGTAATTTTTTAAATTATAATTTTACATATTTTATATATGCTCTACACAAAATTATTAGCTGGTTCTTCTGAAGCATGATGCAAAGGAAATGCTAAGGGAAGCCTTTAATTCCAATAGAATGTTATATAAGGTAGCTAGGTTGAAAGCGGTTAAAAGATTTGGACCATAAAATATTAAATACCATTTACATTGTATAGTTAACAGCAATGGTACAACAACAAAAAAATCAAGAAAATAATTAAAAAAACCATCATATTTATTGACAAGTGGTAAATAATAAGTTGAAGATATATTAGTCTGACGTGGGTATGTGTATCTTTGAATAAGTTCAAGTTCCATCTTAAAAGACTGTCACCAATCATATATTCAGTGGAGATGAAGGTTAAACTGCTCTATTCACAAGGGGAATAATTTTTCTGGCAATATTCTATTGGTATGCATAAATCTTTTGCCTTTTCAAATTTTTAACTCAGCAACTCCTTACAAAAAGGTGACCATAACATAGTCATGAAATGGTTTTTTTTATTTATATTAAAATATGTATCCATGGTTGTTGCAGCCAAGAAAAGTTTCACCACTTTACATCACACACCTTCCAGAACACTTGTGGCGTAAATCACTGGCACCAGGTCCATCTTTATCTAAGAAGCCTGCAAACACCCGCATGCCAATACTGTCTAGCTTCTGGACAAGGGTGAAACCAAAACCGGAATCGCAACCTTTTGAGAAAAGATAAAATAGCAAAAAACTACAGCTTTATTTGACTTTACTACATGTAACAAGAATAAGAAGGAGCCCATTTTTCAACAAAAGACATCAGAACTGCCTAAATATAACTGCTCTTAATAAAACCTGTTTGTGTTCCATACTTTATAGTGCTGGAAAATACAGATTATATGACTACAAGAACACAGTAAGTGGACATCTGACTACAAGAATACAAGACTCAGTGAACATATGACTACAAGCAAAAGACTAAGAGGACAAGTGACTAACAGAATACAACTACAAGACTAAGAGGACATATAACTAAAAGAACACAAGCCTAAGAGTATATATATCATTTATATGCCTCATTCTCTAAGCAAGTGTACCACAAAGATTTTGAAATGTATATTCTTAAAAATAAAGCAATGAAATATCATGTACTTAGATTCTATATATTCAGAATTAATGTGAGAGATATATAACTTATAAAGATAGTTGCATGAATTTGTGTTTATTTATTTTGTAATTACATGTATTTGTCATACAAATTTGAACTGAAAATGACACCTCTTTTTGTGAAATGCTTACATGAGGCTATTTTCTTTAATTTTTATTGTTGTAAATAATTCAACAAACTTACCATATCAAGGTTTTATTAGAAGTGATTAAACATTAAAATAAAATTATATAAGCCTTTTATCTTGAAATGGTCAAATTTATGAAGAAATAATATTTTTAAAAGGCACATTTATTGTCAAGCTTCTTTTCCACAAAAATCAGATCCAAAACTTTTATTCTTTTAGTTTTACTGAACATAGACCTGCTGTACTTAAATACCTTGTACTAATTAAACAATCGAAACAAGTGAAATATTCATATGCTAATAAATATGAATAAATATTCAGCTTTTAAAATAAACCTAATTTGCTTTTGTTTCCATTTTAGTGCACAACAAAGAAATTAATAAATTTGTAAATATTAAATAAAGACAATAATATTGCAAACTACTTCTTACATTTTTCAAAGGTGCCATTTTCCGGAAAGATAGCTCTCATGTCATTTTGTCTTGGCTTGATGAGTTTAAGTACCAAATAAGAAAAACAATTTAAATTTCCATTAAGTTCATGCTTATTACAACAGAAATGGCAGGAAAATTTTTGGAATCATCAATGTTTCAAAACACCTAAGATTTCTGAGAATCTTGAAATATTTTGATTAAATTGATTAACATTATAAACAGCTTGATACTTATGTAGATATTCAATTCAAGTGGTTTCTTTTACATTTTTAAAGTTTCACATAGATGTGTATGTTTTAAACCTGAGCTAGTATTATTACTAGTAAGGATAGAAAAACCTGTGTATTTACCTTCAAGAAAATGAACATAATGATTAGGCTTATTATATAGTCAAAAACATATATTTAAATAGAAACTTTGTTTATTACTTAATATTATCTTCACAGCATAATAACTTAGCCTGTTTTATGTTTTATTGAGAAAAATAGAGATTTTTGATAATTTTGACAATGGAAGCTGAAGAAGTTTTCTATGTGATGAAGTTAGAGTTTTCTACCCCATTAAAAATAAATATGTATCCAGATTAAGTTAATAATTTAGGTTAATAAAGAAAATATATTTGTTGTAATGAGATAATTATATTTCTTATTTAGGTTTTTTAATTTTCCTGGTAAAATACGTCTCAACCCTACTTTCTAAGTTTTCAACATATTTCAAACTCATAAAAGTCATATAACATCAACATTTTTATAATTTGTATATTTTCTTATGTTTTTATTTGAGCAATAGGCTCTGTTGTTTCTTTAAAATGTAAAATAATTAGATTTAATCCACTTTATTTTTGCACTTCACTTCACATCACAGAATTTTTTAGAGCTATAACTAAGTGGAGACAAGACTAAGACTAGAACAGTAGAAGTACATAAAATTAAGAGGACACAAATCTAAGAGGATACATGTAACTAAAAGAGTACAAGACTAAGATTACATAAAGAGGACACTAGACTAAGAATAAAAATACATAGGATTAAGAGGACACAAGACTAAGACTACATAAGATTAAGAGGACATTAGGCTAAGACTAAAATTATAAAGGACTAAGACTAAGAGGACACTAGACTAAGACTATAAGACTAAAAGTAGGACACTAGGCTAAGACTAAAATTATGTAGCATAGAGGACACTAGACTAAGATTACATAAGACTAAGACTTAGTAAGAGTAGCCAGTAAGAGGACCATAGGCTAAGACTGAAATTATGTAGGACTATGAGGACACTAGACTATGACTATATAACTTATAAGACTAAGAGCACACAAGGATACACATGACTACAAGTACAATACTAAATATTCATAAGAGGACGCATGATTATGACAATAAGAGTATGCATGACTAAGAGGAAACTAGACAAAGACTAAAAATACATAGGAATTTAGGACTAAGAGTACACAAGACTAAGACTATATAAGACTCTGAGGATACATTACATGTGACTAAAACTTATACAACACTAAATATTCGAAAGACTAAGTAATAAGAGAACACAAGACTTAGACTATATAAGATGATTAACACTAGATTAAGACTGTATAAGAGGACACTAGACAAAGACTATGTAACTAAGACCACAAGACTATGAGTATGAAGATAAAATAGTAAAACTAATCATACACAAGACAGGACATTATCACTAAGACTAAACATACACAAGACTGAGAAGACACAAGACTAAGGCTAAACATACACAAAACTAAGTAAGAGTCCACATGACTAGGAGACCTCAAGACTAAGTTAACAATAACAGCTACCACAAATACGATGAAGCTCATTTAATTATGGCGAATGGTGTTAACTGTCACCTATTAATAATAGTAAGTTTATAAAAAGTTCTGGCTTCACTGTTCTAGAAAGTTCACTAACAGTGATTGCTTTGAAATACTCTACTAAGTTCATTTTGATATTGTTTTAGCTTATGCTTTTATTGCTCTGTTATGTTCAAGAGCAGTGGATACATCTACATACTGTAATATTAAGTTCATATATACTCCATCCATGCCTTTATTTTTTTGTAAGTTCATCAACAGTGGGTGCACCTGATTTCTATATATTATCTAAGTCTGTACTTCTACTCTTCAAGTCTACGAACAGTGGATGTTACTATATAGCAGGGGTGCACAAACTGCAGCCCGAGACAATGCTCTGTGCAGCCCCCCTGGAAGACTTTATTTCATTATTTTTGTTGTGTATTTTCAACTGAGCCATCCATGTGCAATTAGACTTGCGGCCCTCCACACACTTTCAATTGGAAATGTGGCCCTCTGACCTAAAAAGTTTGTGCACCCCTGCTATATAGTATATGTTGTTCAAGTAAGTTCATGAAAAATGCATGTTTTATAGAAGTTATTTTTATTTTTAAAAAAACAGTTTATACTAGTTTACCAGTTTACACATAGCATGTATGAAGTTTTAAATACAGTTTAAAAAACTTCCAAGTTTGATATCACCTGTCAATTGTCATTCACTGAAGTGAAAGGAATTTGACAATTATTTCAATTTCTACTTTCCTATAAAATAATTGCACAAAGTATATATAATCTAATAATAATCTATCCCTTTATTTGTTTTTCATAAATGACAATTAAATATAAATAACAAATATATCTAATTATAATATCTATTCACTAACTTTTTACTGAATTGTCACAAATTGGATGTAGGCCTACATCAGTACGTCAATCAACGTCTTCAAGACCCGCTCTCTTGTATTTAATTTACCTGTGATAAGAACAGTCTTGTTTTCAGCTGGCATATGACTGGGCGGTAAGATGCTGTAAACAAACAAACATCCAAGTGTGAAAATAACCAGACCCATTGGTCCCTTAACAAGAAACTGGCATAATGGTTCTCCAAGAAATAAAACTATTAGACTAAGGAAGGATCGAAAACCAAAACGGAATTCGTTCGTCAGAAATTTTGTCAGGACAGCAAGTCCGAAAGTTACAGTAACTGTTGAGTACAAAACCGAATAGAAGATAATATCATCTTTTCTAAGATCATGCTCTAAGTCGACTTCCATCTTTTTTCCAGAGCGCTACAATTATGCCTGGAAACACACCAACACTTTATCTGAGGATCGAGTACACGGGACAATTATTTACTCTTATAAAAGCCAACATTCGATTGGCTTGATTTAATATAACCTCGTCATATAGTGGCTAAAGCTTTTTCAATCTTCTTAGGAGATCTCCAACATGGCTGCGCCCAGTCTCTCCACGGGTGTGCAGTGTTTTGTTGTTATTTTTGCCGTTTTCTTCGCGAGGATTGACGTAAGTTTAAACTTCTGATGCTTGCAAGTAAAAGTGCTCAGGTGTTTTTAATCTTCATCAATATCAGACTATTGTAAGCATAGAATTTGGAAGAGCAGAATTTAAAATCATATCACATTTAAAAAAATGTAAATAGGGACATTAGGATCAATTTACTTTGCTTTTTGCTGCTAATCTTGTGATAGCAGACAGAAAAAAAAAATGATATGAAATGTGATGTAAACAATCTAATAAGAAATATACCACTATATCTTTTAATATTTTGCAATAGCTATATTTTACTGAACTTTAAATTTTTATCTATGTAGTTATTGTAAAAATGTATATGCAAGAATATATTGAAAAATGATGTTAATATTTATTATTATTATAGGCCTAATAAATTACTGAAAAATTTTCAGCATTAAATATTTTAAAAACGTTTTTGATTTATTCAACAATGCAAGATTTTATGGCACAATCAGGAAATGAATAAGTTTATAAATAAACCTACTTGTTATCTCCCCCCCCCCCCCCGGTCCAAAATATAGTGCAATTTGCACTCTCTCCACGCCTCCCAAACCACCAATCCAATTCTTATTCCCCCCAACCCCCAGCACTAAATCAATTTCGGCTGGAAGTACTCCCTACTCCCCATTAACTGATTAATAAAACAACATTTGCTTTGTTTGTAAAAAAAAAAAAATAGTATAAATTACTTGTTTTGTTTTTAACAATTTAATTTTGTCATGTTTGAAAGTAGAGATAATAAAACAAATTAAAATGTGGAACATAATAATAACAAACATTGTTTACTGATAAAGATTATAATGTGCAATAATATCTTATAAATGTTTCACTCAGTTTTTAAGTTATTATAATCATAAACATAAGTGTTAATGCCTGTGCTTTATCAAATGCTGTATTACTTGGTTACAACTTGAAACATTATTTTATAAAATTTATTATAAATAGTGCACAGAAATCTTTTCACCAGTATGAAATTTAGGAAAAGGTTTAATAAAATGCGTTGCTTGCATTTATTCCTGTTCATTATTATTTTATATTAATAATACACTTTGCACAAATGTCAGTGGTGCAGAAACAAGTCATTATATTACTTCACCCCAAGATAGAGCAGTTTGGATGTTTGTAGATTTCCCCAATTAGAAAACTGGTATTTCAAGAGAGTGATCAGAATCACAGGGTCTACAGTTTTGACATGAGGATTCGGGAATGTGGCAAGAACAGTCACAGGAGTCACTGTCACAATTGACATACTTTTACTGGATATTCATTTGATAGATAGTACTCTGTATAGAGTTCAGTCCCCCTCAGAATAAAATTTAATAAATAAAATAAAATGAATAAAATTTAAATACACATTCACTAACTCTCTTCTTCAAAGCCAAGTCCACTGGAATTTTAAAGAGTTAATTAATAACTTGTTGTTCCTTCTCTTGTGTCAACTCTTGAGATCTTTGAATAATCTTGTAATATGCTGATTACATTGGTGTGTAAGTTAAACTTACATGTAATACCTGTTTATTTCATGCGTAATTCTAAATGTACTAACAGATGCTCATTGTTATATTTATAATAGTAAAAGACTCTTTTTAATTGATGTTTTTAAAATTAGTCACCATCTATTCAGATAAGATGTTTGTAGTAGGCTTTCTATTTTTATTGCCCATTTATTATTCCTGTTACTATTTGTATTAGTAAATATATTGACCTTAGAAACTTTGAAATTTTGTCTTGTATACATCAATAAAGCATAATGAATTTTCATGTTTAGTTTCTGTTTCTTTATTTCATTGTTTCTAATGCATTGCACTCATACTGTTTATATTGTAGAATTTATTTTTTTCTCATTGTTGTATTTAAAACTCTGAAGTTAAATAAAGGTGAAGTCATGCAGAAGTATAAGGAACTTTGAAAGTGCAAACAAACACTACAATAGTCTTGTATGCAGTTCTTTCATTTATTGGGGAACATGGTAACTGTAGGGCCAAGGCGCTAGTCTCGTGCGAAAGGTCCCGGCCTGGAGCCCTCCCTTGGTGATTGGGACTTTCTTAGTTGATTCTTACATATCTGTATTCATGAATTCTGAGTTTAGCAGCTGTGATCATGAGTGATAATTCATGCACTGTATGTGTTTATACCTGCAGGGAGAAGATGAGTTTGAGGGTTCAAGGATGTTACAAGTTGAACACAGCTTGGATTCAGGTAAAAAAAAAATCCTTTTTAAGATGTGTGACACTGCTCTAAAGGTGAATGTTACTATATAGTATATGTTGTTCAAGTAAGTTTATGCTTTGCTCTAATAAGTTCATGAAAAGTGAATGTTTTATATATATTATTTTTATTTTTAAAAAAAAAACAGTTTATCTGTCAGTTACCATAATCTAATGACCGTCTGTTTGACCAGACTTGAGTTATGTCAAAATCAAAGTGATTAGAATATACAACTTCTTCAATAAGATAACTTTCGGTCTATCCCCATTGGATGAAGTTGTTATGAACAAGTGTGTGACTTTTGGTCAGAAAAACTTCTTATCCAGTTGGAAATGGTTTGGATTGCATCAGCAAGTTCTAGCATATTCTCCACCTGAGTTGTTTACTCTAACTCTAGCATTTACAAAAATATCATCATAACCAGTGCCCAAGGTAGGCTCATGTTAACATTTGTAATAAATATATAATTATTAAGTTTAGAAATAGGGGTAGAAAAAATTATTCCACCACAAGATGCAATAAAATGTAATCCGTGCTTTGAGTCAAGAGGAAATTTATTTTTAACTAGCACATTTTTACACTTACAAAAGGTCCAGTAAAATATTGCTTTGGCAAATGCCTCCCAGCTTTGTAGAAAGTTCCTGATACAAAAAGCAGGGAGAAACTCTGAGGGCCTTTCCCACCCTCTCTACCAAATGCTGCTACATTCTCAAGGTTTCTCGTTTCTCTTGCCTCTGTCATCCCTTTTTATACACAAAGTTCTTGTACATTATTTTCACTGAGCTGATTAGAACACCCCACTCCAGCACACACACACACACACACGCACACACGCATGCGGTACCCCCATCCAGCACCGCACTGTACAACCAGCACTGCATTGTATGTGCTGACGAATATTCTGACTGTCCACTTTCTATTAGTGCCAAGTATCTACTATCAGTTCCCAGTTGGCACCTGTGATTTACGTCTCCATTTGCCCTACCTAGCTAACTCTCAGAGCACACTGAACTACAGCTCAGAGCAACAGTCCTACTCGTATTTTATTTTAAAACTACAGTTACTATGGCAACTCATGGCCACCTGGCAATTTGTACATTAATCACAGCAAGAAATGGTTGTACACACAAACCAACACATTTAACTATAGTAATATAAATCTTAACTTTCCAATAATCTCAAAATTCTATTTCAACAAATAATTTCACAAAAAATATCAACTTAAACTACCAAACATTTTATAGTGATGATTCTTAAAAATTGTTTACATTTCCAAAACTCAAGAGCCTGCCTTCTCACAGACAAAATTGTCTCTGGCCTATCTGCACTGTACACTAACATGATAGATTTATGGGCGTTTCGTCCTGACCACAGAGGGTCAGCCAGCATTCTCCCTCAAGTTAATTATACCTTTTCCATTCCCAGGCATGAAACCTATTTTCCTCAGCTAGTGTCCCGACACTTAGGTTTTACATTGTTGACAAAATGGTCATTTTATCCCCTTTCTTTGTTTAAACCAAACTGGCTGTTTCGTTAATAGTTTAGAGTATGAGGCCACATAGAGAGAGAGAAAAAAAATTTAATAATATCTTCTCATCCCCGGACATTCTTCACAGCATAATAACTTAGACTGTTTTATGTTTAGTTGAGAAAAATAGAGCTTCTTTTATGATGATGATAATTTTGTTAACATGGTTTCCACTTTCCAACGTTATAGTTTTATACCCTATTTTAAATTAAAATGTATCCAGTTTAAGTTTATAATTTTGTTTAATAAAGAAAATATATTTGTTGTAATGAGATAATTATATTGATTATTTTGAAATATTTATTTTTCTGATAAAATATGTCTCAACATTTACTTTCCAAGTTTCAACAGAAACATTTGCTGTTAGTGTTATGTATTTCCAACTTTTATAACATCAACATTTTTATAACTTTTATCCTTTCTTGTTTTTATGTGAGCATTAGGCCCTGTTGTAGACCTACATGTAATATAATTATATTTAATCCACTTTATATTTTGCATTTCATTTCACAAAATGATACACTTGCCCAGAGAATGAGCCATATATAGATTTTTTCTTGTAGGTTATAAATGTATAATGCTAATAGTAATACTGAAATGCTTTTTCTTTTATTCCTTTTTCCTCTCACTAGTAGATATGGATCCTGTTTTTGTGAAAAAAGGAACTCTGGTCATACATTCACTCAAAGCAAGCAAAGCTCAATTCTCCCAGACTGCACCATTGTCTGTCCAAGAAAGAGAACAACTTGCTGTGAGTGACTTGCCCAACAAAATTAATATTTTAATAATTAAGATAAATAATATAATGTTAGTAATCTCATTTGTGACATTGCCTCATACTCACAATCAAAGATTTCTCTTAGACTAAAGTTGCTTTGGTTAATTTACTTAATATATGCACACATTATAATGATTGTTTTGACACTGTCTTGATTTTTCCTGGGTTTTAAAAAGGACTTTTTCCTGATGTTTTAATACTGTAGTGCATACTATGTATATCAGATTGTTTAGACTCTTAATAAGACTTTTGAGACATTTGCTATTACTATTACAATGTCTTAAAAAGTGTATTTTCTTGATTCTTTCCTGATATACCGAGTATGCTATATGTAAAACTGTTGGATAATTCCTTTGATTAATATAAGATCTTAAAAAGTGTATTTACTTGATGCTTTGCTGTAATACTGTGCACAATGTATATTTGACCATTGAGACACTTCCTCTGATTATTAAAGGTCCTCCAAAGTGTATTTTCCTGATACGCTATATACGAGACTGGAGATTCTTCCTTTGATTATTAAAGGTCTTATAAAGAGTATTTTCCTAATATGCTATATACAAGACTGTGGAGATACTTCCTTTGATTATTAAAGGTTTTATAAAGTGTATTTTATGAATACAGGTCGTGAAGATACTACTTATATTTTATTCATACTATGTAAACTGTATATAATTATAAATAAGACTGTTGAGACATATCATTATTAAAAGTTATAAATAGTGTATTTCCCTGATACTTTACAACAATGCTCTGCACACTTTATGAAGACTGTTTATACATTTTCTATATTTTTATAATTTATTTAAAAGTCTTTATTTTCAACAACACATATACCAATGACATGGCACAAAGGAAGCAACCACCATTTTGCAAAGAATTTTAAAAGGGATGAGTATTTTCCCTTTAAAAAGTGTATGTATGCAAGTTAGTTTTAATAAACGTTTGCATAAATTCCACTATAAAATTTCAGAAATTAAATTCTAAGTTTGTTTTATTTATAGTTCACAAAAAATGTTGGCCATCTATTGGTAAAAGTATTTATCGACACATTTTGAAAAAATGAAAGTTTTATTGAAGTAGATGCAAATAATAAATCTTTATGTGATGCTAATGCCACCTAGTTAATGGTTGTGTTTATTATTATTAATTAATCACCCATAACTAATTACAAGTGATAAGAATCTTAATTTAGGTTATAAATAATTCTTCAGAAGACACCATTCATCTCTCTCACTTGGCAGATATGTGGGTACTGTAAATGTTTTCTCTCTTCCACAACATTAAAGACAAACATTTACCATCACACAATATTTTTGTAGGTGGAAAACTTCTTACCAAAAAAGAAAATAAATCCATTTTTTAAACTATATTTAGCGAGCCCTACCCCCCTTTCTTTGACATGGAGTTTAGAGAAAATTTTTAGTTTTATAGCATTTAAAATTTGACTTAATCTGTTTTGGGAAAAAAATGTTTAAAATTCTAATTCTTTCCTCATGATAAATGTGGCTGATTATTGATAGAGTACAATACATAAAAAGTGCTTTTTTTCTGATTCTTTACAGTAATGATGACTCTGCCTAAAAAAATTATTTTGTTTTTTAGCCTATACTACAAGTAGTAGCATTTATCTTTACAAGAGTTACATTTCTAATGCAGTGAAATTAAATAAATATAATATATATATATATATAAGCATTTATTTTTTAAAGTGAATATGTTGTTGATTAATCATTTGTACAAATTTCAGCTAATTTATTATTTATTTTACTCATTATACAGAAGCTTTCCAGGGAGAATGGTATATACAGAGTTCGCATTCCAATAACCAAGGGAAGCAATCCAGAGCCTAGCAGCTATGTTTCAACTTTTACCAGAGCAGTAAGTAAAATGACTACTGACTTCTGTCTTTAATGCACCTATGAGTTAGCTGGCTGAATGATTAGATGGAGAGAGAGAAATAGACAGATAGACAAATGGATAGATTAGATTTCCACTTATTTTGGCATGTCTGAGAATGCTGGGTGCTGATTAAATGAATTTGAAATTTCATGGGAAATCCTGTATATATTAAATAAAATATCTCATATTCAACTAATTGCCATTGTAATTTGTGACATAATGTCTGAGAGAGGGTGTTAGACGTAGGAGTATGCAATTTTAATAAATACATTACAACCTTTACCAGAATACTAATTAATAGCAGTTATATGCCTTCAGTCCTATACTAGAACAACAAGGTGTAGTAGCTACATATTTTACTAGAACAGTACATTGTGGTGGCTACATTCATTACTAGAGCAGCAAAGTGTAGTGTCTATATTCATTACTAGAACAGCAAGATGTAATGGCTACATTCATTACTAGAACAGCAAGAAGTAGTGGCTACATTCATTACTAGTAGGTAGTCCCACCGCCGCTGTTTTATTGGGGTCAAACGCTCTTTTGCACGCAAATTCACTGAACTTTGACTCACAACAGTTTTCTTCACACTAAACCTGGACTAACGATGTTTATATAAAAAATAAAGAGCTATCTTTCATCTTTTAAAGCATATTCTTGCTTTTCATCTGAACTTTATTATTGTATCCATAAACTTTGACGAAAGTACCTTAGGGTTACGTCGAAAATTTCTCATCGGGCGCCTCACGGCCGAAAAAGTAAAATTCGCGTTTTTCGGTACCATATTTTAACTTTTTGGATGGAACCGCATTGATAGGTTGGCGAAATTCTGATTGGTCCATTAAAAAGAAGAGAGATAACTCTATACACTCATATTTTTTTCCATATCGTATGTTAAGAATAACACCAAAAAAAATTTAAGTTAAAAATTTGAGACAAATTTTGGGGATCAAATATTTTTCACAAAAACTAGGAAAACATATCATTTTATGCAGCATTTCAACCTCTTTCTAAAAACATGATACAATACGGGATTATTAGTCCATGCGGTTCTTGCTGAATTCAAAACCCCGTAGCGTCTTTCTCAATTCATGCCACAGTCAAGGCTTTCATTTCTGAGACACGGTGTACCGACGCTAACGCTGATTATTCTGCCCTATACGATCAGTTGAAACCATTTATCGGTCAGATATATTTGTGAGCGTTTATTAAAGTTTATTTTCATTTTTTTGTAAGCATGTTATTATTATTTTTCAAGTACTGAAGTAGAATTATTGACAGTTTCCGAATTAACTCGTTCAAATATAGGCCGATCTCGGAGTGACTTGCAAATATGTGAAAATATACTATTTTCTTTGAAATATTTCGTTTTAAAGACGCAGATCATATTTGTGAATATTGTTTTATTTGCTCATTTAATTTTAGTTATGGGTGACAATTTTATTATGTAGAAAAAATAGTTTTAAATCATCGTTAATTTCAACAAGAAAAGATAACTCTAGATGTTAAAATTGTAGAAAAACATCGCTCTGAAATATTTCAGTTCTTTCAAGCGTTCTGTGTACTGTAACACAAACTTAATATTTAGTTTATTATTTCGTTTTTGCTTATATTTAAAAAAATTCTTTTCCCATTTTGTTTCTTATTTGAACATCGTTTTAAAGTGTAAAAAATCTCTTTTTTGGGGGGGGTCCCCCCCTCCCCTGACTTGTAATTTCTTTACACTTCTACATAAATGGAGAAATAGCTAACTTAAAAGGTTATTGTTTCGTTTTTTAATAATAAAGACAGCAGGCTGCTGTACATTTGTTCTTAATCTTATAGCTAACTTAATATTTCTTCATGTTTTACTTTATTTTAAGACAGCAGGCTGCTGTACATTTGTTCTTAATCTTATACTATAGCTAACTTAATATTTCTTCATGTTTTACTTTATTTTATTTTAAAGAGTAATATTTAAATATTGTTTGGTCCTTTCACTCTTTTAGCTGATAAGCAATGTATACTTTTTTCTTTACATCAAAAGCAAGTTATTAAAAGTATGCAGCTAATAGTTATCCTACTTACAGCATACTTGTTTGCATAAAGAAAATTTTAAGCGTTGAACATTTGTGGAATAGTTTTTTTAGCTGATGAGCAGTACACTAACTTATCTTCAGGGTTATGACTGAACTTAAGAACACCCCTTGTAACAACTGGGAAACTGTCTTTCCAAAGCATTACAACTTAGTGATGGGACTTTTTGTGAAAAGTATGGTATTAGTCAGGAGATGCTGTTGAAGTATGTTATTCATTAACAGCTGTTAATGAAGTTTCTGATAATCTGATTTTACTACTTCAAAGTTTTGCCAAGAAATTAAGTTTGAAAGATTGCTGTCTGAATGAGTGGCTTGTTCACTTTTGCCCATCTCTCAAAAATGCAAAAACATAAAATACAGAATCACTAAAAAAAAAAAAAAGCAGTGCACTGTTCTTTAAACTTTTCATTTAAAACCAGATAGTCAAATTATTCTTGTTTTGTCTATGAATGAAAGTGTTTGCAAAGAGCTTCAGACTGTAAATAAAGCTAGCACTAGTAGTACTCCATAGTAATCATAGGTACAAGGTTGATTTGGGTGCTAAAAGTCTGAATATAAAAATAAAAGGTAAAGACAACAACACCCTTGTTGATAAAATAATTTATGCAAATATTTGCTAGAAGGCACTCCAGTATCTGATTGTGCACATGCTGAGCTGTTGTAAATGCAGGTAGTAGCTTAGATGAAATTGAAGTGGCAAGAACAACTAATGTAGATAACTTTCCAAGTAGCCAACCACCAAAGAGACTGAAAGAAGATGGTGGATTTACAAACTAAGATGTTGCTGTTTGTTATGATAATGGATGTATGTGTGTCACTGTGTGTTATTGTGCATATTCATTATTTGAAATAATAAAACAAAAATAAAATGATCTTTTATTCATAACCTACATTATAATTATATAAATATGTTAATATTTCTTTAAATAATGTACATGTGTGCAGAGCACTGTTTTAATTTAAGAATAAATTTTTCATGCACACTTTCACAAGTTTCAGTGATTTAAGACCTTGTCAAACCTTCAGAATAAAACGATATGATTTGGATTTTTTAGTGTGTGTGTGTGTGTGTGTGTAGTGATATAATTAGCAATGGCATGGGTTCAACATCTTTATGTATCTTTGATACATATAGAGATATAGAGTGCTTTTATACCAATCAAGCAGTTTTAATACGGTTTTTAAGATTTTAAATATTAAATTTTGTATTATAAAATATTAAAACAAATAAAATGCTGAACAAATCTTTTGTTTAGTTACATGTATAACATCTTGCTGGTCATTTTAATAGGTGAACCATAACTGTGTTATGTATAGTTTCAGAGATATGACAATTTATCCATTTTCATTTTCTTCGTAAATAGGAATTTTATAAAAAAAACTAAAAATGTAAATTAAATAAATGATTAAACATAACTTAACTTTATATATTTAGATAGAGCACAACTTACTGATCATTTTGATATGTGAACCAGCTCTGTATGTTGTATAGTTTTAGAGATATGACAATTTGCTTTTTTACGTTTTCCCTATAACACTTGGTTACTGCTCTTTTTTGGTTAAAATTAGTTGAAATGGCCATTTTCAGCATCAATAATTTCTTCACTGTTATTGCTATGCTTTTGGAAAAAAATAGGCATTAACTACATAGCAAATGATTTAATAATATGCATTCTGGATATACTTTGTTCATCAGTTGATTATGCTATGATGCCATGAATATTCCAGTTTGTTGCATTTTGTAAGCAATTTTATGAAACAAAAGCACGTTTTCCGTCGTAATTTATAAGAAACTTAAATTTCAATTCTGCATTATGTCTGTTTTTTCTTGTTGTCTGTGATTATGTTAATTTAAAATGTTGGACTGTTGATCAGTGTGGTTTATATTTTACTTGTACTGAACTTGACAAACTGCACATTCATTACGTCTAAAAAATGTTGATCACAAATTACGACACTAAATTGACAATATCTCAAAAAGTATTATAGCTATTATCATAATTTTTTCTGTACAACCTTATTTCATCAGAACACACATTTTGAGCATAAAACATTTGTAAAATATCAATTAGAAAAAAATGAGTGGGACTACCTATTACTAGAGCAGCAAAGTGTAGTGTCTATATTCATTACTAGAACAGCAAGATGTAGTGGCTATGTTCATTACTAGAACAGCAAGATGTAGTGGCTATGTTCATTACTAGAACAGCAAGATGTAGTGGCTATGTTCATTACTAGAACAGCAAGATGTAGTGGCTATGTTCATTACTAGAACAGCAAAGTGTAGTGTCTATATTCATTACTAGAACAGCAAGATGTAGTGGCTATGTTCATTACTAGAACAGCAAAATGTAGTGGCTATGTTCATTACTAGAACAGCAAGATGTAGTGGCTATGTTCATTACTAGAACAGCAAGATGTAGTGTCTATGTTCATTACTAGAACAGCAAGATGTAGTGGCTATGTTCATTACTAGAGCAGCAAAGTGTAGTGTCTATATTCATTACTAGAACAGCATGATGTAGTGGCTATGTTCATTACTAGAACAGCAAAATGTAGTGGCTATGTTCATTACTAGAGCAGCAAAGTGTAGTGTCTATATTAATTACTAGAACAGCAAGATGTAGTGGCTATGTTCATTACTAGAACAGCAAGATGTAGTGGCTATGTTCATTACTAGAGCAGCAAGATGTAGTGGCTAAGCATGGGCACTCTTTATGATGGTATTTTTGTAAGTGTCAGAGTTGGAAGTAAATGACCCAAGTTGAGAATATGCTAGAAATTGCTGATGTAATGCAAACTAGTTCAACTGGGTGAGTAGTTTTATTATCCATAAGTTATGATTTACAAGAATGAGACCATGGCTGAGTTTTAATGTTTACCTGCTTTAGAGAAATCTATTTGTCTGATCACTTGAATTTGAAGTGGCAAGAAGTCTGGTCATGAAAAACGGCCATTAGCTTAATGATGAGTTAACTGACTGGTTGAAAGAGAATGGACTTAGAAATATTTTGTGCATTTTTACTATTGATGTGTTATACTTGTGTTTATGTAGAGATGTATTATGTGAGTAGACTGTTATTTCTACAAATGTTTGAACTAAGCTGCTCACATATGGTATTCTAAACATTTGACATTGTTTTGATACACTGTATTTATTATGCTTTTTTGTGCTTGTATTGGAGAGAGACACGTGCTGACATGGACAATAAACTTGTGACATTGTTGCAAAAGAGTGCAAAGAAAGACAATTGTGGCTTCATCTATGGATGGTTAGATAGAAACTTTATTGCTTATCTCTAATAAATAACTCCATTTCTGTTCTCTGATAAGAACTATCCTGTATTGTATTGACACTATTGCTGAATTGTATTTTAGGCGTAAGATTATAAGGATTATTGAAATTATTCGAATGTGGTTTTGTGGAAATATCATTGTCAAATAATCTTTTTCATTGTATTTGTCATATGTATGTTTGTTGATTTAATAAATTTTTTGTTAAATTTATTGATCTGCTTACGCATATTGATAACCTTATTTTGGAGAAGAAAGTAGGTGGATGGGGGCTTGCTAAATATAGATTAAAGACTGATTTGTCTTTTCGTTTATTAATAATTTTTCCTCCTACAGAAAGATTGTATGACGGTAAATGTAATTTTGTGGAAGAGAGAAAATTTTACAGTGCCCACATGTGAGAGAGATGAGTTGTGTCTGCTGGAGGATCATTAATAAAATAAATTAAGATTCTCATCACTTGTAATTAATTTGGATGATTAATTAATTAATAATAATCATATCCATTAACTAAGTGCCATTAGCATCACAGTATATAGTCATTTGTTTCTTGTAGATTTTACACCACTCTCTAAGGAGTACTAAATAATGGTATATGACCATTTGTTTCTGGTAGATCTTCTTACACCACAGTCTAAGTCTCTAAGTCTAAGGAATGGACCTGGTAAATAATGATATTTAGCCATTTGTTTCTGGTAAATCTCCTTACACATTCTAAAGAATGCTCAATAATGGTAGATGATCATTTGTTTCTGGCAGATCTCCTTACACCACTGTGCAAGGAATACTAAATATTGGTATATGGTTGTTTCTTGTAGATCTCATTACACGACTGTGCAAGGAATGCTAAATAATTGTATGTATCCATTTGTTTATGGTAGATCTCCTTATACCACTTTGCAAGGAATACTAAATAATGGTATATGGTTGTTTCTGGTAGATCTCTTTACAGCACTATCTAAGGAATGTTAAATAATGGTATATGGTCATTTGTTTCTTGTAGATCTCCTTATGCCACTGTCTAAGGAATGTTAAATAAACAATAATAATAATGAACAAATCTCTATCCACTAGTCTGATTTAGCAAGTATCCTTTAGCCATTGTTAATTTTCTTCTTCTTTTAGTGTGCCTTGTACGAGTCTGGACTACAGGATCAGCTGACCATTAATTTTGACCAGACTGGAGAGGTTCTTGGTGTGTCCGTGCAGGTGATACCGGCTCGATGCACAGGTGCTTTTGTGGATGCTGTTAACTTGACAAACTGGAGGACCACAGTTGAAGTGGTGCAGTCCGTATCAGGACCTGTGTAAGTGCGGACAGCTAGGGTGTGTGACACTTTGTTGTATGTTGTTTAATGTTTAACTTGGGTATGTTCTTTAGCAGTTACTTGAGTGCATTACTTAGTATGTGTGTCATTATATTGTGTTTATATTGAGTAGTATCAAATCAAGTATTTTGGTTTGAGTGTGATTTTTTTAAAGCATGCTTTCATCTGTAAATATTCTTGTGATTGTTCTCTCTCATTCTTTTTTTAAGTTTACTGATATATTTTAAAAAGTAAAATATGTGTCCTTAACTTCAGAAAGTGGCTTTTGAATTATTTTGGATTTTGGATAAACCTTTATTTATTACTTGAAACAACAAGCCTGTATTGTGCAATTTAACAAGTGTAATATTAAACTGTGGTATTTCCCTTTCACCATTGGTTCACATTTTTGTGTGCACACTTTTGCAGACCTGACACTCAGACGTACATTGAAAAGATGAAGAGAGATGAACAGGAGAGAGCAAAAGGACAGCAGGGAGACAATCGATCTTTTTTTGGCAAATACGTGAGCAGTATTACTCTCAGCTTAAACTAGTGGCTTTGTCATCTTATTCTTTTTCATATCACTTTAGAGAATTGCTTTTTAGTTTGGCCAGTATGGTAAATAAATATGACTTGTAAAAAAAATTAAACAAACAGACAGATATCACATTGTAAATCTAGAATATTTTCTGTTCTGTCCTCACCCACCCCTTCCAAATTTACTATATGTTAATGTGTATTATATCAAGTCCGTCTCTCTCCTTTCTCTTCTCTTTGCATCTCCTCTCTCCCCCCCATCTCCTCTCTCTCCCCTCACCCCTTCTCTTCCCCCTTTTCTCCCCGTAGATAATTATTGTCAATGTTTGTTTAAGTTTTCAGTGTTGTTAATGTTTTCACTGGTTGATGGTTCCAGTGTTGGTTAAGGTTCAGTCACACACAACATTTAACAAAAGAGGAAAGACAAAAGTCTCATTTCCATGTCTGAATATTTATTGTTCTTGGATTCCACTTGACATTTGTGCACTAATCCATGAAACTTTCTTCATTTGCTCTTAATTCCACCATAAGTAAACTGACCATTGTTGTAAAGCTGTGATTTGCTTCAGATTAATTTGAACAGAGCTCTGTGTGCATGAAATATTTTAAATTTTATTTTATTAATCATAAACATTGTGTAAATCATTGATTTTTTAAATTGATATTTGTACTTCAGATATCAAACAAACAAATTTATTATTATTATTATTATTATTATTATTATTATTTATTGGGTTATTTGTATAATTGTTTTATTTCATGTAAAGACATAAAAAAATAGATTTAATATTCTAAGCAAGACTGGGCAAACCGATGTAAACACATTTAAAATGGGTCTATCCTCTCTAGCTCACTGCTGTCACGAGGTTGTTTTTTTTTTTTGGTTGGAAAAAACAATAAAATTAGTTTTGTAGAGAAACAAGTAAAATGCAGCATAATCATTTAAATTTGTTTCACACTACAGTTGTATACACAATGATTTCAAGAAACAACTACCAGGATTTTTATTAATTATCATGCAGTGTTTTTATACTTTGTTTGTAAGAATTTCTTTCACTCTGTGTTAGAAAATAATGGGTGAAAACTAAATGATTTAAGAACTTAACTGATTGTTGGTTCTTTTCATTGCTACCCCTTGTACATTTCAGATACTTTTGAAATTAAAATAAATACATGTCTCTACATTAGCTCGCCCCGCTAACTTTGTGACAATTAGTGTCTATCAATAGCTTTTAGGATCTGGTTGTATTAACAGTATCAGTTGTCATCTTTTAGAATCTGATTGTGTCATCAGTATCAATCAGTAGCTTTTAAGGCCTGGTTGTATTGTAAATTTAATGTAAAAATAAAACAGATAGATAGATAGATAGATGTTAATATAACACTAAATTTATTATATAACATTAATATTAATATAGTCTGTTTACAAATGCACATAATGTATATTTTGTAATGGACACATTTTAGTAGAGACTAGAATAATAAAAATACAATACTTTTGAACCTTTCACGCACTGGAACAAAATATAATGACTCAGAGAGTTAAAGTTTACAACCTTCAGCATGGAAAAGGTTAAGCTTCCAAGCACATATATTTAGCTTACATATTGCAGTTAACTCAGATTTACTTTCTTATATGACAGAGGTTAAATGAAAGACTTTGAAAGATTTATTGATGATCCCAAATTCCATAATGAAGTTTCCAGGGTTCCCTTTTCACCACATAAAAGTCTACATGAAATACTCAAATCTGAATCTGGGAATGGAGGGACAAAACAGATTGTCATCTTCAGTAAACTAACATTGTCAAGTATGAAAGACCTTGAAGTCGAAAGAATTAAACTGTCTGCATAACATAAATCTATAAAATGATTATTTAGATATAAACCAAACATCAATACATACATGTTGAAAGTAAAAAGAAGCACCAGGGTGGTTCCAAGCCTAATATTGTAAATATTGAAAAAATAAAACTTGGCAAATACCATATTTACAAAGGACAGTCATCACATCATTCATTGCCAATGTTCATGAATCATCAAAAATTAAGTAACTGTTTATGTATATTAACATCACATTAGTGGATTTTTATTATATTATATTATTATTTTTATTATTTTCTATAATATCTACTTGCAAAAAATATTATAACACTTTTGACACAGTTTATTCCTAACTGAAATGTCTATTTTCTATTTCTGTGTACATGTATCAGTGTTCTTATTCTGATAAGATTGCAATCAGGTTTAGTCTGATGGCAGCTAGGTAATGAAGAAGACTGAAATACATGTATAACAATTACGTTCACCAACAAGTCCTTAATGGTTAATATTTGCCTGGCCACATTCAGTTCACAACATAAAAAGTCTTTTCTGTTAAGCTTTTAAAAGATGCTTGGTGCTGATTAACCTCAAATCAGCAGCAGAAACAAGAACAACAATAAAAATAATAATAATGGATATTTGTTAGCTGCTAATTCTGCAAAAACCTTTGGAAAAAAATCTTACAGTTGTGACTGCTCAACTCAGCGATAAAAGGAGTGGATGAGGTTGGATTGAGAAAAATCCCATTGACCATGGCTGGGCTCAGCCCCATTATCTTCTGCATGCATGGCTATCATGATGCCCATAAAGTTAAAAACATTAAGACCCTATTTCTTTCTTTGCCTCTCTGGGACTTTAGATAATCTTGTGTTTGGTGATTTGGATAATCTTTTGTTTGGTGCCTAGTTTGTCTTGTGAATGTCAGAGGTCAAATAGGTTTGGTCTTAAAGGAAACAATAAACAATCTGCTGGAAAATGAAGTTGGAAAGAGTGTGTATGCATATGGGGAGACAACTGTTGTTGGATTCAATTTTTTAATGTTGGGCTGACATATTTACACTGCAGTTTCAACAATACTTTTGTGAGCTCATCAGAGAGCGTACCTGTGTTTCAGGTTATATGTTTATACATTTTGGAATATACTTTTAAGAATATGTAGTAATGGTTTTTGAGTAATGTTTGCTCTGGCTCAGGTGTAATTCAGGCTGATTACTTGTTTTGAAAAGTTTTCTATGGCCATTTGTGTGCAGTCATTAATAAAAATTTTACACCCTCTGTACTTAAACACTTGCTAATATTTTATTTTAAATATGAAATATTTTTGAAAAAACTTTTCTAGATCATAATATGTTTTATGCTTGTCTAAAGCTATCTCGTATCTGCTCGTACACCAGTATTTTGTCTAGTTGTCTATTAGTGTTAATCTCTCTATCTGTCAGTGCATTTATTTCTATCTATTTCTCCCTGAGTTGTAACTTTTAAAAGATCAAATAACAATATGACAATCATATTTTCATTGTATTAAATAGTTATAAGGAAATATAACATGTAAATCTTATCAATTATCATTTATTATCTTTCAGCCCACTTTTGCTCAGCAGCATTTTGATTTGATGTAAAGATAAATGCAATGAACCTTAAAAAAATGTTGACAAATATATGAATCATTTGAATAGACATATATTTTTTTCATAACCACAGCAGAATCAGCTGGATTAATGATTGTGATTTGTTGTCTATGCAACCATAACCCTAGTCTCCTTTTGGCCTGCATGTAAGTTGCATGTCAATTGAAAACTGGGTTCCTGTGTAGTGGACACATTTTTAATCTCATAACTGTAGTGGTTTATCATTTTCCCCTTCACCTTTATACATTAGTACTTTGTACTATTATTTTATCAAACCTCAGATGTGTGAGTGTGTATGTGTGTGTGTGTGTGTGTGTGTGTGTGTGTGTGTGTGTGTGTGTGTTTGAGAGAGAGAGTATGTATGTGTGTATTTGAAAGAGTATATATTTATATGAGAGAATGTGTATATTTTGTTTGTGCTTTTTTTTTTTATCCATCCAAGTAAATGTTTCTCACTCTTTCTGTCCATCTATTTACCAGTCTGCCAATCTGGAATTCATTCCATTCATTAGTCTGTCTTAATATTATATATGTCTTAAATTGTATACACCTAATAACTTATCTGTTTTATGATTACTAGAAATGATCTTGAAATAACAAATTACAAAATTTTTATATTTTAAATGCTGTTTTTTTAGTTTGAAAATAAGGGAAATTTTCAAAATTTTAAAAATAAAAATATGTTTGTGTTTTGCTTTTACTAACCCTCTCTTTAATTTGAATAAAATACAGCAGTGGATAGATATGCTTACTATCAAAGATACTGGGCAACCTATAAATAAAGACTGCCTATAATTAACCTCAAAACTTGATATTCACCCTTTAATGAACTGTGAAATGAAATTTGAACCATCAGATATTTGAAATTCAAATGATTGAGTGTATCATGAACAGTATTGTTATGAAATTTGAGCCATCAGATATTCAATATTCAAATGATTGAGTGTATCATGAACATTTTGGGGGTTAATAAACTGCATTGTCAGTTTTGGTACAGTTGTAGAGAAATGGTCATGCATATATACTGTAACTGATCATGGCAGTTTGACTGTTAATTTATTGGCTTTCTTTCATGATCTAATTAGCACCAATTCATTCTTGAAAAAAAACAACAAAACAACAAACCATGAAAGCACTTAAGTCACAACCTCAGAAGATACTTGGATTCTAGTTTTAATATTGTGTGCATATGTTTGATTATTTTCAGAATGAAATAAATTTGTTTTAATATTTTTGACATTTGAATTAGTTTATTGTGTTGTTATATTTCCCTTTGAAATAGTTATTCATTTTGTAGTATAGTAATGTTTCATAAAAGCCATTTGAGGGAGAAAAAAAGGGTGGAGGGGGGGGAGAAACGCTTTGAGAGATTATTAACTCCTCATTTTTTACTAGATACATTGAAGGCACATTAGGCATCATTTCAGGGTGAGGTAATAATTATATTAAAATAAAATGGATGTTTAAAAATATTTATTTTTATTTATTTTGTCTTTCCTGAAATTATATTAAAAAGATTAATGTTCTAAGCCAGGGATGTCCAAACATTTTGCAAAGAGGGCCAGATTTGGTGAGATATGTGTTGGGGCCGAACATTCAATCAAATTTATGGGAAAACAAATTTACGGAAAAATCCTGTGTCTGAATTGATTTTATGAGCCAGTGGAAATTTGAACACAGGCCGCTTTTGGCCGGTGGGCTGGACTTTGGACATACCTGTTCTAAGTGAAGAAACTGACCACAAAGCACTTTGTTGTTTTTGTTCCAATGAAAGGTTTATTATACAGTAATTACCATCATCAAGGCTGTTTGCTGCAGTGTCATTGTTATTGATGCTTTTCTTGAAAGTCTGCTTCTACTGTCCCCTTTTTTCAAAGATGTGAGTAGGATTCATTGAAAATAAATAGTATTTGGAAAAGTTTGCAGAGAGATATACATTGTCTGAGGACAACAGTGGGAAAGATTGTAGGGAGACAGTCTAAGGGCAACAGTGGGAAAGATTTTAGGGAGACAGTCTGAGGGCAACAGTGGGAAGGATTGTAGAGAGACATCTAAGGTCAACAGGGAAGGATTGTAGAGAGACATCTAAGGTCAACAGGGAAGGATTGTAGGGAGACATCTAAGGGCAACAGTGGGAAGGATTGTAGGGAGACAGTCTAAGGGCAACAGTGGGAAAGATTTTAGGGAAACAGTCTGAGGGCAACAGTGGGAAGGATTGTAGAGAGACATCTAAGGTCAACAGGGAAGGATTGTAGAGAGACATCTAAGGTCAACAGGGAAGGATTGTAGAGAGACATCTAAGGTCAACAGGGAAGGATTGTAGGGAGACATCTAAGGGCAACAGTGGGAAGGATTGTAGGGAGACAGTCTGAGGGCAACAGTGGGAAGAGGAGCAAGAGTACTTTGTGTAGGGGAGATAGAATGTACTGTGAGTTTTGAGTTTATATGTAGGAAGACTAATACTAGTCGACGGAAAAAGTGAATACTGTGTGTGTGTGTGTGTGTGTGTGTGTGTGTGTGTGTGTGTGTGTGTGTGTGTGTGTGTGTGCATGGAGACAGGAGAGGGGTAAAATGCATGTAGTGAGTCTAGTGAATGAAAGTGGGGAGAGGAGAGAGAGAGAATGCAGGGAGATAGGCTGTACCATGTATGTAGGGAGACTTGGTAGGATGGCGGAGAGGAAAAATAAAATAGTTACTGTTTGAATAGGGAGATAAGAGAAAGTGTAGTTCACTTAGGGAGTCTAGAAACTTAAATTAAGATAAGGAATGAGAGTGTTCTCTGTGTGTATGCATGAGGCAAAAGGTACCATGTATTATACATTTAGAGACATTGAATTCTGAAAAGAATGGTGGCGAGGAGAGGAAATGATAGAAAAAACATGAGTATTTGGCATGGAGAGGGGTCTATGTTGTAAGATCATCTAGGGGCTGACTATGTGAAGGGGGAGCAAGTGATCACTGTACAGGGAGACAAAGTACTGTATAGGGAAAGTAAGTACAGATGGAGGGGGGGGGGATTGCACATATACTGTGTGCAAGGAGTCATGATTAAATATCTTGTATGTCAAATAATACTACAAGCACTAAATTTGAAAGGAAACTGGGACAGTTTAACGCATGGATGTATGTGTGTGAGTGAGTAAATGCACCACATATACTAGTGTTTATGTGCATTGTAGTTAAAGGGAGATAAGTAACTTTGTGTTGAAGTGAGTCAGAAAAAGTGATATGTAAGAATATACAATACCCGAACATTGGAAGATAGAGAAAATACCTTTCTTTAGGGATATTAATTGACATGTGTTTAGGTGGATAAAAAGATATCAAATACATTTATAGGAAAATATAAAGAAAGACCTAGGTGTGTATGGAAATCATATAATTAAATTGGGTCAGGACTCTTTATGGAATGTACATACCAATTCTGAATCTTTAAGAAACAGAAATACCAAACTAATGCATTTGAAAAATTAGTCTACTGAGTGCTGGTAAGGAGTCAAAAGAAGTTCTTTGCTTGTAGAAAGGCTGGGAAAGAATCAAAGATGTGAAAAAGAGCAGAAAAGATATGGTGTTCATGTGTAACCATAGGAAACATAGATAAATTCCAAGTTGAAGAATAATGGAAAGAATAGGGCTGACCATTTAGTAAAGGAGACGGAAAATTCCTTCCTTGTAGAGAGACTGAGAAATATCATCATTACATATCTGTGCAGTGAATGCCAGGCAGAGTTAGACAAACATACCATTTATTTATAGACAAGAGAGAGGAGATTAGGAGATAGATTAACCATATAGTTCCTTTGCACTGAACAAGGCACTCTAATGAATATAAATAAATAAATGTCAAATATTTATGGTGGAGCATCAGAGTGAATCACAATAATTGAGCATACACATTGTCTAACAAATTATTGCACAATGCTAATACACAAATTATTTTAAAGCTTTTGTTCAAGTCGTTTGTAATAACTACTCTGCACGTGTGTGATTTGTTGTGTTATTAATATTTTGGCATTATCACACTTGTGATATGTGTTGACATTTATTGTTGAATGTTATTATTTTGTATCTTATTTGTAGGTAGGCTGAAAGGTGTTTCACTGGTGGCATGTGTTCACATTATTTTGTGTGAATTAAAAAGAAAAAAATGTATTGTTTATGCTGCTGTCTTTTAACAATGACTGCGGCCTCACAACTTAAGAGACTACAGATTGTGTGTGCATGCATGTGTGTGTGTGTCTGTTTATGGTGCTAATGCATGCTTGTACAGTTCTGCTGACATTTGTTTACCAATACCTTTGTATCTTGCTTGTCATGAGAGTTGTTGAGGGGATCTTGCAATGTTTTGCTTGTGGAGGAGTGCACATTTTTGCTGCCTTAGTTGTAGTTGTAGTGATTCAAACAGTTATAATAGTATTGAGATTGTTTTGAAGTCTTTATTGGGTGCTATCAGCATTATTACAGCTTCTTTCTATGAAAAATGGTTCTGAAAATCACTCAATTATCCCAAGTTATAACAAACAATATTACTAAGGATGCCTAGTGTATGTATGTCAATATGTGTGTCTGTGTGTAGTGGGTTTGCATTTGTTCATTTATCACAGCTGCTGGCCAACCCAGGAATTGTTTGGTTGTATAAGAAAAAGAAACAGCATTCTTATACATGACATTGCCATATTATGTATTATCTGACCTTGCCATGCTTTCATTAGTTGATGATTTATTTATTATATTTTTATAGTTTCTGGAGGGTGGGTGGGGTGGTGAGGAAAAAATGTCGATTGTTTCCACTGTACAAAAGCAAAACACTGATTAATATGTATTTGTTGTAAATTTGATAAATATATATATTTGCAATAAAGCAGTCAGCAAATAAATAAAATAGGAAATAAATAAACAGTGTTGATAAAAATAAAATAATGGATTCCACTTTATGTACACCGGAATTAAGTCACAACAAAACTATTCACAATATAAAAGGCAAGCTGATCACGTTGTCACAAATTCCTGTCACTTCTCCTGCAAGAATACTGGACCCCTCCCATCCGCTGAAATGCCATGTGAACTGAATTTTCAGTTGCTATGGAGTAAGTGTACCATAACTCGTTATGTCCAGTCGAAAGATAACATCTCAAGCATTCACTCCACTCACTACTCTGAACTTAATAGCACAGTCAAGGCTTGTGGTTGAAGTAGTCTCAAGGAGTCAGTAACTCTTCCTCCCTATTCTCTATGATGTGGGAACGAGCAGGGGGTGGGGGGAGCGAGGGGAGATGGATGGAGGTGGTAAAACTGTTTCAGGCTGAGTCACTAGGGCAAGTCAGCTATACTGGTTAGCTGCAGACTCACTGCTGTGGCTGCGGCTCTGACTGCGGCTTTTTCTCTTTCGTTGGCATGTGCAACACGTGGCACAGGGTGGCTCCCGGAGACCATTGCCGTTGAGCACTGAAAGAGACCCACGTACTTTGATGAGCTTCGCCTCATCCAGGTCGAGCGAGGACTGAACTAAACGCAGTCTCTGTGCTCCACTGCTGTTTGGAAAAGGATAGGAACCAGGGAGTCGGCACTGTAGGCACTGCAGCTCATGCGCTGAGGTCAGTGTCGTGTTGGATGGCCCAAGCTGCACAAAGCGAACCCTGCGAAGTGACCCTTGCAGGAGGTGCCAGTGCGTTCGGCGACAGCAGAAGATCTCCTGGTATGTGCGGAAGAACTTGGTGCTGAACACCATGTAGATGATGAAGTTGACGGAGGAGTTGAGTGTCTCCAGAAAGTAGGTCACCGAGGAGATGGTGAAATACAGGTTGGAGTCGCGCCCAAGTCGTGAGTATTCCTGCATGCTGCGTGAGACTATGGTGTTGAGGGCGCCTGGCAGCGTGCAGACTAGAAACACTCCGGACACCGTCAGCAGCATGATGGTGATGCGGTTCTGCTCCTGGCTCACTACTTGCCCCCTATTCCAGCTCATGTTGCGGCGCAGCACGCCCGTGCGGCGTATGGCTGCTATGATGAGCGCATTGACCACTATCAGAACGACCAGTGGCACGAAGCGAAACATCACATTGACTGCATTGCTATAAGGGACCATCACCTCCTTCTTTTGTCCCAGGGTCGAGAAGCCCAGTTTTGGGACGGTGGTGTTTGCCGGTCCCTGTTGGTACAGCACGCGATATTGCAAGGCACTGGGAAGAAAGGCCACAGCCGTTATAATGTAAATCATCACAATAGCGAGTAGCGTCCCCTTTCGACTGTTAATTGCTTTCGCCTGCATAGGGAAGTAGACGGCAATGCAGCGCTCAACTGCCAGAACTGTCGTCAACCAAGTGGTGATGCGGGCACACACAATGCTGCCGTATGCACCCAACACTGGATACGTGATCACACGCAGGCGCTGGGCTTCCTCCGGGTTTCGCAGTCCATAGATCTGGAAAGCAGAGAAGGTGAACGAATGTAGGAGCAGCAGGAGGTCAGACACGGCCAGTGCTGCCAAACACAGGTTGGTGGTGGAGCGCATGCGATGGTGTACCAGCACGACCAAACTCAGGATGTTGCCTAGAGCACCAAAGACTGCTAGCAGCGGGATCAACCCCGCCACGAACACCAATGTCACGTTGTCCAGTTTGGGGGTCGATGCCGGGTCCAGCAAGTGAGTGCCCCCATTTTCTGACCCCGTGGGGGACAGGCTGTTGTTTATAGTGCCGTTAACCATCCCCTGTCATTCGCTGAATAAGTATGGTATCGTATCGTAGGCAGGATCTATGTTCAGTTTGACGTTCTCAGAAACTTCATATATAGAGTGTCGAGACGTTCCCGTGTATTTGCCTGTACATTAATTTGTTTTTTTTTAAAAATATATGTTTCACTCTTTATACAATTAATGCGTTTCAACTCAAAATATTTGTTTTTTTTAACAACTCCTGAAGCAGTTCATTGAATGTCAGCTTATCACCAAGTATAGCTTATGCTTCGCTTCATTGTTAAGATCTTGATTACCCCTCTAACAGGGGTTGATTACAAGAATGGCAAAACTATGTGACTGATGTCTGGCGTCTCGCTGTCCTCATGCAGTGTACCTCTTGACGGATCTATCCAGTCACTGGGCTTCAATGTGCGTTGCTCCCAAACATCTGAGTCGGTTTCCATCCCGTGCGCCGGCTGATGCCTACGAAACAATGATAAAAGGAATATGAATGTTGGCTGTTATAAACTGGTTCCAGTGGTTTTCATTCTTTGAATTGTTGCCTTGCTGAAATGAGGAGACATCCACCACCACTCAAAATAAATTCATCAAATAGTCAGTAATAATTTAAATTAAAATTGCCATTATTAATTAAGCACTTATGAAAGCAGCATCTGAATAATACCTGTTGCAAAGCATTCATTCAAGGAACGAAATAAATATATTTACAGTCATTTAATAATTGTTGGTTCTATTCTGTCAGAATATATTAAGCAAATTATACAGAGTTATGAAACACATTTTTCATAATTTTTAATCGTTCATTTTATTAGCTGTTTCTACTGTCTATATAATTAATGAGGAGACTTCCGTTAAGCAATTAGGCTTAGCTGATGCAACAAACTTGTTTATGCGTTAGAGAAATGTAGAGCAAACCAAATGTGAAGGAAAGGTTTTAGCCGGATATGGGACACCCATATTTGGTCACTTGCGTTCCGAACAAGACGTAGCATTGATCCACCAGATGACCTCGATTCATTCATATATTCATCAAATCGAATTCGTCAGATGCGCCAACATTCAAGTACAGTGCCATGTCCAGGGGTAAAGAGAAATCACGTCCACCATTTTATGACCGTGCATAACTTCACATAGTGGTAAATATAATTGGCTTTTCTAGACCGTATATCTCTCGTCGTAAAACTGCTGTATTTTTCTACTATAAATATTGTGTAAAATATTTATGTGATTGCTAATGTTTGCCAAATGATTATGTTTTTCTTACAGAAGCTAAGTGGCGTTAACGATTATTACACTTGTAAAATGATCAAGTAGAGTAATCACATGTATGTATCCATATTCCCACTCTTAATTGCTATCATGGGGGAGCGCTAATGACAGTAATATGCGTTGCATGAACCATGAGCTAAATTGTATTATAATGGATAAAAATATATTGTAAAGAAATCATTTATTCATTCAAAGTCTTTCATTAATTTGAAACTATGAATTAACTAAAGCTAATCAGTGGAATTTGTAAAGATTAATCTATCGCTGTTGCCACAAAGCCTATATAATTGTTTATTGCAATACGATGCTGTAGCATGATATTATTCGTTACAGCCAGTCTTAGGTCTTGGATCTTAGCTTGGAGCTGGAGCCTGAACTGGTGATCCCAAAAGGCTAGGAACCAGAACTCCGACTTGATATCTTCAATATGGGAGGCATTGTCCGCAGTCTAGGCCAGGGGTCGAAAATGGACAGCAAATGGCCGCTAGAAGATATTCACTGTGTGATGGCAGAACTACACTGAACAATTGAAGACAACATATTCAACTACTCCATAAAACACTAAAGATAATTTCGTGAATTCCAAAGAGGGACAGAACTGACTGAGAGACAGATGTGTATAAACTATTCGGGCATTGCGATAAGATACTCTGTTAGTCGCAATTCGTAATTGTTCATTCCTTCCTTTTATTTAATGGAATTGTTATTAAATTTATTGTTATCTTACCTGTTGTTACATAATTGTTTGTAGCATGACTGAGGCAGTATATGTCAAAATTATTAATCTAGTGAATTAGATCATGCCGTCAAGGTGTCTTAGGCAATTTGTGTTATAATAATAAAAAATAGTGAATTAGATCGTTCTGTCAAGGTATCTTAGGCAGTTTGTGTCAAAATAATCATAAAATAGTTCTTTGTGATCAGTTTTTTGTAATGATATGACTGACTATTGTGACCAAGGTTTAATCTATAAAGTGATCTATTTGTATATGTAATTAATGCACAAATACAAAAAAATAAAATAAAATACTTAGAGCGATTTGGGTAGAGAGGAAATGAGGGTTTGAACAAACATGTCTTAGTCAGTAATTTATTGTCTTATATATTGTGGTGGAGTAAATTTACTATCACCATTTTTAAACTTAATAATTATATACTTGTTGCCAATTTCAATGAGACCCAACCTTGGGCACTGGTTATGCTGACATTTTTAAACATCAGAGTTGGAGTAAACAACTCAGGTAAAGAATATGCTAGAATTGCTGATGCAATCCAAACCAGTTCCAACTGGATGAGTAGTTTTCCTGACTAATAGTCTCATACTTGCTCTTAACAAATTCATCTAATGGGGATGGACTGAAATTATTTTGTTGAAGAAAGTCCTATATTCAGATCACTTGGATTTTGACATAACTCGAGTCCAGTCATAAAGGCAATCATTAGCTTATGGTAAGTTAACTGACTGATAAAGAAAGAATGGACTTTGAAATATTTCATACATGTTTGCTATTGATCTATTATTTGAATTGGAGAATGCTTTATGTAATTGAACCATTATTTGTCACTAATTTGATTATGTTGTACATTACACTTGTGGAGCCAGTAGGGCGAATTTTGAGGCTTGAGTTTGGGTCTCAAGAATTCATGGAAGTTTCTTGAACATTCCTTGTGGTGTGCTGAGTTGTGTACACGAAGATTCTAGAATACTCCATGTTTTGTGCTTTGATAGTGCATGTGAAGTTCTAGATGATTCTCCACAATGTGCTTTGTGAGCACATCGAAGATTCTGGAACAGTTGTGTAACATGCCTAGAAGGGGTATTGGACCGTCACCTAATAAAAAAGAAAGTGACTTGTTGCAAACCACGACCCCTCCCTTTCCCCCACAACCCCCTCACCCAGCGCGAAAGCGGCGGAAGCCGGAAGCGCCCCCTACACTCAATCAATCAATTGCAAACCACGTGATCGTGAATACGTGCCAGCAACAGCTGCCATCATTGAAAAAAATATGTAAATTGACAATAATTATCTTTCTGAAACTCCACTCTCATATCTATGATGAATTATGTCTATGAACTTGATTATATATATTAATTTGACTGCTGATGTCTATGCTAGATTAAACTGGACAATTGTTTAGCGTTAATCGAACATTGTTGTGAAGTGATGTACATGTCAACGCTCTTTTGATTATATTCATATGTTATATATTTGATTGTTGATTTAATAAATTTATTGTTAAATTTATTAACCTTGCACATAAAAATGTTAAAACTTATGTTGGCGTAATAGTGGGTGGATGGGGGCACATTAAATATAAACAAAAGACGGATTTTTATTACTCCTTTGGTAAGAAGTTTCCACCTGCAGAAACATTATGCGACAGTAAAACATCTATCATGTTTTGTAAAGAGTAGAGTTTTACGACACCTTTATAATCCGCCGTAGGAGACATTGTTCGTCTTGTGGGAGAATTATAAATATCTATAAATTAAGATTCTCAGTCACTTGTAATTAATTATGTGTTAATTAATAAATAATAACCCAAACAAGTGAAGAGTACCCAGAGTGGTGTCACATATATCTATTTTTAATAAGGGGTAAAAGTAAATTTTCTTATACGATGTGCTAGTGAGTTGGAATTAACTGCCCCCCCCCCCCCCCCAAGTCGAAGCACTTAACTAATGATATAATGGTGCTGTGTGGTTTTAGCGAAAAGTGCTATTTAACAGAATAATAAATTATAATAAATTATAATAAATTATAATAAAGAGAAACGATGACGGACGGTTCAAGAATTGGTTATCCAGCGATTAATACAAAATGATCCTGAGTCACATAGATGGTTTGAAACTAGAAGCAGTTTGAATCTTCCATTGTGTAGATGCGTTAGAAAGTGTTGAGTAATTTGAAGCATGTTTGTATACGTTTGTGCATATGTGAGTGCGTGCGTATGTGTATGCGCGTGTTTAAATGGGTGCGGGGGGGGGGGGGTTGCGCGCGCGCGCATATATGTGGTGGGAAACGAAGGGATTTAGTTTAGTGATGTAACACTTTTCCTTTTGTTTATTTTGTGATCAACCGGAGAGCAATAATTTTTGCATTTTTAAAAAATACAGAACAAACATACAAAATATTGTACAACACTTCAGTCGGGCGTCCATTTCTTTCTAATATATGGTTATTCGAACAACATAGTTTGCGGCACAGTCCATGCACTTTGAAATGTTTAAAGCGGACTTTTGTTTTTGTTTTATCTTTCTCTACGTTCTATATGCTATCCATCTGTATCTGTAGAGTGCCTTAACATTTATAGTAATTCTGTTGTAATTAGTTCAGTTTGAGTTTACTATATCTGTAGAGTGCCTTACCATGTATAGTAATTCTGTTGTAATTAGTTCAGTTTGAGTTTACTATATCTGTAGAGTGCCTTACCACGTACAGTAATTCTGTTGTAATTAGTTCACTTTGAGTTTACTATATCTGTAGAGTCCCTTACCACGTACAGTAATTCTGTTGTAATTAGTTCACTTTGAGTTTACTATTGTCAATCACGGCTTTCATCACTAAGTTATCAGGCGGGCTAGTAATTCCACGCCAAAGTTATAATCATATCCGGGGCGCCTGTCAGTGATTATACTTAAAAGTTACTAGGCTGGAGTTGTTCGCAGGAATCAATTGCGACTGTCAGCCGGCTCAGCGGCCTGTTTCCTTCATTATCACGTTTGAAGTTATGGTAGGCGTAGGTCACCTCAGTAACAAAGTCGGGTTTGAGCGTTCTCACACTTTGACCTGAATAGTACTCCTAAGTGCTGCTTTAACAATTGTACTGCGTTCGTATGTACTTTGATCTGAATATTACTGTAATAATTGTACTACGTTTGTCTATACTTTTGACTGACTATTACTGTAATAATTGTACTACGTTTGTGTATACTTTTGACTGACTACTACTGTAATAATTGTACTACGTTTGTCTATACTTTTGACTGACTACTACTGTAATAAATGTACTATGTTTTTTGTGTACTTTGAACGCCAAGGCAGGTAGAGCGTTCCAGTTTGGCGTTTGTTGACGAATACTAACTATAACCTATTATCTATATGCATGTCAGTCGTTCTGTCTGCTTGAGCGTCTGCCTATTGACATTTGTCTGTCTTCTTTCTCTGACTTCAACTATCTATTTATAGTACTTTAGATAGGGTTACATAAGGATGTTGACACCTGTATGTTTGAGAAGGATACATAATTGGGTAGACATTCGGACGTGGTTATTTTTTGTCACTTGCAAAAAAAAAAATTTTTTTTCTTTCCTTACGTATCGGAATCGAAGGTGGCATTTTATCTCAGTAAATCATTTTGCTCCCACCCACCACTACCACCACTCGCTCTGCCCTACCCACCACTACCATCACTCGCTCTGCCCTACCCACCACTACCATCACCAGCTCTGCCCCCACTCCATTTCCTCAGTTCAAGAACAGTTTCTATGTTTTCTTTTCCGTAGGGAATCTGTTGCGCCTAGCCTGTATTTATTTGACAGTGAGACGGACACGCCCACGTCTCTACACTGACGTGAACGAATTTGTCAGGAACCTTATGAAACGTTGCCATTTAGAAGAAAATTAGATATTAATTTCATAATTTTAATAATGATGATGGTGATTTATGAGAGCGCATTTTCTTTAATTAAAAACACTCGCTTTTGCGATGATAAATAAATATCTGTTGCAAAACAAACATATATTTTGATATGCACCCGTAGCACACAATAGTCACACACACACACACATACACGCGCGCGCACAAACGCATAACAGAAAAATAAATAAAATAAATAACATCCACGGTGAATATTTACAAACAGTAAATAATATACTCTGAGGTGGACCAGATTCCACGAAATTAATATTTACAAAAAAAGAAAACAAAAAAAAAATGACCCCCCCCCCCCCCCCCAAGCAGAGATCGTAAAAGTGAAAGACCTGGGTTGTAGGTAGGACAGTATATTGAAATTGTTTTGGAGTGTGGTGTTGAGCATTTTGAAAGGTTCATGCTTGACTTCTAAAGGCAGATCATTCTAGGTAGGAGGAATCCTGATTGTACTTTTAAAGAGGAAAGCAAATATCGAGACGAAGTTGTAAATATGGTTGAGGTCGGGCATGTTGTTTTCATTCGTCTTTTCCCACCCTCCCTCCTGCCTGCTCAACGATGCGTCGCAGAGTGAAGAGAGTGCTCTAAAGCAACCAACGTCGGTCCCCGCGTTTAATCACTCCTTTAGCAAATCTGTTTTGTTGTAACATCCCACCTACTTCTACCCACCCCACGCGCGTGTTTATCGAACCCGTGAAGTCTGATGTGTTTGATGTGGGGGGGGGGGAGAGGGCGTCCAGTGCGTTATTTCTTTTAAAAAGTAACTTTTAGTGATTGTTATTTTGCTCCTCTTGACCCCTCTACCCTTCCCTTCCCTTCCCTCTTAATAGGTCCGTTTGAGAGAGTGGCGATTACGAGCGATATTCATTGTATGTGTACATTGGGAGACTGTAGAACACTAGGCGATGCCAGTTGAGTCAGTCTTGGAATACAAGCTTGGCAAAGAACTGTAGATTTATTAAATTACGAACTCAAATATTATTGACCAAATCAAGCAGTCCGTGACACGGGATTGTACATGTAGTTTCGCATTGCAACGCTGTTGTAGTGACAGGATTGGAAATAAGTGTAGTTTTTGTCCATTGTCATGACTTTAAAGGCATTATTAGAAGTAAGTGTAGTTTTTGTCAATTGTCATGACTTTCAAGACGGGATTATAAATAAGTATAGTTTTTGTCCATTGTCTTTACTTTATAAGACAGGATTATAATTGTGATTTTTTTTCTGTTGTCATTAATTTAAACACCATCAACCCTTAAAATGTATTTCACATCTCATTTCCACTTAAGATTACTTTCTCTCATGCACTTATTGATTTAGCTGTCAGTAAATCAGTTGTAACCAATCATAATTTTAGATTTCACTTGGCACTATATAACTAATGACAAAATTAAGTTTCTTTTTTTATTTGTGTGTGTGTGTGTGTGTGTGTGTGTGTGTGTGTGTGTGTGTGTGTGTGTGTGTTTGTGTGTGTATATATATTTCAGTAAGTGTACGGAGTGAGAGATAAGAGATATAGATTTCGAAAGAAACATTTCATTTTTTAAAAAATAGATTTTAAACGCAAGATGCTTAGAAATTATTGTTAAGGTAGAAACAGATGCTAAAGGGAAGCCGACCGCAAGATGGCAAAAAATTATCGCTAAGACACACACACAAACTTGATAAGGAGTCAGTAGCATGTTAAGAGGGCAACACTGAACAACAGACTTCGAAAAATAAAGAGATAGTGGGTTTAACCGAACTTGCCGCTTATTGACTCCACCAAGAATTCAGCAAGGTTTACCAGTACAGTTCATCTGTCTTTTTTAAAAATCTGTGTGTGTGTGTGTGTGTGTGTGTGTGCGCGTGCGTGCGTGCGCGCGTGTGTTGTAGGTGCTCACGCATGATAGAAGCTGTACTAATTAGGCAGCATCCATTCGAATACATTACTGAACAAAAAACCTCGAACTCGCCCACACTATAAATAAGCAACACCACCCACAACCGATTATATTCACTCCCACCCCTGGTACCTTCATGAAGCCCAGCATCACATAGACAAATTTTCCCAAGCAATAAAACAACAACCAACATTCGCAACCATCGCCTTCTTTAGGTGGTTGCTGGCAACACCACCCTTCTGAAAGTCCATTGCGCCAACTACTACCGAAGGCGCATCATCATCATCTCGTCAATACAGCCATCTACTAACAGCAACATTCGCCAGAAATTTTAATATCGTTCTCAGACCGGCTTTGAATCCCCAGGAGGCATGCATTATCTATCTCTTCTGTTTCTGTTTCTCTCTCTGAATTTTGTACCTTCTCTATTTTCAACTCGTGTCTGATCTTGACGCACGACTGCGAATTCAGCCAACGTTAAAAGTTGGACGCGTTTAGAAGAAAAAGATCTATAAAACTTTATCTATACGCATATGTCTGGTTATGGTGCTGCTCACAGTGTATTTTGCTTTACAAAATCAAGACTGGATACAACGCCAAGCCTTTAATGAGATTGGTACAGGGTTGGCGTAATAGCGCACGACTGGGTACAGCATTAATCTGAGCGCAGGATTGACGTATTTGTTCAGGGTTAGGAACAGCACTGATCTCCACACTGGATTGGCCTATTAGCGCACGACTGGGTACAACACTGATCTCCACACTGGATTGGCCTATTAGCGCACGACTGGGTACAACACTGATCTCAACACTGGATTGGCCTATTAGCGTACGACTGGGTACAACACTGATCTCAACACTGGATTGGCCTATTAGCGTACGACTGGGTACAGCACTGATCTCAACACTGGATTGGCCTGTTAGCGCACGAGTGGGTACAGCATTGATCTCAACACTGGATTGGCCTATTAGCGTACGACTGGGTACAGCACTGATCTCAACACTGGATTGGCCTATTACCGCATGACTGGGTACAGCACTGATCTCAACACTGGATTGACCTATTAGCGCATGACTGGGTACAGCATTGATCTCAACACTGGATTGGCCTATTACCCCATGACTGGGTACAGCATTGATCATGTATTAGATTGGTGTATAAACGCACACCGTTACACCAGATTTGAGTGTATGGAATATTTATAAGCACACGTCTAGGTATATGACTGAGCTTGTTCATCTACCAGAATAAGAGAAATTTTGTATATTTGGAATCTGTCTATCTTTCTCTATATATATCTCTATCTATCTATCTATCTATCTATCTATCTATCTATCTATCTATCTATCTATCTATCTATCTATCTATCTCTATGTCTACATATGTATCTATCTATCTTCTGTCTGTCTATCCTCGCTTGCACGCACATTTATTCATTGGCGGAGAGAGGGCAATAGGCTTCAGTGACAGGACTATAGTCAGCTTGTAATGCGCTGTTATCACTATATTTGAAACACTTGTACCACTATTATCTCTGTTTTTGATACTACTACTGTTATCACTGTATTTGATACACTATTACCGTTGTTATCACTGTACTTGAAACACTATTACCACTATTATCACTGTTATCACTGTATTTGATACACTATTACCACTGTTATTGTATTTGATACACTATTACTACTGTTATCACTGTATTTGATACACTATTACCACTGTTATCACTGTATTTGATACTACCACTGTTATCACTGTATTTGATACACTATTACCACTGTTATTACTGTTTTTGATACATTATTACCACTATTAACACTGTATTTATACAGTTATCACTGTATCTGATACACTATTACCACTGTTATCACTGTATTTGATACACTATTACCACTGTTATCACTGTATTTGATACACTATTACCACTGTTATTACTGTATTTGATACATTATTACCACTATTATCTCTGTATTTATACAGTTATCACTGTATTTGATACACTATTACCACTATTATCACTGTATTTTGTTGTATTTGATACACTATTACCACTATTATCACTGTATTTGATACACTATTACCACTGTTATCACTGTATTTGATACATTATTATCACTCTTATCTCTAATGCTGTATTACACGAATGCTTAATTGCTTTGTATTTGCCCAAGCATACTTATGTTTACGACATCGGAAACATTTAAACTTGAGAGATTTCTTTTGTTTTGTTTTAGGTATATAGTCATAATTGGAAAGATGCTGTTTAAAAAAATGTGAATATAAAAAATTCAAATGCAAAAGAAAGACATTTATTGATTTGCACCAGTCACACCTTTAATCATCGAAATAACCGTTCCTTTAGTATCGCTTTGTTAAAGCCACCCACAAAATTATATTTACTTTTAAAATAAAATTAAAATAAAGGAGTGTTTTTTCTTTTCTCTTTTTAAAGTTCCATTCGTAACTAAAATTGCACTAGCTTTTAACAGGAACTAAAAACGCAATCAAGCGACATACTGTGAGTACGCGTCATTGTCTAAGTCCAGGTGAATGGATGGCTGGATGTTAGTTGTGTTTCCTGTCATCATCGATCGCTTTAGAAAAGAGCCGTCCAAGGTTTTCTCACTGTTGATTTTGTCGGCCATGGCACAATGCATCAGTCTTCCTTAAATCTGTCGACTTCTAACGAAGACCAACTAGTGACTAGTCCATCAATGTGTAGACTCGAATCTGTAGTGCAAGGTTGGGCCATTGCATCACACGCACGCACATACGCACACACACACACACGCACGCACACACACACACACATATATATACACTCTCTCTCTCTCTGGCAAATAGCGGAAAGGACGGTAATCAGCCAATGTTATATTTCTTCTTTTCTTAATATTTCTTCTTTGTGAGGTAAATCCCAGCGGGCAGGAGTGGAAGTACGGAGAGATGAGGGAGTTGTCTGTGAACAAAATCAAAACCCAAACAACAACAACAAAATATAACAGAGGAGAGCTAATTGGGATTAATGGAGAAAGCAGTAGGCGTGGCAGTGAACGATAAAATCTTTGCTTGACACGGCTTGCCATATGGAAGTTCAAAGAGGCAAGTTTCCTGTCCCACTCTGCACAGAAAACTTTAAGGCCATTACCCAGTGAGCAAAATCAATAGTGGTAGGTCAGTCCAGCTTGACCTTTTGAGTCGGATTGTACCCGCTCATACGCCAGAAGTCGAATGTCCCAACTTTTGTCGGCTATTGTCCACCAACACCTACTTATTCTATAAATAATTGAAATGCATATTTGAGTAATTTCTTGCCAGTTGCAAACGCCTCCTGTCAAGCCCACAAATCAGGTCGAAAATAGAAATCTTTCTAGGAGAGTTGTTGAATGTCCACTCGCCCACTCGGTCTGTCACCATCTGTCTAAGAATACGCGCAATATATGTTTCATTGGATAAGGGGAAAGGTGGCGGTCTCGTGTGCTGTCATGTTTGCTTGAGCACTGAGTCCACATAAGATCTAATTAGACGCTGGTAATTTTGCAGAATCGATCCTAAGATCGTAAACGGGCATGCCCTTGTACTTTATGTGCCATGGGACTCGTTATTACAAATTAACTTTAATTATTACTTCTTGACCCAAATCATTACTTCCCTTGACTCAATTCATTACTTCCCTTGACTTAATAATAATTATTACTCTGAATTAATTACTGTTTCTTCTTTTGAACTATATTATTACTTGGACCTAGGAATTGTTGCTTCCCATGAATTAGATGACTGCTGTGAATTAGGATTTGTTGCTTCCCTGTAACTAGACGATGGATGTGAATAGGAATTGTTGCTTCCCTTGAACTGAACGATTGCTGTGATTTAACAAGTGTTGTTTCCCTTGAACTGGATGATTGCTATAAGCTATGGAATTGTGCTTCCCTTGAACTGGATGACTGCTGTGAGTTAAGGAATTGTTGATTCCCTTGAACTGGATGATTGCTATGATTTAGGAATTGTTGCTTCCTTTGAACTGGATGACTGCTGTGAGTTAAGGAATTGTTGCTTCCCTTGAACTGGATGATTGAGTTAAGGAATTGTTGCTTCCCTTGAAATGGATGATTGAGTTAAGGAATTGTTGCTTACCTTTAACTGGATGATTGAGTTAAGGAATTGTTGCTTTCCTTGAACTGGATGATTGAGTTAAGGAATTGTTGCTTCCCTTGAACTGGATGATTGAGTTAAGGAATTGTTGCTTCCCTTGAACTGGATGATTGAGTTAAGGAATTGTTGCTTCCCTTGAACTGGATGACTGCTTGAGAGCACTGTTATGGGAATAGAAAGTATCGGTACCGCCACTTAGTCAGCAAAGACACAAACACAAGTACACTAGCATTTTGCTTTCAGTATAATAACTGCGTTTTTGTTTTCAGATTTTAATTTTTGCAAGTGGATTTAAATTAATGGCCGCTTACCAGGGCTCGCTAGCGCAGGCAGCGAAAGATTGCGTCCTTCTCTTATTAACGCGCATTAGTACGCCGGAAGTCGGTGTTGCGTACCGTTGTGCGTGGCTTAGTACGGTGTGCGTTTGTGCCATTTTTACCTTGGTCAGAAATTGACAGCTCTCAAAGGAGATGTTTGTGTTTAGTAAGGTGTATGTTGGTGTCATCCCCTCTTCTAAGAGGGAAAAAAAAAATTACATCTCAGAGGTTGTATATATAGGGTTTGTGTCTGTTGTTTTCTTTCCCTCTCAGAAATTGACATCTCTCCAAGGTCATTGCTTGTACTTCGTACGCATACTTCGGTGTCAAATTTACCACCTCTCATCAGAAATTAACATTTCTCCTAGGTCGTTGTCAACATTTAGTACGATGTACGTTGGTGTCAATCCCCCCCCCCCCTACACACACCATCAGACATTGAGAGCAGACCGAGTTTGTTGTTTATACATGTACTTAGTAGGTATGTCATTTTCATTTTCCATCTCTCCTCAGACATTGACAGCACTCCCAGGGCGTTGTTTTTGCTTAGCACACATTGAAGGCAGTGTGGACGCGCAGAAAGCTCTGCTGACAAATCGCTCAGACGTCGACTTGTGCTATCAGCATGTTGAAGTGCGAGTCGTGTCCTCGTGTTCAGTTCCTCCATCTCCCGCTCTGTAGATTTATATACTTTCCGAATCTTCTTCTTCTTTTTGTTTTCAAAGTTGAGTTTAGTTCAGTGGGTGCGAGACATTATGATAAAAGGTTATATATCACATAATGCACTTAACATTCTTAATCATTTAATAATAATTGTACCTAGGGGTAGTAGGATAACAAATTTTGAGAATTTAATGAGTACCGGCGAAAAGGTTAAGAACCACTGGTCTCGATTTTGTCAATATAGAACTATAATATTTCTTGTGAAAATATCTAATTTTCTGTTCTGAAAAGTACATGTTACATTATCGTTGCTTGATGTGCTTTTGTTCTTTTAAAAAATAAATTGAGTAAACCTTCGGGGGTGGGGTGGGGTTATGAACCTCCTTCTGTGAATTAGAATTTAACTTTCGGAATTCACTTTTTTTCTCTTTTTTCTCTTTTTTAGTCTGATCTCAGGGACAGAGTGAGCATTGATTACAGTTGCAATGGAAAGCAAGTTGCCATGGAGATGGCCGCTATTTTATTAGAAGGAATAGTACTCGGAACGTGCAATACTAATAGGAGTTCATGTTACACACCATAGGCTTAGGCTCCTGGAGTTTGCGCCAATCTTGTTTGTTTACGAGCTGACTGGCTGTGACCTTCAGCACACATATTTCTTCACAGTATCTTTGGCCAAATGACGTCACCTGTTCTTGTTCCAAGACGTTTCTGATTATATGACATCACTTGGTGATTGTACCGATCCTGGGCGTTTCTGATCATATGGCGTCATTTGCTAATTGTATTAGCTCTGGGCGTTTCTGATCATACGGCATCATTTGCTAACTGTATTAGCTCTGGGCGTTTCTGATCATATTGCATCATTTGCTGATTGTATTAGCTTTGAATGATTCTGATATTATGACGTCGTTTGCTGATTATATTGGCCCTACTCGTTTCTGATCATATGGCGTCATTTGCTGAATGTGTTAGCTCTGGACGTCTCTGATCATATGACCTCACTTGTTGATTAAGTTGACCCTGGACATGAAACTTTCTGATCTCGTGACATCATTTGCTGATTGTTTATGTCCAGGATGATTCCAATCACATGACGCCACTCGTTAATTGCGTTGATCCATGACGTCAGTTATTGATTGCTTGGATCGGGACGTAAACTGAGCATATGACGTCTTTTGGTGATTGTGTTGTCCTAGGACATTTCTGATCATATGACATCAATTGGTAATTGTGCTGGTCATGGACGTTTCCCGACGTCGAATTAGTGGTGGCTGCAGTACAGCTTTTTGTAATGGATGCACTCTTTCGCGTACTGTTTACCGAAGTAATTTGTGATCATTTTGGAATAGATTGAAGTATTTAAAAGAGTAATTAAAAAAAATTCCACCCATACCACAACATGTTATTGTGTGTGTGGGGGGGGAGGGGAATGGATAATTTCTGTCAGATATAAGGAAAATAATATCTACAGTCCCTTGGACGTTGCCGAGAATTATTAGGATCGGTCGGTATTTTGCCCGATTATGATCTTAATTGTACTAGCCATTTAGCATAAAGTAAATAAGCCAGCCATGTAGTACGAAGCAAACAAAAGCCTTTCGTAAAATACCATAATGTACAAAATAAATAGGGGTTAGATGATTGTGCCCCCAACTCGTTGGACACCGGTGTATTTAACAAGAGATTTAGCAACGTCTTCATTAACACTGATTTTAAAGAGTTAACATTGCGGTTGTATGTGAGAATAGGTATTTAGATTGGGGGAAATGCTTGGAGATGTTTTGCCCGATACCCAAAGAATGTTTGTTTGCATGTACGTTAGATAGGGAGGTCGGTTGGGAAACGAAGACGTCAAAACATGCAAGTTGTTTCTTCAGACCAAGTGGATACGTAAATAAAACCATAAATAAAGTGAGAGTCTTCACTGCAATTAATATATGCATATAATTATATATGGTATATTTACCTCACTTTTTTAAAATGTCCCCTGGACGATTCATTAAATTGTTCCAGGCTTCACTTGGCGAAAATCACTCTGTTGACGTACAGTACCGCTTGCTGTCTCCGGGCTTTACTTGGCGAAAACCACATAGTTGACATGCAGTACCACTTGCTGTCTCAGGCTTTACTTGGCAAAAACCACATTGTTGACATGAAGTACCACTTGCTGTTTTCACGTTGCTCTGAGTAATTCTACGAAAAAGAACCTTGGATTCTGGCGTGATTTGTCTGTTCTGAGTTTTCTGAAATTTACTTGGTCTTAGAGTAACATCGCGTTTATGACGACGTTTGGCGGTCACTGGCACTTTGGCAGTGAAAAACAACTGCAGCGCTATCTCTGTACGGCTCAGGAAACAGACACTTGTGGCGTACAGTTAGCGCACGCTGGTCAGCATCAGGACTCCGACGAAACTCATACGCAATTATTGACAGTTTATTTTTTTTAAAAGTACATCTATGCGTGCGTGTGTGTATTTTAATCAAATAAATAGCCCTTAATTTGACAATGGCAATATAATATGTGGGTTTTTTTTTTTAAATATTTTTTTTAAAGCTTATGATTTTTTTTATACAAGACGTCAGTTTGGTAGGAATATATTATATATGCGTTAATTGAATGTTACTGGGTTACTCATAATGTGTTTTTCTACTTTTTCATGAAGTAGGCCCACTATTATTTCTTTTGGCGATCGCCGAAGATATTTCATTGTTTTAACTATCAACAATATATTATTATTATTATTATTATTATTATTATTATTATTATTATTATTTATACTGCTTCCTAATATATTTTGATAAAGCTTTGTCGCATTGATGCCAGTGTTCTGGAAAATAAGGTCAGCAAGTACAAACTGAGTTTCCACAAAAGCGAAAATGAAGGATTGTTTTCCGATCACAGTTCTAATTGAATTGAAAACATCCGGGGCTTCCCCGTCCAGTGAGCCACTAAGAGAAGATGGGATTACCGTCTGTCAGAATGCCGGTCGACGTCGGAACAAACTGACGGTGTATCCATCATTCACAGTTTGAGAGTTCACACGTAAAGAGCAGCTCTTGATTGTAGATGTGCTTAGATCGCGCGAGATAATCGCGAAATCGTCTTATTTCAATACTCTCCCTTACCTAAGTGTTCCTTTAAGTATATGCAGATCATATACGCCACACTATGGCCCTGGTGCGCACTTCTCGTCGGACATTCTTAATTTTGCTCCACCCCTCCCCGCCCCCTATCTAGTGTTATTCGCTCGTTTCGTTTCCAATCACTTCCAATCTTCGCTTCTTTTAACTTTAATCACTGATCGTTTAATCGATTAGGATGAAGTTTGACCAGACTTACCCACTACAACTCCGGGGCCCTGCGACTTCGATTGGTTGGTGTGTTATATAATAAACAGTGTTCGTATTCCTGCACCGGGTGAACTTTTGAGCGCAGCCAGCAGTAATGAGAGAGCCTGGCTGATAAAAATTAATACCCACTTCGCGTCGCCGTGTCATCCGTCCAAAGAGTTGTGCGCAAAGATCTGGAAAGCGTTTAAATTTTGTCCTTGGTGGCGCCTTTAGGTTTACTTGTAGTCGTTGTCGTTATTATTTTTAGCGTGTTAGGGCAGTTTGTTGTGTTCACAGTGCCACATGCATTGTTTGCAATATATCACCGCGCGTCTCTACACACGAAATATACGTACTGCACGCGCTCTGAACAAAGCCACCACCCCTCGTCCTTTCACATACCCTACCCTACCCACCCTCTATCTCTCTCTCACTCACTCTCTCGCACGCTCGACGCCGCCGTCGCCAAAAGGGGTAGGTCCGATCGGCGGCGGGTTGGCTTTGACCAGTGGCATCAGAAAACGGTGCGATCTGCCACTAGTGCGCAGGAGAAAATTGTATACTGTTGCTATTGACAACTGGAGTGTGACCATGGCAGGCATGCTGTGGGATGTGTCAATAGGTGGAATACAAAAAGGAGCCTTCCACCAAGACATCTGGTCAGTTAGTCCACTTGTATAGAGAGGGAGGTGAGGTAAAAGAAGGTGGGAGCTTAAGGGTAAAAAAGTACATGTACATCAAGGGATGGGGTAGAGGCTACAGGTCATCTCTCGATTTTTCTGTGCAGTCATTAAACACTTTGGTTGAGATACAGCCATTCACTTCTGTGCAGTATTAAACACTTTGGTTGGGATACAGCCATTCACTTCTGTGCAGCCATTAAGTCATGAAATTAAGGCAGGTAGTGATAATAGTAGAAGTAAACCGTATTCCTTTATTGTAAAACAATTATCCATTCCCCACCCCACTCCATTCACAGACAAATGTACAAATATATTTATATGTGACTCTGTCCTACAGATCACTTGAATGCAAGAAGATGTCACTTTTAAAAATTAACTTTGCCAGATTATATATTCTAAACAAAAAGATAAAAACTAGGTTGGCATTTCTATATTTTGTTTTGACAGTTGATTTTATCTGATAAATTCCAAGATATCGGCAGCCTGGTGTTGTTTTAGGCTGCAAATTAGATAATTACTACGCTGAACATTATACATAGTATTTGAAATAAGATCTTTAAAAAACTGTTATTGCAGTATGAAGAAAACTGCTACTGCTACTCTTCTCTTTGTCACTTTCGCCTTCCCCCCCACAGCAATAACTGTATGATGTATATATTAACTAGTTATATTTGTCATTTTACTTGTAAAACTGTGTGGTAATCTTTGCAGCTGAGGGTATTAGTTCTGAGCATTCTCGCCTATACTTTGGCTATGTGTAAATAGATAAAACATACATTCCTTTTCTCCCCCTCACTCACTCACTCACTCACTCACTCACAGTAATGAATTCTAACATGAATATAATGACAAGTATACACGTGGCTTGCTCTATTGTAAAGTTTCGGTGAAATCACACGGCACCTGGTCATATAACATTGTTTTCTATTACTTAATCTTCATCTGTCTTTCAGTTAGCGTGCTTATATAGTGCACACATATGTGTATGCGTGTGGAGGAGGGTTGGATTTGATGTCACTGTTAATTGTATGTGATATGTGAATTGGAAAGTTGTGGTAGGTTATGCTAAATTGCTATATTAACACGAGTAGATTCCATGTTTTGATTGGTGGGTGAGAGAGAGAGAGAGAGGAGCGAGGACATTTTTCATATCTTCATTTAAATTTAAGAATCTGTTTACAGAATCATCATTATAAAGTGAAAAGGAAAGGGAAAAAAAAACAACAGCCAACCCAAAAGACACAAACAAAACAAAACAAAAATCTGCAGTTCAGATTATTTGTGCTCATTTATATTTGTCACGCGCACCTTCTCGTATCTGTTTTCTGCATTTCGATTTAATTTATACTTTAATTCTAACTTTTATTATTTTTTAAAGTTCTTTTTCTCTCCTGTCTACATCGTTCATCTAAATTTCACCATTGTTTCGTGTTTTTCTTTTAAAACACTATTGTTTTGTGTTTTTCTTTTAAAACACTGTCCACATCGTTCATCTAAACGTCACCATTGTTTTGTGTTTTTCTTTTAAAACACTTTTCTCTCCTGTCCACTCACACTCATCTAAAGTTGCTTGCAAAACGTTTTTACCTCCCTTTCAGTCAGGTTAATAAATGTACTGGAATGTGACAGTAAAGCGAGGAAGAGAAAGAAATGAAACAGTCCACTCTCTTAACTGGTGCTAAAATAACACAAAGGCTTGAAACCTAACTGTCATGCATTCAGAATGAAAATTGACTAGATTTTGGAAACAAATAAAACCATTAATAGCTTTCAGGTGGAAGAACTTAAATACTCGCAATCAGTTTAAAAAAATAATAATAATAATTAAAAGGAGAAATGATCAATGTGGCAGAGTAAATTTGCCATCCCTGTTTTAATACTTGTTATACAAATTGTTTAATTGTCAGAGTAACCCGACCTTGGGCACTCCTTATGATGGTGCTTTTGTAAGTGTCAGAGTTGGAAGTAAACAACTCGAGTTGAGAATATGCTAGAAATTGCTGATACAATGCAAACTAATCCCAACTGGGTGAGTAGTTTTATTATCCAATGGTTAAGATTTGTGAGAACAAGGCCAGCCAATGGGCTGAGACCAAAAAGTGTGCCTGCTTTAGAAAATTATATTGTCCGATGACTTGAATTTGAAGTGGCAAAGAAGCCTGGTCTTGAAAGACAGCCATTAGCTGAATGGTGAGTTAAATGACTGATTGAGAGAGAGTGGACTTAGAAATATTTCGTGTATTTCCACTATTGATGGTATTGTACTTGTGTTTTATGTAGAGATGCACTTTGTGACTTAACTATTCTTTCTACAACTGTTTAAACTAAGCTGCTGATATATATATTGTTCTAAACACTTGACATTGTTTGGATATGCTGTATTTATTAAACTGTCTGCTTGTATTGGGCTAATAAATACCATTGCAGGAAACTGTAAATTGAGACTGGAATGTAAGAAAGAATGGAGCTATAAAGCAATGAACTGTCTGCTTGTATTGGGCTAATAAATACCATTGCAGGAAACTGTAAATTGAGACTGGAATGTAAGAAAGAATGGAGCTATAAAGCAATAAACTGCAAGCTTAGCATTTATCATCTGATTATATTTTGCAAACAAGTAGCCTTTCTGCTTTCATTTCAATGTTTGATTTGAACCTCCTGGTTTACTGTTTGTAAAATGCTACAACCGACTGTGGTAAAGGCGGGAAGCAGCATGTAAGTGTAAGAATACACTACATTTCTTTGATGCATGGTGGCAAAATATGCTGATTGAGCAATTTCTGGTGTAGATAAAGTTGTAAATTGCTACATTTGTTGATCTGCTTGAAGGAGTTGACGTGCCCAGGTTAAATCAAGAAAATAATCAGAACAGTGTTTCTTCAACGTGCCTTTGAAGCACTTGGATCTGATATATATTTTGTCCTTACATCAAACTCTTATACACCAAACCTTTATATTTTGTCCTTACATCACACTCTTATACGCCAAACCTTCATATTTTGTCCTTACATCACACTCTTATACACCAAACCTTTATATTTTGTCTTTATATCACTCACTTATACACTGTAACTTTATATTATGAATTCAAATCATCTTTATACACTATGTCTTTATATTATGTTTTCATATCACAACCATATTTGCTGTGCCTTTATATTTTGTCTTCATGTCACACCCATATTTGCTGTGCCTTTATATTTTGTCTTCATGCCACACCCATATGCTAAAATTTCATGTTCATTATCACACACATACAGTTCGATTTTGTGTTCTCGTCACAACCATACAGTTAGATTTCATGCTCATATCACACCCATACAGTTAGATTTCATGCTCATATCACACCCATACAGTTAGATTTCATGTTCATATCACACCCATACAGTTAGATTTCATGTTCATATCACACCCATTCAGTTAGATTTCATGTTCATATCATATCCATACCCTTACTTTTTATGGTCTTGTCGCATCTCCGCCCTTATGTTGTGTCTTCCTCACACCTGTAAACGTGTATTTTATCTTTATTTCTTAACCACACTTGGATTTCATCTTCATTCTGCAGCCTAACATCCATACACATTGATTTCATATTTATGTCATACCTGTACATTCAAATTTCATCATAATTCCACACTCTTACATAGTTCTTCGTTTATCTCCCATATGCTTTTGATATCGTACTTTATAATTTTAACCACAAGTTTAGATGTCATCTTTATGTACCTACAATAAAAAATGTTCCTTTATAATCCACACTTTGACTTATATTTAACTAGAATAATTAAAATAGCCGTAGAATGACTGGAATACACATATTTTCATTTTTAACTTCCAAATACAATCAAAATTAAACAAAGCTCGTTTGTATCACCTAATTACAGACGTAAAAAAAAAACGGGTAAAAAAAAAATGGTGTGTTTGTGAACTGTTATCTTAATTTTCGTAACAAGACAAGACGACACTCAGCAATGTCAAGCGCATGTGTGTGAAGCTTGGCTTTTCGATGATAAGGGTTAAACGAGATTTTGCTCAGTTCATGTTTATTCTTTCTTGGTTTGTTTGTGTGTGTGTGTGTGTGTGTGTGATGGGAAGTGAGTGAGTGGGTGAGAAGTCTAATTTCTAATTGTTTCAGTGGCTCATATGTATTTTTGTTTGTCTTTGGGGTGTATGCAGTAGTTTCTATTTGTGTATGGTCTACGTTAGTGAGTGTTTTATATATATATATAGTGTGTGTGTGTGAGTATTGTGATTTTATATTTTTGCATACACCTGTGTATTTATATGGTACATAATTGTGTTTATATGTGTTTGTGTTGCATATAATACCGTACTTGGTCAAAAATGCCTGTGCTATGCTTAGTTTTTGGAAAATTACCCACAGCATCTGCTAACGTATAAGAATGTTAATTCCGTTCTTTCCTGAATGTGAGATAATGATTTACACTGTCTTCTTGAGTATAAGCATATTTCTAATGCTGACAGCAATTATTTTGTGCTTTTGTAAAAGAAAAAAAAATGCTCAGAGGATCACAGCACTTCTGATCTTCCTTGTAATAGAAAGCATTCGGGGGGGGGGGGGGGCATTTATAACAGCGTCACTATTCCCAAAACATTAATAAGTAATGATCAGTGAATAATTAGAATTTAAATTAAAGCAAGAAACGTCAGCAGTATATTATTTTTTAAACGTTTTTATAAAAGACCTTTGTTTCTTCTTTTCTTTGGTGACATTAATCTGAGTTTCCACGAATGTCCAAGTAATAAAAATCGTTGGCAAAGGTATTTATAGTTAAGTGTAGCATATATATTGAAAGTTACCTTTTGAGTTCACCTTATTATTTACTTTAAATCAGGTTCAGATAAAAGGAATATAAAAATAACAATAACATAAGAAAAAATATGATTATGAAAATGTATCATGTATTTCTGGATGACAGATTTCATCAATTTCCACCAGAGCTGATAAGCACATATGTTTATAACGCGCAAATCTTAATTTTTGTTTTGTTTTTTGTTTACCGAAATTCGGAAATAGTAACAATAAAACTTTTTTTTAATATATTCCTGTGTTTGCTTATTGAAATCCATACAAGTACAATACGAAATATTTTAAATGAACCATAACAAGCTATCTATGCTAAAGTATGAATAATAAATGTATTTCCACCACTAGCTTAAGGAAATTATATTTTAAAAAATAAATAAGTTAAAAAAAATCTGTGACATTTATTTAGTAATATCTACTTAATTTGTCTTCTAAGCATAAAGAAAAAGCAAATTCACAAAGTGATAATGAAAGAGTAAATGCTGAATAATCTAATTAAATCTTTTTACTCGTAAAGTTGCCTCATTAATGATGCTTTGCGTATTATTTAATGTCTAAGTTTAGAAAAATTGTTTGTGTCCGCCATAGTCTTCTGAAGATTTGAATGTGCTCTTAGCTCTAAAAGGGTAGAGGACCACTGGGTTATAGAGTGCCCAGATCCAAAGTCATATTGTGTGTGTACACTGATGGGGGTTATAAAATGGTCAGGTCTGACGTTATATTGCTTAACACTGATGGGAGTTATAAAGTGGTCAGGTCTGACGTTATAGTGCGTACACTGATGTATATGGGGGTTATAAAATGGTCAGGTTTGGCGTTATAGTGCTTACACTAATGAATGGGTATATAAAATGGTCAGGTCTGACGTTATAGTGCGTACACTGATGTATATGGGGGTTATAAAATGGTCAGGTTTGGCGTTATAGTGCTTACACTAATGAATGGGTATATAAAATGGTCAGGTCTGACGTTATTGTGCGTACACTGATGAATGGGTTATATAAAATGGTCAGGTCTGACGTTATAGTGCTTACACTGATGAATGGGTTACATAAAATGTAAGGTCTGTAAGTGTTTTATCTGTGAGTAATGTGAATGTTTTAAATGAGTAGACCCTGAGTAATATATAAAGTATAAATGGGTAATCTTTGAGTAGTATATAAAGTAAGTTGTCTATGGATCATATTTTCACTCATTTAGCATTTATGTGTGCATTTGAATATTGAGTGAGTAGTCTCTTGAGTATTATGTGAGTAATGTATTAGGGATACTTTGCGAATAATATTTAAGTAATAAGTGAATAATCTGTAAGTAATATGTAAGTAAAAGGAAAACAGTGAGTAATATGCAGTCGTTGAGTGAGAAGACAGACTGTGAGTAATATATGAGTAATGAGCGAAAACGGTGTGAGTAATACATGAAGTAATAAGTTCATAGCACTTTGCACAAGACAATCTTCTTTTTTTACAGACACGTAAACGCATTAACTCGGTCCAGTGCTTGCATTCGTTCACAAAGATTTGTTGAATTAACAACGGATCTGCAAGTGTACTGGCACATTTTCAGGCGAAGAAACACTCTCTGTATTCTCCGGTCACTTATTCTTTTTGACGCTTCTTTCATGATGGTTGGGAGAGAAAAGTCCTTCCTTTATGAGTAGCAGACGGACCTTGTGACGCAGTTGGCAATTGGCACCCAACCGGCGCTACCCCTACCTCGGACTTACACTGCCATTAGGCATCCTAGTCTTCCGATTATACATGCAATTAATTATTTGTTTTAAAATTTTATTAAGTATTTTAAATTTTATTTATTGATGGTTGTTTTCTTCTTTTTTTAAAGGTTGGTTATTTGTCTCGAATTTTGCTCTAGAAATAACTTGCTTAGTGCGCATTTCCGTCACGGTCTAAAAATATCCCCGTAGTGTTGGGACTTCCTTTATTTATTGCTGTTTTTGTTTTCTGTATTCCTTATTCGGACAGTGTAAGTGGCAACCTGACCCCAAGCACCAGCTCCTGGTTATTTGCAGTTATTACGTCACTGAGGCATTGCCCTCAAAGAGGATAACTCTTACCCGCGATTGACTGGCACAGCCCGAGTTTCATCGTGAATGGCGTTGTTGCTTGAAATCCTGTTGGTGTTGTTTTTTGTTTGTTTTTTTGTTTTTTTTTTTTTTGTTTTTTTTTTTGAGAGAGAGAGGGACATCAAATCCTGTTAGTATATCGATTAGGTTATTGAATTGATGTGTTTCTTTCTTGTGTTAGTTGGTTTACAGAAGCCTTTTCGTATCCTGGCAACCACTATGCACACGCTGTACTGATGCTTACAAGCAATTCTTTTAAACTTAACTGACCTCTTAAGAACTGTTTATCAGGTTTAATGAACTTTTCTGTCCTTGAAAGTAATTTTTTTTTAACCTCTAACTTCCCTCCCCGCCTATGAAAATCAATACCTAAGTCTATATGGGAATTTTCTTAAACATTTTTATTTATGTCCTTGAAACTCAATGCTTACGCCTATTTCGGAATTTTCTTGAACTTTTGTTTTTTGTGTTTGAAAATCCATGCTTAATCCTTCAAAACAATTCTCTTGAGCTTTCCTTGGAAATCGACCCAAGTCCTTTACTTAAAAGCATTTCTCTTAAATTTTTGTTTCGTGGAAAATCGATGCTTAATACTTTACTTGCAAGTAATTCTCCTAATTTCATCTGTCCCTGGAAACCGTTTCTTAGCAACTGAAAACATTTCTCATAATGTATGTCCCCATTCAGTCTGTCTTTAGTATTTGAAAGTAGTTCTCTTTATTATCTGCCCTTTAAGATCAATGTGTAACACTTTATTCATAAGTGATTTTTCTTATGTTTAACACTTTATACACAAGGGATTTTCCGATATATAATATGCAATTAATTTAATTAAGTAAGTAATTTTTCTTGTGTTTAGCACTTTATAGTAAGTGGTTTTTCGAAGAATAACACTTTATACATCAATAATTTTCTGACATTGTTCATAACAAAATTATCCAGTGGGGATGGACTGGAAGTTAGTGTGTTGAAGAAGTACCCTATTCTAATCACTTTGAATTTGAACATAACTTCAGTCTGGTTATAACGGCAATAGTTAGCTTACGGTAAGTTAACTGACTGATCAAGAAAGAATGGACTTTGAAATATTTCATACATGTTTGCTATTGATCTATGATTTGAATTGGAGAATGCTTATGTAATTGAAACATTATTTTTATGTTCATTAATTTGACTACATTGTATATTATACTTGTGAATTTTGATCGATGCTATATTTCTTATGTTGTGTGTGTATTGGGCTAAGAGAATTGTTGCAGGATTGTAAGTTGAGAATATTTGGTAAGAGAGAAAGAAGTTTAGAGATGAAATATGCCAGAAATTTAGTGCTGCCTTAATTTGACTTTTGCAGAGAGTCAGGCCTTTTTGTTTTATCTTTTGTCACATCGTAATATGGTGGCTACTGTGCTCTACTAGATTATGTTGGTGTGTGAATCCAGCATTGTTGTCAACTTATTACTACTAAAATGTGTTGCTGTAAGTTGATTCCTGTGAATTCCATTAAAGTGCTAATATGGCGGAAATTGTGGCTTGAGTTTGGTCTCGAAAGTCACGAAGATTATTTTGAATGTTCCTCATTGTTTGTTGAGTAAACGCGCACAGAAAATCAAGAACATTCCTCCTGATGTGCTTGATATCGCATGTGAAATTCAGGATGATTCTTTACGAGATGCTTGGAGAGTGTGTTTAAGATTCTGGAAAACAGCTGTGTAACATGCTTCTAAAAGAGACATATGGGACCTCGCCTAAATATGAAAGCAGTGACTTGTTGCAAACCATGTGACTGTGAACAGGTTATGTGCACTCACTTTACTTATTTCTCTGAAACTCTACTCTCATTTCTGTGATGCTATTCATGAACTTGATTATGTATTTATGTTAATTGACTGCTTATGTCTATGCTAGGATAAACTGAACAATTGTCCAGCATTAAATGAACATTGTTGTGAAGTGATGTAAATGTCAGCGCTCTTTTGATTATATTCATGTGTTGTATATTTGATTGTTGATTTAATAGATTTATTGTTCAATTTAGTAACCTTCTTACACATATTGATAAGGATATGTTGGAGAAGAAAGTGGGTGGATGGGGACTCGCTAAATGTAGGTTAAAAGACGGATTTATCTTCTCCTTTGGTAAGAAGTTTCACCTACGGAAGTATTGTGTAACGGTAAATGTCTTTAGTGTTGTGGATGAGAGAAAGCGTTAACATCGCCCGTATATCCGCCAAGTGGGAGAGACGAGCGGTTTCTTCTGGAGAAATATTAATAACATAATTAAGGTTCTCATCACTTGTAATTAGTTATGGATGATTAATAAATAATAAGAATAATCATAACCATTCACTAGGTGGCATTGTCATCAGATTGGTTTTTTTTTTTAAACGATTTACATTACCAAGACTTCGATCACTAGACAACTTCGAGCTTGACTTCGAAAGAAGTTATTTATTTATTTATCATCGTAACACTGCCTTCTTTTAGTCTACAAATCTCAGTTCTTCGGCAAAATAAAATATATATACTGAAAGATGAAAACCCCTGTAACGAAATGACACATAAACAATGAAGCAAGAATTCACTCGTACGACATCACGTGCGCAAGGTCAGAGCTCTATATTTAGAATTTCTTCAAGATCACTGATCGGAGCACTTTGGAGCTGTTAAACAATAACGGCCAAGATAACTGATTTATTTAAAAAAATTTTAATGTACAGACATTTCAAAAGTGTTTTTTTTTGTTTTTTTGTTTTTTGTTTGTGTGAATGTTTTTTTAATTGGTTACAGGGCTTAATATAACATGGATTGATAAGAATTTTAAGAAAACAGTACTTTAATGTTCTTACAATGGCAGATATATTGGTTTTGGAGATAGGCAGGTTTTATGGAATAAAGATGGCAGGTTTATGCGGTCAGATATGGCAGGTTTGTGAAGTTTTTGCAAGAAGGCAGGTTTATGAAGTTCTGGGAAAAACATGTTGTGAAATCTTGGGGATGAAAGGTTGTGAAATCTTGGAGATGACAGGTTTATGAAGTTTTGGAGATGGCAAGTTGGTGTAGTCTTTGAAATGGCAAGTTTGTGATGTCTTGGAGATGGCAAGCTTGTGAAGTTTTGGAGATGGCAAGTTGGTGCAGTCTTTGAGATGGCAGAATTATGAGGTTTTGTGTGATTTTCGAGATGACCTGTTATAGGGTATTAGAGATGACAGGTTTATGAAGTCTTGGAGATGGCAGGTTGATGTAGTCTTTGAAATGGCAAGTTTGTGATGTCTTGGAGATGGCAAGTTTGTGATGTCTTGGAGATGGCAAGTTTGTGAAGTTTTGGAGATGGCAAGTTGGTGTAGTCTTGAGATGGCAAATTGGTGAAGTCTTGGAGATGGCAAGTTGGTGCAGTCTGAGATGGCAGAATTATGAGGTTTTGTGTGATCTTCGAGATGACCTGTTATAGGGTATTAGAGATGGCGGATTTCTGAAGTCTTAGAAGTGGAAGATTTCTGAAGTCTTGACAGGACAAGTTAGACATGTACAAAGCCGGGAGACCAGAATCGAGGAGAGTTTAGTCCCACCATCTGCCTCCTGATGAGGACTAAGCTTGAAGTTTACGGTTGATTTGCTGGAGAAGAGTGGTTAATTTCATCACTCTTTATCCGTCCGTGAAATCAACGAACTTTGGAAGTGGATCTTTGTATAATTAAATCTAAGAGCAGTGTAGGTTATATTTTAAAATCTTTTACTTTATCTTCTCATGCAGAATAGAAACTATTATTGCCTCTTCTTACCACCCACCCAGAGCTCACGGCACACGGAAAATAAATAAATGGCTTTGCTCGAATTGGGTTAAATGTGCTTCGCCATCCTCTAGACTTAACGGCAGACCAGAATTTCATTACGATTGTCATGTTAAAGGGGAATCAACGAACACCAGATTTCATGGCCTGCTATTATTTCCAATTTTTAATGTTCTTTTTCCCCTTGGTCACTGTCTGGTCTGCGTTCAAGGCCACCTCCGCCAACAGTCTGGACCTGATGTGTTGAGAACGCTGATAAAGGGAGGTAAGAGTTAGTCGAGAATTCTTCTGGCGGTCATCGAGCTGTAATGGCTTCCAGACGAAAGTCGTTAGATTGTATGATGAAATAACGAGTGTGATTAGTAGCCGAGACCTCGCGATATGCAAGAGTTGACCGGGAAGGGAGCGCACTGTTGTCCTGTAACTCTGGTCATTCATTCTAGCTGTGGTCAGAGTGTGACACGTGCCAGATTGTGTCTTGCGTGTTTGAGAGTTATGCTTGGGCGCGGATATCCTTAACAGTGAGCTTGTCAGTTACCCTCGCAACCCACGGTTTTGAGTTTAGCTCTCACTCACTCTCCATTCATCCATCGCATGCACGCTTTACCGCCTCTCACACCACACGCCGTCTCTGGAAATCTCACTCATCTGCACGTACAACAGAAATGCACACACACACACGAGCACGTGTAATCATTTATGTTATCAGTACACTAGACCTATTGGGAATCTAACATTAATTTTGACCTTTTGGAAAAATAGCATTAGTGCGCTAGACCTTTTGGAAATAGATACTCTCGGCCTGTTAGAACTGCAGCATTAATACGTTAGGCGTGTTGGAAATATAGTAATAGTTAATACGTGCGTTAGGCGTGAAGGAAATGTAACAGTAATACGCAAGGCCTGTTTGAAAGGCATTATTGATTTAGAAAAATACTTTGTGTTAACAGCAGGTAAGTTTGTTGAAAATGTGCGAATGGGTACGGTATGTGAATTGATGTGCGTGCGTATAGATAGATAAATAGATAGATAGATGGATAGATAAATAGATAGATAGATAGATGGATAGATAAATAGATAGATAGACAGACAGACAGACATACAACTAATGCAGATAGTGACTACTATATTTGCAAGGCTTTATTATAATTCAAACGCTGTTCAGTGGCTTGCAGTATTATAGCTTATTAAAAGTTCCTGTATTATTCACAGGACCACTCTACATTTGGCCTCAGAAGCAATTCACTATGGGAAGTGATGAAAAGAAGGCTGTGTGTTGACATTGGGTTTCCGTATAATTCCCACATGATGTGTTTCTCCGCGATGCTGGTGTCAGAAGTTCGGTCAGGGGATTTAGTTCTTAGATCGTAGATCTTTGCTTTTCCAAGAAAACTATCATATGAATTTTATCATGGTTTTTTTTTAAGGATAAATGTATCTTAAAGGAGTTCTATGATATTCTATAGTTGTTTAAGTTACATTTGTTGTCACTGCTGCTAGATATTCGTATATTATTGCCTAAAACTTGAATTTGCTGTTTGTCTTATGAATAAGGGACTTGTTAGGCCGACACTCGTCGCCAGTAATTCTGCTGAGACTTTAAATGAAATTATTAAGAATGACAAACATTCAGTCTTTATCATTGATGGAGCAAAAAGTACTTTGAAGTTAATTACATTGTAGAGATGTCGTTTGAAACTGGAGTAAGCTGCTATTTTGTTTTTGAACTCTGTGCTGCTTTTCCTTGTATATTTATTGTACTTCTTATATAGTGCTTTCTTGTATGTTTATTGTACTTCTTACACAGTGCTTTCCTTTGTATGTTTATTATGTTTCTACACACCGCGCTTCCCATTTATGTTTATCTTACTTCTGTACATGGGGTTTCCATAAGGTATACAAAACTATACATGATCTTCTCAAAGGTTTTACTGTGGTGCTTTGTTACAATTTAGTATAAGGAGCATCGAAAGTCAACATTCAAGCCAGTCCGAATAGATGTATATTTTCTTTTTAAAATAATTTTAATTTAAAACCAACATAGCTTCATTTGATAGCATAAAGTGAATTCATCGAAAACTTTCCTTGCCGCGTGTAACTCAAGGGACGTAATACCTGCACAGCAGTTTGTAGTTATAGTCACTCAGCTGTGTACTACTATTCAGTTATCAGACTTAAGAAGTGTAGATCGAATATTATAGTACCAGTCTTACCGTTAAAAAAGAAAAAAAAATTAGAAGAAAAAGTATTGTCATTTTTCCAGTTCTCTCAGTGTCTTATAATGATCACTGTATTGAGACAACCGAACTTAGCAGTGCATTATTCCTAAACAACCTACTCCAAATTTCCAGCCGTTGACATGATTTTTAGTATTTGTCAAATTTATAACAACGAACTTACAACATTAACTTACAAGGCAGTGTCACGATTTTGGTGAACGTTTACGTGAACTAGAGTATTGTATGGCTTGACACACCTAAATAAATATACACACTGTATTTATGTTTTAAATACTAATTGTTCTTCTCTAGTCAATTTCTCGATATAGTAATGAAGGCAATGTTTAGAACCAGCAGCCGCACGGTAAATATACAATGTAGTCATATTACCACTGCATATAGTGTTACAGAAACTCAACGCTCTCCCATGGGGAAACCAGGGAGCAGCGTTGTAGCGGTACGTCATCATTGGGGCGTGCACATCTGAATTGAGGTCACATGACGAGCACAGTTTCATTGAGGACTTGCGACGGCAACATCTCCATTACGGTCGTATGATGTCACCCATTTCTGCCGTGTGGATTGTAAAGTGTCAATTCGTCGGTGACACAGATTTACAACTTATTTGCCACACTTGTGGGTTCGCCATGCGGAATTGAAACTGTGGACCTGCTTGTCAGGGTTTGAATTTAATCTGCAGTGCAAGCATTTGTAATCAGTCACGTCTGCCATCTGGGAACTTCGGTATTCGTACATTTTCAATCAACGAGACGTAACGACTGAACTAGCGTTGTGATTATCTGCAACAGTGACAGATTCCATTTGACTCAATTGTCGTTAGGAAAGACTTAGAAAGGAGTGGGAGAAATGGGCGGGGGGGGGGGGGTCGCGAGGGAAAGGTGAGGGAGGAAATTGGAAAGAGAAAGTATGGTTTGTCGTTTTTTTTCTCTCAGCGTATTTTGGGTCAAGGCCACTCAGTAAAGTGTTTCGATATCAGGCGATGGCGATGCTTATATCAGATCTCATCGTTGAAGAAGTCTGTAAATTGAATACGTAAACTGAAGCATGATTTCCCGGTTTATCTCTAAACTCTTTTCTGTTCTTTTTCTTTTCTTTTTTTTTAGCTCGCGGTTTCATGTCTTAAAACTGTTTTGCTTGTGGTGGTTCGTAACTAAAACAGTTTTATTATTGTGTAGTTGTGTTTGTTGGTGGTTGTGTCTCAAACATTGTTTTATTTTTGCTTATGTGTCTCACTGTTGTCTGTATGGTAGGTGGTGTATCGCAATTTTTTATTTGTGGCGATTCACGTCTCATACACTTTTATTTAGGGTGGGGGTGTATGTCTCAAGCACAGTTTTATTTGTATTGGATGTGAAAGTTGTGCTCTGTTTACTTGCAGATTCAGTTCTAGAGTAGTCATTTATTTTATTTTATTTTATTAATTACCTCTCTTTGTGGTACGATAAGTACGAACTTTTCATTATTATTATTGTTATTGATTAACTAGGCTGATTTAATGAATATATGATTGTACGAGAAGGAAGTCACCGGATGAACACCTATTGAGGGGTTCAGTATTTCTTTTGTAAATATGTTGTTATTATGTCGTTAGCAAACTTTATACAGTACCATGACACGTTTTATGACGTAGAAATTTTTGCGACCTAGCAAACTGTAACGAAAACGCAGAAATTTTATGACTGTATGGCGTAGCAAATTTTATGATGTAACAGAAAATTTATGACAGTGAAACTTTATGACGCAGCAGACTTGATCACAGCATATTTTATGACGTGTAAATTTTGACGTAGCGGGCTAGGATATGACGCAGCCAACTTTATGCAATGATATCTTTTTGTTTCAGTGGATGTACATCATCCCCTTCGTCCTCATGATGATGCTAATGTCCTCTCAAGGCGATCCGCAGGCTGCAGCTGGCGGTGGAGGCGGCGGACGGTGATAAACGATTATTTCTTCTTTTTTTTTTTTAAGTCAGTCGTCTGCGTTATCCAGTTTTCCCCTTTCTTTGTCATTTCGCCTCCCCCTCTTCCTCTCCATCTTCTCAAACCCAGCGAGATGTATACCCATCCATTACGGATAATTTCACCCCCCCCCACCCCTTCCAGACTAAGTCAGCGCCTTGTGCACGCAGTGATCTGTAGGACGAACACAAAGACCTACCTGTCCGTCGTTTTATTTTATGAGGTTCTACCTCATCATGATTTATGTGTGCTAATGCCTGAACATAAAGGACCAAACATTTACGTCAGTGTTTGCCTGTAACTTTATTGCATTTGAGGCCGACCTTGACACTCCTGAAAATGTAGACAGGCCTCATTGCACTTTGCACGTTTGATATTGGACTTGGTGTAATAGTCAGGTAATTGAATATGAAAACCGGAAGTTTGTTTCGTTGTCTTCATTTGTTTTTTTTATTTATTTGTTTCTGTGTCTTGGCTACATTATTTTTAGTATTAAGACACTTGCCTGTATTAATTCAATCTATTTGTCAATTGTGATTTTATTGCGTGTTTCGTATGAATTAAAAAGAGCGAATAAAAATGTGTGCTGATAATTTTTATTCGAGTTTTGGGAAATTAATTTGTTACATTAGGCTTAAAAAGTTCATAATGTTAAAATGATTTATTCACATAATATTTATATATTATTTTAACTTTATAAAAATAGCATAATTGGTAAATTGCTTTAACGATTTATTTGTGCGAGAGAAAAATGTCAGATGTCACAAATCAGAACTACACACCTAGTACCCATTGGTCTCACAAATCAGAACTACACACCTAGTACCCATTGGTCTCACAAATCAGAACTACACACCTAGTACCCATTGGTCTCACAAATCAGAACTACACACCTAGTACCCATTAGTCTCACAAATCAGAACTACACACCTAGTACCCATTAGTCTCACAAATCAGAACTACACACCTAGTACCCATTAGTCTCACAAATCAGAACTACACACCTAGTACCCATTAGTCTCACAAATCAGAACTACACACCTAGTACCCATTAGTCTCACAAATCAGAACTACACACCTAGTACCCATTAGTCTCACAAATCAGAACTACACACCTAGTACCCATTAGTCTCACAAATCAGAACTACACACCTAGTACCCATTAGTCTCACAAATCAGAACTACACACCTAGTACCCATTAGTCTCACAAATCAGAACTACACACCTAGTATCCATTAGTCTCACAAATCACTGTCGGCACCAGAATTATTTATTTAAAAGAAAGTGTTAGTCTTGAATACTTTGAACAATGCATTAAGAGTAGAACTGAATTGAGTCTCGAGTCTATGCACATTTAGCGAATTTTTCGTTTGTATGTGTCTGTGTGTGTATATATGTGTTCTGTTTTTGCAGAAACACATTCATCCGAATTCGAGCGTTTAGTTTCTGCCAGTTAATTTTGCAGCATCAATTGGCTAAATAGGCTAGTGCCAAAGCACATCCAGGCAAGAGCATGTTCCGTGTGTGTGGGTGGATGGGTGGGAGGGAAGGGAGTAGTGACAAGAAGACGTGATTGGGTCAAAGTCCATTCTTCTGCAGTCTTTCTCACTTATGATGAACAGTAGTCGCGTGAAGCAATGTCCTGGTAAGGAGACAGAAGTCAACCAAATGACTGGGTTGGAACGAAGTTTATTAGTTATCTGCCCTTGAATTTGCCTTATTCTGACCAACATTCGGCCAAGAAAACGTGCTGCCCAGGTTTCCAGAATTCATGATCGAGACTTGACGTGACGCAAGAAGCAAGAAAGGTAACAGATATCCAAAAACTAATCCACGCGCACTCGTATCAGTTAAAGAGTTGGAATCAGAGTCATTCTGTGACGCAACATATAAGTGGTCCGAATCCAACCAATCTTCGCAAACGCATTCCACGTCCGAACAAAGTAGTGAATGCCATTTAAACTCTCTTGGCCTCTTTAAGTTAGAGATTAATGTTTACAAGCAAAATGAGATGTATTCTTTTTCAGTTTGTTTTCGTGACTTTTGATTTAGGATGTATGTGTTTGTAAGCATGGGTGGGTGAGAGAGGGAACTTCCGATGTCGTTTAATCTGACCTATAAAAGGTTGCGATTCTTAGACACCTCTGACAAAACAATACTATCTCAACAGGGGCTACAGAATAAGAGACCAGATCAATGGAACTCGACCTTGCTGCGTCCATCACAAACAATGGACTTGACTAGGCTGGCAAGGTCGGGAAAGGTGTAAAAATGCTTGTTCCACAAAGTGCTTCGGCGACAGAAACTCACACACTAGGGTCCCCACCAGACAGATGCTCAGGATTTTGTTTGCAAAAGAAATGCAAAAGTGGGGGAGGGTGGAGGTACATCCTTTGAATGCCTGAAGAACCGAACCCACTCACTACCAACCCACACAAACACTTTGAGTCAGAGCGAGGTTTCATTGTAGGTTTCGGCCCCCCTCCCCCTCCCCCCCCCGGTGGGGTAGGGTAGGATAATTCTGCAGAATGATGTCGGCGCTGAACGCCATTCATTCACTTAATTTACTTTGTAGTCTTTGTAAGGGGAGAGGGTGAATCGATAATCAGTCATTCTCTGGGCAACTGGGGCGATCTGTCTGTGCTGTTTGCAAGGAGGAAGAGGATTCTGTAAAGATCAGCATGTTCTAGTGGGGACTTCAACTTTGCCTTGGGCTCATAGTGTTTCTGCCTCCACTGAAGAGGTCGGTTGTGGTTGGAGATCTCCACAGGGTCTGACCAAACTATATTGTTCGTCGAAAGGGAGTTTGCATCAGTGACCCTGTTTACATTGCACTTTTACAGTTTTAGTAATAATGGTTTGACAGGCACGCCACTTAGTTAATGAAAGGGATTATTATTATTAATTAATCTTTCATAACTAACCACAAGTGATGAGAATCTTAATTTATTTTATTAATGATCCTCCAGCAGACACCACTTGTCTCTCTCACTTGGTGGATATTTTGGGCGCTATAAATGTTTTCTCTATTCCACAACATAAAGCAACACTTACAGTCACATAATGTTTCCATGAGTGTAAACTTCTTACTAAAGGAGAAGACAAATCTGACTTTAATCTATATTTAGCAAGCCCCCATCCACCCACTTTATTCTCCAACATAGGATTATCAATATGTTTAAGAATGTCAATAAATTTATTAAATGAACAATCAAATATTCACATGACAATTACAATGAAATAGATTACTTGACATCAATATTCCAAGAACTAACGTTCAGATAATTTTACATTACATAGTCTCAATATATAAAGAAATAAAATTACAGTTCAGTAATAAGGTTGGGTAACTCTGACAATTTAGCAATTTATATAACAATTTGAATTTAAAATATGGAGGGCAAATTTACTCTGTCACAAATGGAAAGGAATGCTACCAGCAAATGGTAGCTTTAACGACATTGGAAAGAATCTGCAATTCTTCATAGGACATGGTCCTGGTTCTGCTGTCGGCTAGGTATTCTACATTTCACGACAGGGAAACGTACGAATATCACTGACTTTAGGTTAAGTATTTCATGATGGTTATTTTTTTTTTTTTAGTAATGAGTGTGCTATGTGGTTACCCGTGTCCAGACGATTAATGTCAGGAGATAGATTTTGGTCATGAACTTTGGAACAGGAGAGGATTCGAGTTTATAGCCTGTGATTTATACATGAAAATATTTCACTGCAGTTATATCGTCTTACAGTTCCCAACTGTATATTATGTTAGTGCTTACTTGGAATTATCTTCATTAAAAATAGAATCATATTATTTATCACTCTGTATTACATTTTGTCTGAATTTTAAAAAAAATCATTGTTTAATTTTAAAAAGTAAATGGTGAATACACTGTGTCCTCGGTGTGTTGACAGTAACATCCTGCATGATGGAATTTCAGTTGGCATCTGCTTACTGATTTCTCACATGAAGGTAAAGTTATAGTAAACATTTGTCTTGTGTGATCACAAATCATATATACTGACGAAACGCTTTAAGTTTGCCCCTTAGCACTACATCATACATCCACTTCTGAACTCGGAAACCTGAGAAGAAAAATGACAGCCTTCAAGACACATAATTTCTTTTTTTAAAGGTAACATGTTTACAAGCAATTCAATTGTTCATATATATATGAACAATTCATTTTGTGTTTTAAACATATATATAAAGGATTCTGTATTAATAAAAAGGCGGTCTGAAAAAAGGAATTTAGGCCCATATCAAGCATAATCATGTGTGAAGCCACATATTCCATACAGATTTACAGATTATTACAACAAAATAAGGATTATATACAAACTTATCCTCTTTTCAATAATTTAGAAACAAATCCAACAAATTAATCTCACTCTTGATAGGCTATCAACAAATCGAAATCTGCCATACTTAAGCTTCTTGTAACAATCTGCCAGGAAATTAAATTCAGTTGACTTAAGAAAATGCTGTGTATTAAAATTGAATATAAATCTTAATAAGATTAAAAAATTGTCATGTACAGGCAAGAAAGTGAAGCCCTGCCAACCAAAGCCTTGGTGGCCTTTTGTGAGTTATCAATACAAATGTAGAAACTGTTAGGATGACTGTCATAGGATTCCACACGCATACATGCCAAAGAAGTTTTTCTGGCTTTTCCTTTTATGCGTAAAGGGTAACATTTTATTGACGTGTTTGCAGTGAGAATGCATATTCAATGAAAAGAAAATGTAAGCAACATAGGACGAAAACAAACATAAACAACAACACTCACCTCCTCTCAAAACGATAGTAGATAAAAGGTTTATCTTCTTATGAATGTGAATAAAATTTATTATCTTACGAGGGCCTATCTTGTACAGAACTGTAAATCATCCATCTTAAACAGGGGTAACTTCTTTTCAATGAATGATGATTAAAACAACAAGTTCAGAATAATGCAATAACTTGTGCTATCAACTGCTTATATTAGTAAATGCAAAATTATTTAATAAATGTCAACAAAGTCCTGGTGCTAACTAGCTCCTCCATGGTTGAGCAAGAATGAATAATTAATTACTTTCCCAATCATTAACTAGCCTTACATATTTATAATCAAATTAAGTACCATGTTTTGTTTTGTTTTAACAATATATTGGATTAACTTACTTACAATTTTTATTTCTACACCCGTCAAAAATTCAAGTAGGGTGTTACAAAGTGGTGATACGATGGCATGAACAATGATACAAAGTGGTGATACGATGGCATGAACAATGATACAAAGTGGTGATATGATGGCATGAACAATGATACAAAGTGGTGATACGATGGCATAAACAATGATACAAAGTGGTGATACGATGGCATGAACAATGATACAAAGTGGTGATACGATGGCATGAACAATGATACAAAGTGGTGATACGATGGCATGAACAATGATACAAAGTGGTGATACGATGGCATGAACAATGATACAAAGTGGTGATACGATGGCATGAACAATGATACAAAGTGGTGATACGATGGCATGAACAATGATACAAAGTGGTGATACGATGGCATGAACAGTGATACAAAGTGGTGATACGATGGCATGAACAATGATACAAAGTGGTGATACGAATGGTGGCACAAATGATGACGTATGCTTGTGTAGAAAAATGGAAGAAAATAACAACGTCATCGAGACATCGTCAAACCAAGGTTTCCTCTCATGGGTCAGTCATATCAGGGGAACTGCCTGACCACAGGTCAAGTTGTGTCGGCTTTCAGCAACAAATCGATGTCGCCTCTTGCTGTCAGTGAGGCGTCCTCGCGCCGTGACGTCACATTTTCACCAATACGTCTATGTGGACTGTGACCGAAACCTGAAGTATAGGTTCAGGGTCGAAGCATGCCTGGATGACTGTCCTTGCGACTGGTTCATCCCTCGCCATAGTTGGGCAGCGTGGTTCGCCAAAAATGGTGGGAGTTCGAATCCCAGTGAACTTCCACTGCATTGAATTGTCCCAGTTACTTTACCATCGTAACCTCATGTGGCACTCAATAAGACAACAGCAACAACAACAAAAAGATACACAAGAAAAGAAATCTAGTTTACTCCCTTCTCTGTTTCTTGTAGTATCTCCAACTTTATGTTTCTTCTGGTGTTGAAAAACAAACTACATTCTCCCTAAGAATAAATTCACAACACAGACTGTGCAGAGCGTGTGTGAGTGTAGTAGATTACAGGATTCAGAAAGTGCATAGGAACGTAAGTGAGAGTGAGTGTGTGTGTGTGTGTGTGTGTGTGCGTGCGTGCGTGCGTGCGTGTGCGTGCGCGTGTGGGATTCAGAAAGTGCAGACTTTGATAACGAAACAAGGTAGGCTTGTGTCCCAGAAAGTACAGACTAATATTGATCCTGGGTACAAAAGAGAGCGGATGATTACATCCCAGAAAGACTTTAATCTTGAGTACAAAGAGCGGATGATTATGTTAATTTGGGGCTCACAAAAACAAAAAAAAACCGAAAGAAATTTGTTTCAGAAAGCAAATAAGAACACTATAACCCGAAAGCAAGTATTAATAATTAGACTTTTTATTCACCCTATTTGAATGAGTCAGGCGACACTTGCAGTGAAGTATTCTTTGCATAAAACAACAACAAAAAGCTATATATAATTTTGTAGAGTCCAAATTATGTTGCTCATCTTGTACAGTAAATTTCTTAACCATTTTTTCTTTTATGTTGGGTGGTGGTGGATTTTGTAATTGGTATGTTCTGTTCATTACTGACGTGAGAATGACGCGCTGACTCTTAACATTATTGCACAACTCGTTGTTTTATCTTGACACTTTTTTGCAGTTGCAAGTCTGCTTTGTATGGCATAAATAAAATTTGTCACAAAGAAGTAAATTGTTCAGGTCCTGTGTGCAACTGTATGGATGACAAAATCATAGTTTCAAACATCAAAACACACACATTTCAGTTGTAATTTATTTTTTCAGCCTGCGTTAAAACATTCAAATATTTTCTTCTGAATTATCAGCTTCAATTACACTACACTGCAAAATAATCGGCCTTTTTATTCGAGTGCATCACTGATTTCTTTTTCTCAAAACGTATGATGGCATTTCAGAAGATGGTATCTCTGCTTACTAAACAATTATAATAAGTTGCTCGCATTTTGCTCAAATTCTTGTTCCAAAATTATATTTCTAAGATGAACGATTAAGATTAAATGTCAAAGTGAGAAGATATCAGTCTTTGTACATCACGTGATCTGACCAAGATTTAAAAAAAAAACCCGACGTTTAACAACATACCAATGGCAATTCAAATAATTACTTCTCTGCAAATATACTATTGTGATTACACATTTTCTAAACGTATCAGCCTCAAATTATATTTTTCAGACATCAAATTATTCAGTATCCAGTGGCAGAAAGCGAGTAATCGGCTAGCCTGTCATGTATTTTTGTCTTGGGCGTACTACAGTGTCCATTAATCGGCTAGCCTGGCATGTATTTTTGTCTTGGGCGTACTACAGTGTCCATTAATCAGCTAGCCTGGCATGTATTTTTATCTTGGGCATATTACAATATCGATTAGTTCAGGGTTTCTACACTGTATGAGGATTTGTGTCTTTCAAAGTTGTTGTTTCTTGACCTTTATGGCACAGTGCCTCACTCTGATCTGTGTAACAGAATGGTCACTGATTACACCTTCTAGCCAGTGCTGGTGACTGCTTTGGAATTCATTTTGTTCTCAGAGTATGGACCACTGGTAAAATATGCAGGTCTGCAACTTTTACGCCGATATACTGTTATGCCGCCAATTTGACTCATGGCCCCCAACCCTTGAAACAGAGGGACTCAGTCTCAATGCTCGTCCAAAGAGTCGTTTGCAAAGAGTAAAGAATAGAATTTCCACCTTGGTTTTCTTACGCCTTGAAACCACGCCCATATCTACCTGAACTCACTCTTGACCCAATCAAATTCAAAATCCACCTAGAGCTAATTAATATTTATGACTTTCTTGCACCTCTTCCAACCCACATTTTGAATAAGTCAAATGCGTGTTGAGGCTTCAATTACATCAGCCTAAAATTGCATAACACATAACAAGCAAAAAACCAAGACTACAGATGTAATGTTTTAAAGACCAAGTGAAATGGAATCTAGGTCAGCCTCAGATAAGAATAAAACCGTATGAAATGAGTAATTCCCATTCTTAGAATCAAGACTGCAAACTTTAAGAGATTTGTATATTTATTTTGGTATTGAAAGCAATAGTTCTGAAAGAAATTAGAGCTCTCGTTCATTTGTGAGACTGACTTCTCACCATAGTAACATACCATTTTGGTGTCATGGTTTGGAACTACAATCCGCATGCGTTGTCTAAATTTTCTTGCGTTAGACGCGTGGGTTTGAAAAATTAAAACATGGTTAAATATTGCAGTGCGTGTGGCTGCACAAACAGCGGACAAACTAAAAATATTCATTTTTCTACACTTCCCAAAGATCACAGATTATGAAAGAAGTGGATTACAAAGCTGAAAAAAGAAAACTTTCATCCGACAGCAAATGCGGTAGTGTTTAGCGAGCACTTCCAAGAAGACTGAAATGCAAAGCAGACAGTAATTTCGGGACAGTTTAGCAATGCCAATAATAATAAATAAATAATCTTCTTACAAATATTAAACTTGTTTCATCAAGAAAAGTATTTAATTATTTGATTTATTTAATGTTGTTTATCTGAAGCAATAATATAACTGCTAATACAAACATTGTCAGGACAACATATCTATATGCGTGAATATTGGGTCCAGAATTTATAAACAAATATATGCATATATAATTTTGTAAACTATTTACTTCTATATTTTATTCCAAGGAAGGTATGATATTAAAAATAGTTACGGAATAAATCAATATTATGGTAAGAAAACTTTGCAATTTGTATATAAAAAATAAAAAATAAAATTTGTAATCATATTACACCTTAATACATGAACGATTCTTTTGACCTGAATTTTAAGACAAGGAGATATGTTTGTTCTTCCTGTTTTTATTTTTATTTTTTAATTAAAAATGTTAAATGTTAAACATGCTACATTGCTCAACGGACAATTCTTATTTTATCTTATGATGCTATATATATATTTTTTTATTGTAATTGGTTTGCAAAATTGGCTTTTAAACTAAGACTGCAACCCAGCCATTATATGTATTTACCTGACATTAAATTTTAATCAGTATGCTTTATATATATTATTTTACAGTTTATGGTTTCATAATCCCGCGTATTAAAGTTATAGAATCTTGGAGCACTAAACATACCATCACTAGTAAGGGGGCAAAAACTGGAACTTTGTCTCTAGAATTCTAGCCATTTTTGTTGTTATAACTGTATTTGATTGTTACTTTACAATTTACATCGTGTATACACAATATATTAATAATTGCAATATTAATTAGAAGAAATGCATATATTTAAGCTTTATAAGACTCTCTAACTATTAAATATATATATAAAACATTGACCAATAATTGTTAAATTTAAAGCTTTTGATTTAAATAAAACAGTACACACACACACACACAAAATTAAACACACATAGTACTTATATAGACATTCATGCAAATATATAGAAAGAAATATAAAATAAACTACTAGGAGGTAAATTAGATCTATTCATAATAAAATAATAATCACCCACTTAAAACAAGACTACACTGCTATTCTCTATAGTGTTCATCATTAGAAAATAAAGTAATTTAAAATTATTTACAGAATGATAATTAATCACTTATTTCAAACACAACCATACTACTGTTCTCTAAATGTTAGCACAAATCGTTAATACTATCACTAATAGTAATACATATCAGGAGTAAATGTAATATATATATAATGACAATTACAAGACTGCACATATAAAGCTTTCATCATTCATTATAAAATCATACATAACTCATTTTATTAATATTTAGAAATATTTTAGTGAGCTTAACGATGACTACAAACGTATGGCATGTAGTATGGTTATTTATATTATCAGAAAAATAACTTAACAGACATAGACATCATCGGTCATTGTTTCCACAGTATCTCCAACATCATTAGAAATGGTATGAAAACTACTACCAGAAAAGCTTTCACTGTCATCAGCACGAATTGGATCAAAGTCGTACTGTGTACCAGAGAAAATTACATTCCGGCCAAGGGACCCCCTTGCCCGATGTCACTTCTGCTTGCTTTTATCCCTAGGGCTTGGGGATTGTGTGTGTCTTAGTAACGGGGTAAATCTCGTTCACAAATTATGTTTGACCTAGATACCATTTCACTTGGGTTTTAAGCCATCTCGCTGCTGCTTAGATGTCCGGGATCTAGCGTTCTCATTAACAATAGCAACAGTTCTACCCTGCGGCTACTACTCCGCATGTACCCACCCACTCACCCTTCATCCTTGTCCATTCTGGACTTACACTTCAAAAATAAACTTTATGAACATTTCCAAATCATACAAATCACAAATAGCATGTCATTAAAAATATGTGGGAAAATTCCCCATCATCTGACATCTATACATACATGTTTCTTCTAACTCCCCCCTCCTCTCTATCTATCTACCTATTTTATCAGTGTGTGCGTGAGAGAGAATTAAGGAGTATAATTTCATATTTAAAAAAGTTGACCGACCTGATTTCATATTTGTATCTATTTTCATTCAGTTTATGAAGCTTTCAACTTTTGTCGTCCGGAATCCTGACACTGGCAAAGGGCTTAGACATCCTACTCACAATTGGAGTCCTTCAGACAAGTGCCTATAGAACATATTACGATTCGTGTCTTAGTGTTCATACGTGCAGTGCTGGTGCAAAGGCAAATTTGCCTTCAGAATTTCAGAGGACATGTCTGGCGCCCTCGTTAAGACTCGGAGCTGTCGTCCGCATCAGGCGAAATCAAAGAACAGGATGAAGTCCTGTAAACAGACCGATGTGCACGCATAAGCTAGCAGACTATGAGTGATTAGTTTGTCAGCAGACTGTGAGTGATTGGTTTGTCAGCAGAATGAGTGATTAGTTTGTCAGCAGACTTGAAATGTATTTTTCCTTTCCTCCCCTTCCCCCCATCCGCACCCAAATCGCTGAAGGGAATACTTGTAATTGTGGCTGGTACCCAAAGACTATTTTAAAAAATTTTTGTACAGAATGATTTTAAATCTTAAAAATAATTATAGCCATCGTCGCCTCTTGAAACTTTAAATGTCAATTGGTTTTTCTTAAAAAATAAAATCAGTCCAATGACAAGGTGCATATACAATGAAAGAGTTTGTAAGATTTATTTAGTATGAGGTAATAGAAACAAAATATGTAAGTAAATGTATTTCACATTATTCAGTCTGTAATAGAAAATATAAACAAAATAGGAAGCAATGTAACTTACATTTATTCAGTCGGAGGTAATAAGAAAATATAAACAAAATAGGAGGGGTGGGTGGTGATGGCGTTGACTTCATTTCTCGAGTTTCATGAGTTAACGTGGGACCTTCGTTTTAGAATGTTTTCGCCCCGGGGTAGGTCAGGAAAGACTTGGTTCTCCTCATTATATACTGGGGGCCCGACCACCCAATGTGTTGTGGGGTTTCAAGAGACATTTTCAAAAGTGATTTGTTTTCGTGTCTCTGTAGCTTGGATTAAAAAAAAAAATTCTCAACGTATGCCATCTTGACATTGACCAAAGTCGTGGACAATCTGATCCCCACCATTGAAATTACACATTATAATTAATTAACTCCATTTCTTGTTTCCCACCCACCCCCACCGCGAACACTTTTCAAACTCTATTACTCTGCTTTAGTAACGTGTTTTCAGATAAAATTATCTCCATACAATAATAGTGATGGCATTTAGCATTCATGAGTTAGTTACCTTCCCTCTGTCTTTTCATTTCTCTTTTTTCATTTTTTTTGTTGGTGTTGGTGGAATGCTGTATTATGATCTGTACCTGGCAATAAGAAAAGGCAGTATTATAAAACAATTTTACTTGAAGCAACATCTTCTGAAAACTGATAATTACGCGAGCAAATCCGAGGCTAAAAAGAGGTTTTCAATAATTTTGCTTTTAATGTTAATAATAAATAATGCTATATTTACATTTGCTTTCTCTTGAAACCCCACAACACATATTCTCAACTTACAAATCCTGCAATGATATTTGTTAGCCCAATACACATGCAGCCTAAAACATACAGCATCGATCAAAATTCACAGGTATAAACTACAACATAATCAAATTAGTGAACATAGAAATAATAGCTCAATTACATAATCTTTCTCTAATTCAAATCATAGATCTATAGCAAACATGTATGAAATATTTCTAAGTCCATTCTTTCTTTATCAATTAACTTACCATAAGCTAACAATCATCTTTAAGACTGGGCTTGAGTTATGTCAAAATCAAAGTGATTAGAATATTAACTTTTCGTCAACAAAGTAACTTTTGGTCCATCCCCATTGAATAAATTTGTTATGAACAAGTTGAGACTATTTGTCAGAAAAACTACTCATCCGCTTGGAACTGGTTTGGATTGCAATAGCAAGTTCTAGCATATTCTCCACTTGAGTTGATTATTCCAACTCTGACATATAAAAATATCATCATAAGCAGTGTTCATGGTCAGGTCACGTTAACATTGACAACAAATACATAATGATTAGGAGACAGGCATTTTTACTTTGCAAAAATGGATGAAGACATTATGGATGGATGGATAGATAGACAGATAGACAGATAGACAGACAGATAGATAGATAGATAGATAGATAGAGGTTTGCAACAGAACAATCATACTGATGACGTAAGGGTAGGTTTAGTAGGAATGATGGGGGGGGGGGGGGAATTGTTACGATTGGTACTGACTGTCAGCAACGAACGAAAAAGCTCTAATTTCTAAACGGTTTTTGAAAATTTTCTAATTTTTCACATTTCTAATAGTACTTTAAAAGATAAAAGACTAATTTCTGACGGTAATTTCAAACGATGAAATAGACTTTCTACGAATAGAAATAGAAATTTCTAACGAATATTTTAAAAGAACCGAAGAGGCTTTAGCTTTTGATAATATTTGTTTCTAAAAAGGAAAATCTTTTAAGTCATTCTGCAGATTATATTATATATGCTAACAAGGTGCTGTTCTATCAGACCAGAGCAAGAGGCTATTTTTCTTTCGACCTTCACCTAATGTGAAATCACACAATCACTTTCACTCACACAATCCATTGGACACTAAGAGAGCTCAGTCCATTTCGATGGGAGAGAGCAGTGGATTGGTTGAGCGTAATTAGGACGCAGCTCTTCACACTACTTTTTTCCAGTTACATTTCCCACTCACCTCGCTTAATCCTCCATTTCCGCGTAATCCGGGTAATTTATAAGGTTTCCTCAGAACGGTATAAGCTTTACCCGACTATTTATTGATTTTGAATGTTTCACGTTCATTGAAATTGTGTTTTCTACTTTTCTCCCTTAATGTGACGACAACTGTTGAGCGAAGCGGTCTTATTCAAAGCAATATATCTATTTGTGCACAATGTTTATTTTAATCTCTCTCTCTCTCTCAACGTCAATTGCCTTATGTCAGACTTCTCCAAATTAGAGTTAACTATATTTTCTACTTTATAAACAAATATTTTCTATGTGAGTAGTAACTAGTGTTCCTTGCTCACATCTGGTTTGACCTTGCGGTACTTGTGAAGAGCAGTGGTAATATGCAAACTGGTGTTACTCGCTCACATCTGGTATGACCTTACTGTACACGGTAAGAACAGTTAGTAATATACGACTGGTGCTCCTTGCTCACATCTGGTGTGACCTTACGGTACTCGGTAAGAACAGTTACTGAATAATATACGACTGGTGTCCTTTGCTCACATTTGGTGTGAACCTACGGTACTCTTGGAGAACAGGTGTAATATCGAACTGGTGTTCATTGCTCATATTTGGTGTGAGCCTAGGTACTCCTTTGAGAAAAGTAGTAATATCGAACTGATGTTACATGCCCACGTCTGGTGTGACTTTACGGTACACGTTAAGATCAGTAGCAATATGAGAACTTGTGTTCCTCGCTCACATCTTGCGGTACTTGTGAAGAGCAGTGGTAATATGCAAACTGGTGTTACTCGTTCACATCTGGTATGACCTCACGGTACACGTTAAGAGCAGCAGTAATATATGAACTGGTGTACTTCATTCACATCTGATGTGATCTCACGGTACACGTTAAGAGCAGTAGTAATATTGCGAACAGGTGTTCCTTGTTCACATCTGGTATTATCTTACGGTACACGTTAAGAGCAGTAGTAATATTGCGAACAGGTGTTCCTTGTTCACATCCGATGTGATCTCACGGTACACGTTAAGAGCAGCAGTAATATATGAACTGGTGTATTTCATTCACATCTGATGTGATCTCACGGTACACGTTAAGAGCAGTAGTAATATATGAACTGGTGTACTTCATTCACATCTGATGTGATCTCACGGTACACGTTAAGAGCAGTAGTAATATTGCGAACAGGTGTTCCTTGTTCACATCTGGTATTATCTTACGGTACACGTTAAGAGCAGTAGTAATATTGCGAACAGGTGTTCCTTGTTCACATCCGATGTGATCTCACGGTACACGTTAAGAGCAGCAGTAATATATGAACTGGTGTACTTCATTCACATCTGGTGTGACCTTACGGCACATGATGAGAGAGGTAGATGTAATCTACACTTTCCGTCCCCTATTTTATTAAATGTTTGTTAGATGCGTGAACGCGTGTGCGTGCTTGCTTGCCCGTTCGCTTGCTTAAAAGGATATCTAATTATCAATTCATTTCTAAGAGTTTAATAGGTATGCGTGACCAATTGGCCAGCAGTAACTTCCGGTCTACTGATGAAACTAAGTTATCCGACGCCTGCGTCTTGTTGGCATTTGTTGATGTCAAGCCGGGCTTCTCGTGTGGAAACCGGCTGTTCTGTTCGGTACGTGCGTGTACGTGTGTGCACGGGCTTTAATATGTGTATTTATGCATGTTTACGAATTCTTAAACCTGCCATTTTCTACGCAAATTTTCTTCCTTCTACACAAGACAAAGTCTCAATCGCTGCAGACATGACATGCTATATCAAAACAATTGCATCTTTCAATGTGCAATGCTTTAGTATACAAATAAAATAATTATTGAAATGTATAACTTCTCTGTTGACAACAATGTAGACATCGTGTGTCTTAATGAAATAAAATAATTATTATTGAAATGTATAACTTCTCTGTTGACAACAATATAGACATCGTGTGTCTTAATGAAATAAAATAATTATTATTGAAATGTATAACTTCTCTGTTGACAACAATGTAGACATCGTGTGTCTTAATGAAATAAAATAATTATTATTGAAATGTATAATTTCTCTGTTGACAACAATGTAGACATCGTGTGTCTTAATGAAATAAAATAATTATTGAAATGTATAACTTCTCTGTTGACAACAATGTAGGCATCGTGTGTCTTAATGAAATAAAATAATTATTATTGAAATGTATAACTTCTCTGTTGACAACAATGTAGGCATCCTGTGTCTTAATGAAACCTGCCTCAATAGGACTGGAAATGAATGAGCATATGTGGTACTGACAGCTTAAACCAAGAAACTACGTCATTTTCTCGTAGAACACGAGGAAGAGGTATTACTTTCATAGCCAGGAATATCATTGTCTCATCTCTCACTTCACATCTACTGCCATTTCTTTCGCATGAATAAATCAGTCCTAAAATTGCAAAACTGTACAGTAGCTTTCTCTTGTCCCCATCAACCCTACCTAGTTGTTAAACTTAACTAATTTATTCTCTACTTATAAAACAATCAATCGGTCATCCCGAATTGTGTAATGCCACCATTTCATTTATGATTTAATTTATTTTAATTTTTCAATTGTACAGTACCCAGTGACCTAGATCAGAAATCTTGTAGAATCTCATCAGCTTTTCACTTAGAAAACTTGTAAAATCAGGAAACTTTTAGAATCTCATCAGACTTTTCACTTAGAGCAGAAAACATTTAGAATCTCATCAAACCTTTTACTTAAATCAGAAAACTTTTTGAATCTCACAAGCATCTTCACTTAGATCAGTATACCAGATGTCAACCCACAGACTTGATCCCATCTGGACTGGATGGTGTATAGTAGGGGTGACGGTTTTCTGATTTCCACTTTTGTCACTCAGCGGACTCTACATGACGTTAACCCTGATCCTCTACAGAAGTAATTTCCGAAAGTCAACCCGTGACATTAGATCAACACTAAATATGCGAATTTCAGAGCAGCAACACATGTGCCTGAATTAAAATTGATAAGCATACCTTTAGAACGATCAGTTGAGACGCAGTGTGGTAATGTGGTCCCTGTTGGAGCAATAAGTGACAAACTGTGTTGTGTTAATGGAAAATATTGTAAGGATGGAAGGCATTAGATGTTATCAGATTTGATCATCCACTAGCAAGTGTATGCAGCAGCTACAAGAACATAACTAATATTGTTCTTTTAGCAAAATCCACAGCAAGTATTAGTGAAAGCACCAGCTATAAATAGCTATTCTGCATCATATATAAATTATTGGCACTTCTCCCCACAAAAAAAAAAAAAAAAAAAAAAAACCTCTTCACAAACTGATCAGTTCCAAATTTCTTTTCACGACAAGATGAAAATGTTAGAGATCAACTTGATACCATCCTGAATCCTATGGTGAACTGCCACCATATTACAGTGATGATACAGAGTTTCAACAACTGCCTGTTACAATATTTCAGCCAGCATGTGTTGATTGTCTACAAACCGTCTTGAAGAAATTGCCGTGCAGGTCATGTGAACTGACTATTGGAACATCCCTGCTATTTGAGTGAACGGATACTAATTACCTACTCTGGACATCGTGTAAACTTCCCTTTGAATTAGCATTCTGCATGACTTTAGCTCTATTGAACAACAATGCATGATGTGTGACTTTAGCTCTATTGAACAACAATGCATGATGTGTGACTTTAGCTCTATTGAACAACAATGCATGATGTGTGACTTTAGCTCTATTGAACAACAATGCATTCTGCATGACTTTAGCTCTATTGAACAACAATGCATGATGTGTGACTTTAGCTCTATTGAACAACAATGCATGATGTGTGACTTTAGCTCTATTGAACAACAATGCATGATATGTGACTTTAGCTCTATTGAACAACAATGCATGATGTGTGACTTTAGCTCTATTGAACAACAATGCATTCTGCATGACTTTAGCTCTATTGAACAACAATGCATGATGTGTGACTTTAGCTCTATTGAACAACAATGCATGATGTGTGACTTTAGCTCTATTGAACAACAATGCATGATGTGTGACTTTAGCTCTATTGAACAACAATGCATGATGTGTGACTTTAGCTCTATTGAACAACAATGCATTCTGCATGACTTTAGCTCTATTGAACAACAATGCATGCTGTATGACTTTAGCTCTATTGAACAACAATGCATGATGTGTGACTTTAGCTCTATTGAACAACAATGCATGATGTGTGACTTTAGCTCTATTGAACAACAATGCATGCTGTATGACTTTAGTTCTATTGAACAACAATGCATGCTGTATGATTTTAGCTCTATTGAACAACAATGCATGCTGTATGACTTTAGCTTTATTGAACAATACTGAACTAATTAAAACTGTGCTTTGTGTGTTATGTGGCGCTCGTCTGCTTTATCACTATTGTGAATCTGACATTGGAGTCCACAGCACTCGAAGTCAAGGTCATTGCCATATCGAGGCTGGGCGTAAAATGTTTCCAAACACTGAACTAATTAAAACTGTACTTGGTGTGTTATATGGCGTTCGTTTGCTTTATCACTATTGTGAATCTGACACTGGAGCCAACAGCACTCGAAGTCAAGGTCATTGCCATATCGAAGCCGGGAGTAAAATCTTTCCAAAATCTCGTCCACAAGCGAAATATTTTCCTTTCTCACCTGATTCCCATCTCGCCATGACGTCTTTCTCGCACGTAATAAATCATGTCTCGTTTATCACCGTCTGGTGTCAGAGGAAGTTATGACGGACTCCGGGTCTTGTTGGACAGCAAAAGCGGGTATCCGCTTTGTGTGCCGTATCCAGAGGTGACCATCTGCCCGCGATATGCCGAGACAAACGTGTGTCAACTTTATGAGTCGCGATGTTTCAGAGCTGTCTGGCTGCAACTTTACATCTCACTTCTCGTCATGCATCGACCACCTGGTCCGTCATGCTCGGTCTCCCGCTCAAACTGTTGAAGTCGAAAAGTTAATTTAAGCTAGGTATTTTTTCAACTCAGTTACCTGTTAGAAATGTCACAATTTGCCTCATTCTGGTTTAATAATATTGTTGTCTGATCTGCCTCAGGGTTGGATTACGTTGTTGTCCAAGTACTGTCTGCTTTAGGATTTGCAGTTGAAGTTGTCTAAGTACTGTCTGCCTTACGATTCAAGTTGCTGTTGTCCAAGTACTCTGCTTTAAGATTTAAGGTTGCTGTTGTCAAAGTGCTATTTGCTTTAGGAATTGAAGTTGCTGTTGTCTGAATACTGTTCGCTTAAGGATTTAAGGTTACTGTTGTTCTAAGTATTGTTTGCTTAGGATTTAAGTTTGCTGTTGTCTAAATACTGTCTGCTTTAGGATTTAAAATTTTATTTGTCTAAGTACTGTCTTCTTAAGGATTTAACATTGTTGTTAAATTGCTGTCTGTAATAATCTTAATGTTTGCATTGGAATTTAATTCTCATGTATAAGAATGACACAGGTCTGTTTGGCACTTAGTTATGCTGCTTTCTGGATATATATTCTTCATTATTGCTATAAGGGCTGTAAGGATTACATCCAGGGCTAATTATGGCCCATTCTTTTTTATATTTCAATTTCATTTTTCATTGTCTATAATTGCTATTAATAATGTTTTGCCTATAATTTGTTATTGACGGCCAGTCTGAACTATACTCGGTTAATTGTGCTATCAACCATATCAAACTTTTCACATTTCACACACAGTGCAAAGAGAATTAGTTTAAGCCTTTTAAGGTCGATTAGGCCTGATGAGTGAAATCCAGAGAGATGGAGGAATGGGGTTAAAGAGGGATGGGTGAAATTGACATGATCCACCATAACCATATATGAGCACTTGAGATCCACCAGTTACGCAGTAAATTTGTGGTCGAATCTCTGGTGGTGAAATTTACTACCTAAACATCTCATTCAAGCTACACCAAGCAATTCATAGGTCGTATTAATAATGCAAGAACATAGAAGGATTTAGTATGTTCTAGAGAATGGTAAAATATTTATGTTGACTTCATGAGAATAATTGAAATGCTTTATTAACTAGAATGATAGTTGTGGCGGAGTAAATCACTATTTCTAGACTTAATTGTTATCTAAATTGTGAAGTGACCCAACCTTGGACACTCCTTATGATGGTATTTTTGTAAATTTCAGAGTTGGAGTAAACAACTCGAGTTCAGAATTTGCTAGAAATTACTGATGTAATCTAAGCTAGTTCCAACTAGATGACTAGATGAGTAGATTTTTTAAATTATCCAATAATTAAGATTTACGGAAATGAGACCAGCCAATGGACTGAGATTGTCTAATCTCTTGAATTTGGTGTGGCAAAAAGTCTGGTCATGAAAGGCAGATGTTAGCTTAATGGAAAATTAACAGACTGATTGAGGGAGAATGGACATAGAAATATTTCATGCATGTTTGCTATTGATATGTTATACTTTCATTTTACGTAGAGATGTGTTATGTGAGCAGACTATTATTTCTACAAATTATGAATTATGATGCTTATATGTAGCTTGCTATACACTTAACTTTGTTTCTAGTGAATCTGCTCATAAAACTATTACGATGTATGCATATATCGGGCTAATAAATACTGTTGCAGGAAACTGAAGTTGAAACTTGAATGTAAGAATGAATGGGGTTAAAAATGAATGAACTGGAAATGTATGGTTTGTTTTTGATTATATTTTACAGGGAAGAAGCAGCCTTTCCTTGTTTTATCAGAATCACCTGGTTTACTGATTATAAACTGCTACGACCAGAGTAGGTGCAATAAGTATCTACTGCAGTGTGTAAGTGTAAGGAATACACTGTACTCTGTTGATGTAGTACGGTAGCAAAGTCTGCTGTCTACAAAGAGCAATTTCTGGTACAAGAAAGTTACTGGAAATTGCTACAATTGTTGTTCTGCTTAAGGGAGGTAATAAGGTGAAGGAGCATCCAAGTTAGCCTCAAGAGAATAGCAGTTAATCAGTGCTCTACAACTTGAGAAGGGAAGCACATGGAATTGACAGTAATAACATAAACAATAAACATGTGACTTTGTTACCTGTGAAAGACTATTAAGACAGTACCTAAACCAGGTTATGTGCAAACTATTATCACCTATCTCAAATAACTCCATTACTGTTCTTTGATCAGAACTATCCTGTGATTTGTATTGACACTAATCTATTGTATGGTGTTTTAGGAGATTAGATAGTATAGATATTGAAACTATTTGAACATGGTTTTGTGGAAATTTTGATGTCAAATAATTGTTTCATTGTATTTGTTATATGTATATTTGATTGTTGATTTAATACTTTTATTGTTAAATTTATTTTACCTTCTTACACTCTATTGATAATCATGTTATCCGATACAAGCAGCGCAAGGAAGCAACTGAACACACCCAAATATTTCGGTACGAATATCTACTTTTGTTCTGGTTGAAAGTGCACTCATACATCTGTGATGTGATTTCGTCGTTTCTGGTTGAAAGTTCATTCACGCATCCTATGATATGAGTTCATTGATTCTGGTTGAAAGTGCACTCATACATCTGTGATGTGAGTTCATCATTTCGACACGTATGAAATTATACGTTCCTGTGGTTACTGCTTTAAATGTGTGCTATCATTGTCACTCACGCCTTTAAGACATTGCGGTTCTTCTACTAAAGGTATATTCACACACCCTTCGAGAATATAATTGCCATTGCGAGACGCATACTGTTATATTTACGTTGTACTAAAGATACTCTCAGACATATGTCAATATCTATGCTGGTTGCTAAACTAAAGGTACATTCAAACATCCATTAATAATTAAATTGGTTACATTCAAACATCCATTAATAACTAAATTGATGCTACACTAAAGGAATATTCAACATTCCATTAATAACTAAAAAGGTTGTTACAGTAAAGGTACTTCAAACTTCCATTTATAACTAAACTGGTTGCTGCACTAAAGGTACATTCAGACACTCATTAATAACTAAATAGGTTGCTACACAAAAGATATATTCAAACTTCCATTTATAACTAAACTAGTAGATTCAAATTTCCATTTATAACTAAACTGGTTGCTACAATAAAGATACATTCAAGCACCCATTAATAATTAAACTGGTTGCTACACTAAAAGTACAATAAATATACATTAATAACTAAACTGGTTGCTACACTAAAAGTAAATAAACATCCATTAATAACTAAACTGGTTGCTACGTAAAAGGTACATTCAAACATCCATTAATAACTAAACTGGTTGCTAGGCAAAAGGTACATTTAAAATTTCATTAATAGCTAAACTGGTTGCTACCCTAAAGATACTTTCAAACATAAATTAATAACACCCTAAACTGGTTGCTACGCAAAAGGTACTTTCAAACATAAATTAATAACACCCTAAACTGGTTGCTACCCTAAAGGTACAATCAAATATCCATCAAGAACCTAAGTGTCGTTTTGATATGCACGTCACTGCGGCTCTTAAGCTAAAGGTACATTCAAACATCCATCAGAAACTTAAGTGTCGCTTTGACCTGCACATATGTGCTTCATTGGAGGTTCAAGACTCAGGGAGCATTCAAAAATACGTCAAGAACCTCAGTGTCGCTGTGACCTGTACATCTGTTGGCCCCAAGGGGGGGGGGGGGGGGGGTTGTAAGGATAAAGGTACATTCAAATACCCATCAATAATTAATTTGTTTGCCATACTTCATGCGGCTGTTCAAAACCAGATGCATGCATACATCCTCCAAGAATCTTACCGTCACTTTTCTCTATCTCACTGTGGTTGATGCACTTAAGGTGTTTTCAAACACCCAGCCCGAATCCATTGTCATTGCAGCATGAGCATCAGCTTGATACCTCGGATGCTTGGCGCACGTGACCATGTTTTACTGGCTGCAAAATGTCGAGTTTTCTTTTTTCTTTTTCTTTTTTTTTTTTTTTTTTTTGGAGGGACGCAAGTTAGTGCGTGCTTAAACAAAAATCCTAACAATTATTCTTTCTTTCCCTTCCAATTTTGCGCCAAAATGTCTGAAAGCAAATCTATTTTAAAAGAAGTGCAAACGTCACATCCAAGACATCACGTCATCATTGCCTGGCAACGAGAGACCATCTATCTGCGCAAGCCAAGTTAAGGTCATTAAGTGTATGATGATCCATGGACAACAACCACTTAAAAACTTGAACCGGATGAGAAGTTTTTTCGCCATGGGACACGTGACACAAAGCACGAGTCAGTCCAAGATCATGGCATCGCATCCCACTAAGAAAAAGGTTCAGATCATTCAGTACTTAATGTGGACTTTAGCTTCTGCATCATCAAAATTCTTTTTAAAAAGAATATTTAACAACAGATCTGTGTCCCAATTGTCATTTACATATTCCTATCCTTAAACATGCCCATTGCATTTGAATCCCCTTCTTCTTTCGCTGAGAGGGGCTAAATGATAAACAATAATTATATTAATTCTGATGATAATATATTTGGAGCTTATATCAAAGACAAAAATATAGATTTATTACAGATTAAATGTAGTACATATCTTTATTTCAATTGTCAATGTCATACCTGTCTTTCAAAGATAGCTCTAAGCCACATAGGTCATAGAGGGTACTGATCAAATGTTGTACATATCTTTAGTTCAAATGTCAATGTAAAACATGTCTTTCAAAGATGGTTCAAAGCCACATAGAGGGTACTGATCAAATGTTGTACATATCTTTAGTTCAAATGTCAATGTAAAACATGTCTTTCAAAGATGGTTCAAAGCAACATAGAGGGTACTGATCAAATGTCCTATACATCTATCTTATAGTTCAAAGCAACAAAACTTATGAGTTCCAAACCACACATATCTATTTTAAAATTTAAGGCCACACACGTTTCCTATATTTTAAACCCTGTATATATCCTATAGTTTAAAGCCACACATATCTAGCCTATAGCCTAAAGTGACCCAAATCTCAAGATTACAGATCAACAGTAGCAAATAGCTTCCGACTGCAAAAGATACCGACAAATAGTTTTAGAATACATATAAATGTCACACATATATTCACCTTATAGGTCAAAACCACAGTTAACAACAAATTACACGTCAAATACTGCACAAGGCGCTCGGACATACACAAACACACACACACATATAAATACCAACTCTACTAAAGGAAAACGAAACTCATGTTAAAAATTAAGTCAACGATCTAAGAAAGAAATTCCCACACACGAGAAATTAAGCAGAACTCAGCTAGCCATATATATATTTATCCGACAGTGACCAGTCATTCAGTCGGTCCGTGGTCATGTTTACTTACCCGTAAATGCTTGTCTGACGAAAATTCCTGTCGCTGGCAACTACACTTTTCAGATGTCAAGGCCATGTCCTTCAGAGAACGTTTATTTGCTAATTTGAGGAGATTCTTGACACTAAAAAGCTGAGACAGAAATATCTAGCTGCTTTTTAGGGTACCTTAAAAAATTTTGATATCGACACGTATTGGCTTGGAAGGTCTCTCATACCCACACACACAAACACACGCACACACAAATATACAATCCAACAAATGCATACACATTCTCTCTCTCAAACACACACAAAACATGCACGCAAACACATTCTTTTGTCTGTCTGCCTCTCTCTTTCTCACACATACACACACACACATAACCACACACTCACACCACACACACACACACACACATAACCACACACACAACCACACACAAACACACAACCACACATGCATATACACATTCGTACACGCCAACACGTACTGATATGTTTCATTGTGCTCTGAAAGCACGCACGCACGCACGCACTTATTTGGTTCATAGCACAATGTACTCTAAAAATTGAATCACTGGTATTGTTCGTGGTACTGTAGATGTTCACACATACAACCCCTCCTCCGACATACACAGTGTTATAAAAGTTTAATCATACACACATACACACCCACTAGTCTGGTTCATGGTACTCTATAATTTTACACACCCACCCAAACACACCACACACGCTTATATTTCACAGTCCATTTAAAATACACACAAACACACACACACACACACACACACACACACACACACACACACACACACACACACATCGGTCCGGTCCCTGAAAGCTGCGGTACAAACTCACTGATCTCTCATAATCCTGTATCAGAACTGTTTCTTTCAAGCAAAAGAAGATACCAATTTTTCTTATAGAAGCAGCCACTTTAACGCCGGTTTTATTAGCATTATTACTGACAAAATGCAGGAGAGTGTTTTATGTTTGCTTGTTTTGGTGTTTGTTCTGTACATTCTTTGTTGTGTAAAATTACTGGATTGGAAATGTCGAGTTCTCCACAGCAGCAAACACCATTAAAACTTTTTTAACTGAGACGCCCAAGTGATTTCTTTCTCCAATCTGCTGCACCGACCAGTTATATGTATTTATAAATATTAACTTTTTTTTTTACATTTTCTTTCGATAGCATGCAGCCTTTCTTACAATTGTTCATGAAAGTTCATTCTCCCTATGCTGGAACTTTCTCATTCGTTAAAAATCAACAAAATCTTTTTTCGGTTCTTGTTTACCTGTTTTTCTGACCCGGAAGCTCGTAGAAAAAGAATGGTTAAAATACATTCATTCTTTTAAATGCTCAATAAGAAATGAAGAGCAAAGAACTATTTTGGTCTCTCCTAACTATTTTTTTTAATTTCTACCTTAGATTATTTCCAGTTATCAGCCTTAGATTATTTTCAGTTATCAATTTTAGATAACTTTCAGTTATCAGCCTTAGATATTTTGAAATGTCAGCCTTACATTATTTTCAGTTATCAATCCTAGATTGTTTCAAATAATCAACTTAGATTATTTTCAGTTATCAGCCTTCAATATTTTCAGTTAACTTGAGATTATTTTCAGTTATCAACTTTAAAAACTTTCAGTTATTAGCCTTAGATATTTTTAGTTATCAGCCATAGATTATTTTCAGTTATTAGCCTTAGATTGTTTTCAGTAATCAGCTTAGATTATTTTCAGCTATCAGCTTTAGATATTATCAGTTAAGTTGAGAATGTTTTCAGTTATCAACCTTAGATATTATCAGTTATCAACATTAGATTATTTTCAGTTATCAGCCTTTGATATATACAGCCTTAAATATTTTAACCAAACCAATTTGTTTGAAGTTTGACATTTTTTGTCTCATTACCTTTATTAGCATTTCATGAAGGGAAATTTTATAGAGAAAAAAATAATTAATACACATTTACCACCCTGGATTATTGTTTCATGATCAGAAGTAATGTTCAAAAAATTCTAACAAATTCAGTCTTTATCAATCCTGGTTTGCTGACATACCAGTTATCTTCCTCAAATACTGCTTCGTGTTAAAAAGATTATATCTTTTAAAATAATAATCAGAGTTACCTTTTCTTTTATTTTAGAAGCGTTTCATGATAGAGATCTTCGTCTACCAATCTGTCTTACCGTGGATCAGGTGTGATTAAAAAATATCCGTTAAACAATGAGTGAAGGCATCATCCGCAGCAAGCGATACTGAATTGAAACAATCTAAAATATAAATAAATGAAGTCATCTAAATAAAACAAACTAGCTTAAGTGGATCTAAACAGTTAACTAAGTATATATTAAACAAGCAAACAAATAAGCAAAAATGAATAAACAAAGAAACAATAAATAAACAATATTAAACAAACAAAATAAACAACCAACTAAACAAATAAATAAACAAAGCAAATTTCTGTTCAAACAAACAAATAAATAAAATTAAACAAATAACCAAGGAAAAAATAAACTAAACAAGCAAAGAGCCTAATAAATAAATAAAACTAAGCATATTTCTCCTCAAAGAAGCAAATAAAATATTATAATATATATTTTAAAAAGCAGTACATAAATTTATATGCAAAATTTAAAAATCGGACTTAAAGCGAACGCATTTTTAGTATATTAAGCGTCGTTCCAAAACACGTTTTGACGTCACACCTTAGTGTGTCACGTGACTTAAAAATGTCCTTCGTCTTGTCTGAGATACTGAGGTAACCGCAGACTGATGCGCCATGTGCCGACATTACTTCTCAATCAAAGCACACACATTCAAAACCAATTGTTCGCTCTAAGTCCGATTTTTAAATTTTGCATATAAATTTATGTACTGCTTTTTAAAATATATATTATAATATTTTATTTTTAGGTGAAAATACTGTTTGTAAGGATTTGACAAATGCTTTTACTTTTCTTTGCACGATTAGCAAATTTGTCTAAACCCAACGATTTTTAACTCTGTATGGTGTTGTTTGAAATAAGGATTTTATGAAACAAGGAGCCAGATTATTATTATTATAGAATTTTTGTGTACCGAATCCACACGTGACAGAGAGCAAAGTTGTTGCCTGCACATATTGATTAAATAATTATCATATACATGCTGTTAATATTTAATGTAGCAAGAACTGAAAGCAGACTTCGTGCTTCGCATCTTAAGAAATTTGTAAGGAAGTCACGATTCTCGAGAACCATAGCTAAAGGTTATTTTTCAAGGTCGAAGTTTCTTTCAAGTGAGCAAACCAAGCTGAGTAACAGCTCACCCAATGACGCTAATCAGTTCTAGGTGGCTGGCCAGTTATATGCAACCAATGATCTGATACTAGTCAATAACAAATCTAACCAATAAGAGTCATGCAGAAAGTGACCTTTTAAAAAAATACAGGTGTTCTTAACAGTTTGATTTTTGTCTGTGGCATGGGTCTGAGATGTATCCTCACCTTATTGTTCCTTAGCAGCTTGCACTGGACATTGTCACATACAGCTCTCAATGGATCCTCAAGAGGTGCTGCAATTCCATTGCAAAATCACCCCAGGGCAAGCCAAGTCCTTAATTAACATTTTCACACCTGCTTCCCTATGCCTGCCAAAACAAGTACTAACAGTCTGCCACCGACTCAGAAATTCACCTGGGAATGGATTGGGAATTAGTGTCGGGTTATAAACCAAAGTTTAACCTTGGATGGGACCTATATGTCATAAGATCAATATTATTTACTTATGAACTAATACTGCAATAATAAATAATTAAGTCAGAAATGAGTCAATGGTCTGTAACGAGACTTATGGCACAAAGATCACAAAGAATGTCAAAATAGCCAAGGGTTTGCGCACCAATGAACAACGAGCTCTCCGCCTATGTCTCCTTTCTTCTCTCTCTCTCTCTCTCTCTCTCTCTCTCTCTTCGTCCAGCCAACAAGCCAGCCAGCCAGCCATTCCATTAACACCATTTATTGGTAGCGTAGTTCTGCGCGATCGTTAAGTTGTCTATGTGGACAGAAAACGCTTTCTCATTACAGTTCTGAAAAGAAATACAAATATTAATGCTGAATACACTCTGTCACCTGAAAACCTTCAAAACTTCCAAATTTGTTCCAAATTTAGAACTAGGATCACTGTATGGTATGGACAAAATACGGCGGGGTGGTTGGAGAGTGGGGAGGGGGAATAAGAGAAACAAAACCTAACAAGAACATAGAAGAAAAATAAGCAGATTATTAGATTAAGAGATTTTTTGATTGCTGTTAAACTTAAGCTCGCTAAGAACGGTGAAGATATGTGAAAAGGCCTCACCATAATTAAACCATAGACTTATAAGTCTAAAACTATAATTTTTAAGTTTCTTTGCAGCTAAACAGAATGTAAATTGTATGTCTTTCTTTCGGCTGAATGACACTGTATTTCAATTTTCGTGTGCTATTTAATTCTAAGATATCATTGTTATTCTGTTCTGTAGAAAGAAAATCTGGTTGTTTATTTGTAATTAAAAAAAATAACTTGCTATTCATTGTCTAAACATTGTAGTAAGTCTCATGCAATGAATGTGGATCTCTGTCAATTTTAGTAATGATTCAGAGCTATTTTTATCATAGCCTTGATCTGTAAAATGTTGGTTATGACTTAGGGATTTTGCTATTTTCATTGTTTGGCCTGTAACTCTATGTTGATATGGCATAACTGTATCTGGGAATATATAATAAATGTAACTTTACTTCACTGATACTGCCAAACTGTATCTAGACAAGATTGTAACTTGTGAAAGAACAAGTAGCTGAATTCATTGTGCACTTGTGGTGAACTCAATGATTGTGTTTAGTAATTGTAAATGTATTCTAAAGAATTATTATGGAAAGAGATAGTCAATGCCTCCTGCCGATTAGAAATTCCACAGAAGAATTGTTGTTGTTTTCTACAGCCATTGGCAAATCCATTTGGTACCTTTGGTTTCCTTTGTGCACCTGTTTTCATCTGGTAAACTGGACACCGCATGCTGCCATTTCATGAGCTTGTGAAGCCAGCCAGCTCTTATTGTTTGCAAGTTTAAAGGTAAGCTGCAAAGCCATGATGCCATCTGCCACAGTGGGAAAGAGAGACAAATGGCATCCAGATCATGTTGACCCTTTTCTTGAAATTACTTGACTTCTTTCTATCTTGTGATGGATCTTGTTTGTGTTGTCTGAACGCAATCAATAGAACTAATTTTGTTGACAGATACTGAGGTCGATTCCAAGAACATTATCATAAACGGCTAATGAGAGAGACGTTCAGGCCTGATACTATGACAAGCTATCTACTATATGTTTGTTTGTGCATTTTTGTGTGTCTTCATTGTATGTGTCAGTATTTGTATTTGAACATAGTTGAATTGCTGTGTAGTATGTAGTTAATTGTTTATTAATAAATTCTATTTCTTTATTCATTAACACTCTTTACCTGTGTTATATTGAACTGGGTTTAAAGGCTAGAGTGGTGTGTGGGCATAATAATTAACAAGATGGGTGGAATAGATCTTTGTAGAGGATGTCACTACTTTGTGTTTTGGGACACAAGCCAGGTCAGTGTTCTTTCTGTAGTGTTCATTAAAATACAAGGATTACTCAGGGGAGAGTACAAGGGGTATTTCATCAGTCCATCACTGCAAGCTGAGAGGTACGAATTATCACGAGGGTAAGGACGATAATTTTCTCCTAATTAAAGATGCCCACTCATAGTAATATAAAAATACCTGTTGCACTTGGGGATAGATGAAAATGTTTAATAAAATATAATAATGGTGGCACAAAGAGTTATAAAATCAAAATGAATTGAGTGTGTTCTGACAGTTCGACTTTTGCATAGTGTCCACTGCATTACAGAGAGTAAGAGTTTATATCCGTATATTTCTTTAAACTTGCTGGGGCTGGCTGTTCTCACATGGGCCTGGTCAGGAGTCTGGCACAGGCTTTGGGTTTTGCATCAGTAGAGGAATTCAGTCAGCTGTGGCATGTTCTGTTCATCACTCTACAAGTGCAAAGAAGTGGCAGGTGTTTGGCATAAAGGGTGCCACTAGAGTTTCGATTGTAAAATATAGAACACTCTTTCCCTTAATTTCCAGCAGACACTAAAATAATGACTGATGCACCAGATACCTACATAGAAATAGGAGGAGACATATGACAGATTAGTGAAAGAAGAAATAAAATGGAATGAATAAAAATAAATATAACTGAGTATACATAACTGTGCATAGGGTTCGAGAGTAAGTTTATCTTGTCTGACCTTGACCTTTCTTAACAAAACCTTACATTAGCTCTCAAAAACCTTTTACAAGTGGGGATCTGGAAGAGCTTTCAGAATGATGTTTCTCAGACAAAGGCAGGATTGAAATTAAACTCTTGGGGCTATTTTTTGGGGCGTGCACAAAGGCAGACTAAGCGGATCACTGGTCACGTGGGTCTAAATATCTTGCGAGTTATTATAACTCGATCTACTAGATCGACCAACATTGCATAATATCGCCAGTGATCGCCAGGGCCTCCATGCACAAGACGAGCTAACCAACCGGTAGGTGTGAAACACGAGATCTGAAGTCGGGCAACGCTCTGACGATTTTAGCAGTGCTTTGCAGCCCTGAAAAATCTAAAGTTGAATGAAATGTTTGAGGCTATCCCTCGTACCATCACGGTTGTAATCAATATTAATCATGGTTTGTTAAAATATGTGTAAATAAGTAGAAGACAACAACTTTGCAAGTAAATTTTAGATGTAAATAAAGAGAAGACAATCGTGCTACACATAAATAAGGAAAAGAGAATCACGCTATATAATAAAAAAAAACCTGCAAATCATCACAAATAATCTGATTGACGTGCATGCAAATCCCCCCCAACACACACCCTTCCTGGACATTTTAGTGCTTGGCAAAGATTTAATTATTTTTATTAAAATGCTTCTGTAGCAATAGGTTTTTAAATTTATATTTCAATTTTTATCATTTAAGCAAATAAAGTGGAACAAAGGATGTGTGTCGAAAACTGCCGATTTTTGCCAGCATATCGAATGGCCATTACTAGCATGCATGTCTATTTCGGCTATTAGGATTACTTTTTAGAATTTAAAAAATGTTCCTATCATGTGAGTAATTTTTTTCAAGCTATTAATTTGCACCAAAACACTTTCTCAGTAAATATTTTCTTATATTATCCTGTTTGGGTCATTATATCGACAATGGACTTTGTAGCAAGAATGACATATTACAACGACGACATTGTAACAAGAATGAGAATGTGACAAAACAAACTTTTTGATAAGAACAACATTGCGAGAAAAAAAATACATTGTGACAAGAAGAATGTGACAAGAACGACACTCACAAAAATCACACTGTAACAAAAGTTATAAAAATGACATTGTGATATTGTGACAAGAATGGCACTGTGACAAAAATCACATTGTAACCAAAAGGACACAGTGACAAAAGTTACATTGTGGCAAGAACAACACTTTTGTCAGGATGACATTGTAACAAGATTGTTTGACAAGATCGACTTTCTGACAAAAATCGTTATAATGACACACACACACACACAAAAATCACCACCTTGACGTGCACGACGACAATAATTTTGAGTAGTGGTCACGATTAGCATCATGTTTACATAACTGTCACAAAAGTTGAAAGCTGCATCACACAGTTAACATTTTTTCTGACATTCTCTGCAAGGGAACGACGCACGAGGTTGTTTCTAGGAACGCCTTTTTCTTTTTCTTTTTTTTTTTTTGGAAAAAATATGGCTCTTTGCCCTTCTAATTCTTTGTTTGAAGTAAAATTACCGTTAGAAAGTCAAATTTCTTTTGTGTGTGTGTGTGTGTGTGTGTGTGTGTGTGTGTGTGTGGAGTGAACCCATTAACGTCTCCCCAGGAAGCACGCGTGAAGTGCGTGGGAGAAGGCTGCTAATGACATCTTTCGAGGGAACCGGTCTATTTAATAATAAAATGTTAGAAAGATTATTAATTAGCCCAAGTCCTCCACCCCGGTACTTCTGTAAAGAGTATATCAGTGTATTGTTCTGTGATAGTACAGTAGAAAGAATTTTAATTAGCCCAAGTCCTCCACCCCGGTACTTCTGTAAAGAGTATATCAGTGTATTGATCTGTGATAGTACAGTAGACAGATTTAAAGACTTCAATCTTTTCTCAATGATAATGTAACAAAGGAAATTCTTGTTATCTATCGTCATTAATTATTAAAGGAAAGAACTGTTCTTTTTCCACCGATGAAATGTAAAACGTTCTTGTAGCCCATCATTAATAATTATTTAATTTAATTATTTTATTTAATTATAATTAAATAATGAATGCAATCTTCTCTCTCGTAGAATGTAAAGAGATTATTGTTGTCTGTTCTCATTAATAAAAGAACTGAATGCAATCTTTTCTCCCTGTGGAATGTAAAGAATTCTTATTGTATATCATTATTAATTATTTTAGAAATACAACTGCTTACTGTCATAGCGGAGAGTTACGAAGTCTTGTTTGTCTTTGTTAATAATTAAATAGTGAATGCAAATCTCTCTCCCAATGAAATGTAAAGAATCTTTGTTGTCTGACGTCAATAATTAAATAATTAATGCAATGATCTTTCGAAAGAATGTAAAGAATCCTTGTTGTCTGACGTCAATAATTAAATAATGAATGCAATGATCTTTCGAAAGAATGTAAAGAATCCTTGTGTCTGACGTCAATAATTAAATAGTGTATACAATGTTCTCTTCAGGTGGAATGTTAAATATCCATTTTGTCTGTCGTTAATAATATAACCATGAATACAATAGACTTTTTCGATGAAATGTGAAAGAACACTTGTTGTTATAAACGTTTACAGATATTAAGAAATACAATCTTCTCTACTAGTGTAAATTAAATAATTACAATTGTCTATGAATTTTGTTATTTTGTTAAGGAATGTGTAAGGAGTCTGACAAATATATTTTACTGTATTAAATTTGTTTTCTCCCATTGAATTCATTCCTGTAATAAGAATTAATGCCAATGCTTGCCGACTTGCATAATTTAATCATTTGACAAGATTCGATAACCACGACAAAGCACTTTTATGACAGACGTTATCTTTCTGCTTATCTCATTTGTGCCTAGGCCGTAATAGATGCTTCTTCTTTTTAGGACAGCGTGTAATTGCGATTAACAAAAACAGCAAGCCTGTTGGACGAAGTGTAATTGCGATTAACAAAAACAGCAAGCCTATTGGACAGAGCGTAATTGCGATTAACAAAAACAAACAGCAAACCTCCAAACACGCCGTAGAGAATTGTCCTGAATTTCACATGAGCAATCAAACACATCGGAAGGAATGTTCTTGATTTTCCATGCACGTTTACTCAACACACCATGAGGAAAGTTCTTGATTTTCCATGCACGTTTACTCAACACACCATGAGGAAAGTTCTTGATTTTCCATGCACGTTTACTCAACACACCATGAGGAAAGTTCTTGATTTTCCATGCACGTTTACTCTACACACCATGAGGAAAGTTCTTGATTTTCCATGCACGTTTACTCAACACACCATGAGGAAAGTTCTTGATTTTCCATGCACGTTTACTCAACACACCATGAGGAATGTTCTTGATTTCCTTGCGCGTTTACTCAACACCATGAAGAATGTTCTTGATTTTCCATGCGCGTTTGTTTACTCAACACACCATGAGGAATGTTCACAATGATCTTCATTAATTCTTGAGACCAAACTCGACACAATTTCCGCTATATTGGTACTTGAATGTAATTCACAGGTATCAACTTCCAGCAACACGTTTTAAAGATAAGTTGACAACAACACATGCACACACCAACATATTCAGGTCGAGTAGTAGTCACTATAGTATGACGTGACAAAAGTAACACAAAATTTCTATGCAAAAGTCAAATTAAGGCAGAACTAAAGTGCAAGCATATTTCTTCTCTAAAACTCCCTTCTCTGCTTAGATACGTTCTCAACTTACAAATCCTGCATCCATTTCGTTAGCCCAATACACAGACAGCATAAGAAATATAATCATCGATCAAAATTCACAAGTATAATGTACAATGTAGTCAAATTAATGAACATAGAAATAATGGTTCAATTACATAAGAATAGAGTAGTTCTTCAACAAAAACTTCCAGTCCATCCCTATTGGATGATTTTGGTATGATCAAGTGTGAGACTCTTAGTCAGAAAAAACTACTGCTTGCAACTGCATCAGCAATTTTCTCGCAATATTTTCAGGATAGTGTGGACAAGCGCGATCACACGCAGACCACTACATCTACTGAAAATTTTAAATTAAGCAAACATTGATGACAACTGTAGAGATTGTAGGCTCTAGTAAGGTGAGGAATGTTTAGCGGAGTACAGGTTCAATAAATAATTACTTTGTTTAATAGTTTTTGAAAAAGACTTTGATTCTGTTTGACCAAACACCCTGCTCAGAAATGTTTGTCTGGAGGAAGGGGGAAAGTTAATCAAACAACAACTATTTAATACTTATATTAGCAACATTCAAGTGTCTCTTAAATAAAGTCCACCACCAACTCACCTGTCGTAAGATAAAAATTTGAGTAGTTTGTCGGTTCAAATATATAGTGCTCTCTTCCAGTGACAACATTATAGATAATTAGTTTAAGGATTGCAAAATCACATCCTTTGTTAGTGACAACATACAGTGACGTAATTTCTTTCCATTATCATCCGGGTCTTTCAGTACTGTTACTGGATGAAATCATAAAATGTATTGTTATCTGTCAATGACAAATGTATTGTTATCTGTCAATAAAAATGTATTGTTATCTGTCAATAATAAATCAATCTCAATTATTCTTCAAGAAATGAGCATAATTTGATTTACTATTTTCTCGCCAGCGTTACGTACAACTATTAACGTATTTCTGTAACCTTGTGAACATTATTTTAGTGAACGAAATACCGGATCGTGAAATGGACCTTTACAATTTATTTTATACTTGACAAATTTGCCAGTATAACTGATAATTGTCCGCCAGATGGGACCATTATGTTCGTAAAATTATACAATGTTCCTCTTATTTAACGGCTAGTTTGTCTTGGCGTGGGTTTTAAACATCTGTCCTCAGCGAATGTGAACCATTAGGGAAAATTAAGCAAATGGTGCAACCTAGATTTTGTGTGGCGTTTTTTTTTAATCGAGAATTCGTGGTCTGTGAGAGTGCTTTAAACAGACAACATTTTTGTCTCGGATTTCATTCGCGTTGTTTGATCATGACAGTCTATAAACAGATTTGTGTTTATAGGAGAACCACCATAGAAAGACGTAAATAAAATTAAACTAGATAAGAACAAAAGCATACAGAAACAAATGTCAAGGATATGGCATTAATTTTAAACAAACAGCTATATAACTAACTCTCACTGTATATCTTGCTTTGGGGGGAAATGTTAACTTTCATGTCATTAGTAAAGTTATTTACTCAAGGGCTGTGTACTGCAGTTTTAGCTATTGTTATGAGACATCTGTATATGCCATAATCTTATGAAATCAATCACTGTGTTCTGTATGAATAGGTAAGCCTGCAAATCTGCTCTATCAGCTGATGTCATTATAGTTGTCTGCAGACTGCAATAGTGGTTTTAATTTGATCATCTATATTCTATAGTCTCATTTTGAACATCTATACTGAAGCCAGTGGTCCTTTGTGTTACATATTAAAAGCCACCATTTCGTTTATCAGACTCTTTCTGTTCATTCTATTTATCTCTCTATACATGTCTAGGTGTGATTGTGACTGGATGTCAGCCATACATTTGTCTACCAATCTGGTGTGTGACCAAGCAAATCAACTCTTAGTTTGTAAAGTTAACAATGTTAATCATAAACTTTCTGTACTTAATTTAGACTATGAGGATGAGCAGAAATTTTGGGCTTGACCCATTTTCAAGAAAAAACAAAACATGAAAAGACAAAAAAATAAATCACCACTGCTGAAGTCTAAGATAAATTAGTAAATACTTCTACATAAACCCCAGAACCATGAATTACCTTGCAAGAAATCAAATAAACTAGCACTGCTTACTAATTAAAACAAATTGGTTTGCCGGCCGTTGATCTTTGAGCAGACAGTTTGAAATTTAGTATCTGGTTTGGTCGTCAGCTAGGAATTGATTCAGTGTTGTCTGCTGGAATGAATTCGCATCAGTAGAAATTTCCAGTGGTAAAAGACTGAAAATTGCAAATTACATACATACATAAAAGCGTGCTTGCATACAGACAGAGAGACATATACATACATGCATTCATGCACACGCATACATATATACAAACGTGCACATATGCATGCATAAATACAAGTATGTATATATACATAAGTTTATATACTTATATATATGATTATGCATATATATATAAACATGTTTATCTACATACATACCTGCATATATGTATTTACATACATTCATACATATGTACTTACGTACTCATTTTTTTTTTTTTTGAGGAGGGAAGGGGAGAGACTATTTCTGGCTTAATGATAGCTGAAGCTGTGATTCGAGAATATTCTAGTATTGTTACTGTCAGTTTCCACTATAGTGCCATGTGAAATCACTCGAAGATTCCAGTCTTTCAATCAAAATTGAGTGCTGTTTTGTTCTGTCAGAGTTCATTCGGTTCTTCATATGGGGGGGGGGGGAGAGAAAAAAGGAAAGCCGTGTTTATTCACTCCATCGTCCTCATTCCGGTATTTATTGACTTGAGTCCCGCCACTAACTGCGAGTAACTATTTTGGGGTTTACTGAGTCCCGCCACTAACTGCGAGTGACTATTTAGCCGTGAGTAGGTGTATGGTGTCCGTGTTAGTTTTAGTCTGGCCGTGAGTAGGTGTATAGTGTCCGTGTTAGTTTTAGTCTGGCCGTGAGTAGGTGTATGGTGTCCGTGTTAGTTTTAGTCTGGCCGTGAGTAGGTGTATGGTGTCCGTGTTAGTTTTAGTCTGGCCGTGAGTAGGTGTATGGTGTCCGTGTTAGTTTTAGTCTGGCCGTGAATAGGTGTATGGTGTCCGTGTTAGTTTTAGTCTGGCCGTGAGTAGGTGTATGGTGTCCGTGTTCGTTCTGTCCTGATGGAACCAAATGCCGTGCTGTATTTAAACCTGATAAATAATTTATTCTCCAGTTGATTTAGTCCAGGCATTCACTAAATTTTTCATGTTGAGGTATAATGTACATGTCACCTGACAGCTTTTACCCTGATGCCTGTGGTTTCTTTCCTTAGTCGGTTGCGTCCTTAAAAAGTGGTAAATTGGGGGAGAGAAGGTAGGATTGAGAGCAAACACAGGTGGAAACACAGGTGTATCTATTGTAATTATTCTTGAAATATCTGAACACGTTTCTTACAGAGTACAGGTACTCAATGGTAGTGATAATAAGCTGAAAGCGTCGATGTTAGTTGATAATAATGATGGTGGTGGTGGTATGATGCTGTGGCAATCTTAGTGAACATGAGCATGAAGAAGAAGAAGGTACTGATTTGTTTTTGTTTATGTTGTTGACGACGGTGGTGGTGGTGGTAGCGGGGTGATGGTGGTGGTGTATAAACAGTACTACGCATCCTAAAAGAGAAAGAGACGATACATCAATACTCTGTTGGCTGATGTTTGAACAACTCAGATTTATGTAAAATTTTGTTTGCGAAATTTCGAAACTTCGTTTAGTAGCTAGCCCACAGTCTTTCAAAGATTCAATACTTGTTTACGAAAGACGCTGCTGCTATTCGATATTATACAGAGCCGTTTGATTGGTCGAAACCTAATGGCGTGCTTTTGCGTAGTACTCTCCCCTTATTTCTGAAATCTGGCGTATGACTATTATGGCTGCACCCTGTTCCGCATTAAGTAAACGAAGGAATAATTACGTGAGTCCGAACTGATGAAAACGTGAGCGGTTATACAGAACTGTGGCGATTCAGTAATATAAAAAAATTCAGTAATATCAAATGCATATATGATTTGCACCAGCTAAGCACTTACATGTATGCGCGCGCGCGCGTGTGTGTGTGTGTGTGTGTGTTTATGTGCAACCGCATTGAGAAAATATTACTTTGTATGCATATGGGTGTGTTTATTTGGGCGCATATTGAGAGAATGTGTTTGTATGCATGCATGTGTGTGTTGTGTGTGTGATGTGTGTGTGTGTGTGCGTGTGTGTGTGTGTGTGTGTGCCTGCGTGTGCGTGCGTGTGTGTGTGTGTGTGCGTGCGTGTGCGTGTGTGTGTGTGTGTGTGTGTGTGTGTGTGTGTGTGTGTGTGTGTGTGTGTGTGTGTATCAGATTGTGAATATATGGGAAGGGGTATTTTTAGTTAGAATGTGCATATGCATGTGCTTGTTGGTTTACCTGTGAGTTGCTCTCTTTGCATGGTTGAGAGGAAAAAAGTGTGTTTTCATGTGACAGTGTCTTCGAATACTAATATATATAGTCTGTGTGTTGTAGTGTGTATGTTTGTATTTGTGTGATTGTGTGAGAGTATGTGACTGTGTGACAGTATATATGATTATATGGTGTCTGTATATGAGTGTGTTTCTATAGTCTATACTCTATACGAACGTTTGTGTATAGGTGAACTTGTGCTGAACCCGCACCAAAATAAATTCATCGCTGTTTATCGTAACTCTTAACTATTTCTTTCCTCGATATCCATTATAGAGTCATTTCTGTATATCTTTCTTCGGCCTGAATTTTAGCGGATCCGCAAAAGAATCGATGAAAGACTTGCGACATCCAAAATGTGTGTTTTGCCGGAAACCACTAATCGAACCTGACTGCCGTGGTTACAAGCTCAAGCATGTTGACATCAGTTAACAAAATGAGGGCGCAGAAAATTAATTAGAGATAAATACCACCAACTATAACAGCAACTTTACAAGTGACACACACAAACATTTCATTCTTTCAACTATATATTGTAGAATATAGAAAAATAAAAATATTATATAAATTAATTAAGTAGCAAATATTGATGGATAAATAATAATAATAACAAATAATGTATGAAGTCCAATAGCCACGCTCTATCAATACACAATAATGTATAAAGCAGGAGTGCACAAACCGCGGCCCCCGGAGGACTTTTGGATATTACCATTATTACGAATGTAAATCACATTATTTCATTATTTGTGTTGTTTTTTCTATTGACCCATCCATATGGCGGCCCTCCACGTTGGAAATTACGCCCTCTGGCCTAAAATGTTTGTGCACCCCTGCCCTAGATCAAGCATCACTAATCTTAAATGATCAATTGAATGCACTCTTTGAAAAAAAATATATTATCATCTTCTCATCAGCTAAACTGCTAAAGTATCTAAAATTAATAATTCTCTCTTTGAACAAAGCCTAAGATTGCTTGCCTCTGCTTATACTATTGCCTTTTGAAATAATAACTCTACTGAAATATTCACGCAAATGGACATGTAAAAATAAACCAACCACAAAGGCTGCGTTCAAGAAGCATATGTCACGCCAGGCAAAGTAACACGTTTCATTCAGACAGCAATTTTGCGTTTTGTATTATTTGTGTGTGCACAAGCAACTCCTGTAAAAAATAAATAAAACATTTTGCTCATAACACGAAAGTCGGTTAAGAATATCCGTGTGTGCGTGGTGTCACATAAATTGCGTTGATTTTTCACCACGTCTGCGACCAAACACCATAGCTGCTCATGCGTGTGCCCATGGCTTCATCGCTCTTCTCTACGTTAAGCTGAAAATAACATTACTTGCACCGCTCTTTATATAATATGATAAGAATATAACTGTGTAATACAATGGTACAGCCAGTGCTAAGATGGGATTGTTTGGAACAAAAGATAACAACAGTCAAATGGGGATGGTTTAGTAGTCGTGCAGCAAATCATTGGGCGCCAGGAAGAAGTTTTTAGGGGCAATGGCTGGCGTCTGGTGCCTGTAATCTGTCGTTTCCTCCATTAACATGCATGCGCAAATAATTTACATAAATACTTTAATTTGAAGATTACACATACACAGACATGCATGATTGCCTATGTACGTACATAACTGTATAGTGTATAAAAAGACACGGGTCAAGAATACACCAGAACCTGATTATACACAGACCTGCAAACATGCTTGCCTAAATAATGACACAGATCTGCAAACATGAATACGTACCTAATTATGCATAGACCCGCAAACATACTTGCGTACCTAATTACACACAGACCTGCGAACATAATCTCACACATACCTATAAACATACTTGCTTACGCACTGACGCAAAATGGGGCTTACTTTTTCCGTCTAACGTCGCATATATGCATACACATTTCTCATTGTTTGGACGTTTGCAATAATGGGATCGGTTTCTTTTCTAATGTCCGATAGTAGTCCTATCGAACTTGGATCATTCATCAGGTAGATGTTATTCGTAACGACAATTGATGTTACCCAGTTCAGTGACTTACGTACGCTGGCTTTGCGGATACTCTCCCCACGTACTTAAGTGCAAGGACGACATGTGTCAAAGAAGTAAAACAATCTCTCACGCAATGCAAAAGTGAGGTTCCTCAAGGACGACGTGTGTCAAAGAAGCCAAACAATCTCTCACGCAATGCAAAAGTGAGGTTCCTCAAGGACGACGTGTGTCAAAGAAGCCAAACAATCTCTCACGCAATGCAAAAGTGAGGTTCCTCAAGGACGACGTGTGTCAAAGAAGTCAAACAATCTCTCACGCAATGCAAAAGTGAGGTTCCTCAAGGACGACGTGTGTCAAAGAAGTAAAACAATCTCTCACGCAATGCAAAAGTGAGGTTCTTCAAGGACGACGTGTGTCAAAGAAGTCAAACAATCTCTCACGCAATGCAAAAGGGAGGTTCCTCAAGGACGACGTGTGTCAAAGAAGTCAAACAATCTCTCACGCAATGCAAAAGTGGGGTTCCTCAAGGACGACGTGTGTCAAAGAAGTCAAACAATCTCTCACGCAATGCAAAAGTGGGGTTCCTCAAGGACGACGTGTGTCAAAGAAAAAAAAAAAGAATCTCTCACGCAATGCAAAAGTGAGGTTCACTGTGACGCGACTTCACAGTGACGCAACTTTACAGTGACGCGACTTCACAGACTTTGAAGATTGAGGACACTATTCTTTACGTCTCTAAATTTACTACATAAGTCGAACGAATACTCACACAAGTCAAATGAATACTCACACAAGTCAAATGAATACTCACACAAAGTGGCAGCATGTCAAAATAACCATTTGCAAAGACAAACCTAAACACAGTGAACTGACTAGGGCGCACTGTCCCAAAAATATCTTTTCTGTGGAATAGTGTAATCCAGAAAGGAAGGAAGGAAAATAAAGCAAAATGTTGTCCATTTTTCTTCTATGGAATCTATGCCTTCTTTAACCCCTTCCTTGCTGCTCTTGTTATCGTTGTGATCTTAAATGTTCAAACAATACTCAGCAATTATTTTATCACAGGATTATATTGCATCTGTATATAATAATTCTATTAATGTTTACGTTGTGATTCTCTTAATGATTACGTTGTGATTCTGTTAATGGTCACACTGTGGTTCCCCTAATTGTTACTTTGAGATTCTTTTACTGGTCCTTTGCAAAATTTGAAATGGTTACTATTTTATTCTATTTGATGATACTTTGTGATTTATTAATAGCACTTTGTGATGCTATTTATGGCACTTTATGATTCTATTAATTGTTACATCGAGATTTTCACACTAATTACCGTGTCATGCGATTCTCTTAATGTTTTTACCGTCAGTCTAAAACAAAAAGGAGTTAACTGCCTAATGTCAAGAAGAGCATGTATTGATTTCTGAGTAAATGAGAGTTACTTTTCCTGTCAGATATCGCTTGCAAACCTCAACCTGAAAAACTACAAGACTGATCGCGTCAGCAGTTCCACTGGCATAGTCCAGATATCCATATAGTGCTTAGGCCTATCATCCAGTGCACGTCATCAAGAGTGGATTTAAATTAGTGCCATCACTGAAGACCCGGATTAGGATAGACCTTGCTATCATCGGTCAAGTTACAATTTTTTTTTTGCGGAAATGGATATGGAGTCCGATTGTGATGCATGATGGGAGCGCATCATTGCTAGATTGCTGCTAATTATGTCAGAACCGTTTGTAGGTTTTATTTTTATTATTATCTTGTTTTATTTATGCATGCCTGTATTGTTTCCGTATTACTTTTGGGGTTGTTTTTATATTTTTATTTTTTATTGTTGCTTTCTGCTTTTCCCCCTTTTCTGTGGGGCGGGGAAAAATTGAACTAGAAGGTTCTTTCCGAATGTATTTCAATAATTTTTTTTTTATTTTTACAGACAATATTTTATTTTTATATATACAGTGGATTTTTAAAAAAATATAATTGGCTTCCATAGCAGAAGAAGACAAAATATTGTGGGACTTCGAGATAAGAATAGATCGGGTGATCCCTGCACGAAGACCAGACATTGTAGTTCTCAATAAGTCCAACAGAACATTAACAATCATCGATGTCGCTGTTTCAAGTGATAGAAACATAAAAACAAAAGAAAGAGAAAAAATAGAAAAATACCAAGACCTCAGATTAGAAATTCAGAGAGACTGTGGAATGTAAAAGCGGAAGTGATACCTATAGTGATAGGAGCCTTGGGGAACATAACATCTGAATTGGAAGGCTATCTGAATAAACTCCCTGGAAACCACAGACTCGCTCCACTACTCAAAGCAGCGCTCCTCGGAAGTGCCCACATCCTCCGTAAAACCTTGGATCTCCCACAGAATCTTGGTAAGATTCCGAGACCTTGGATCACAACCGACAGTCAAGCAGAAGTCGTGGAAAGAGGCATAATAATAATATATTACGACAATATTGGACAGAGTGCGGGCTAGCAGAATCTGTAAAAAGTACATATCAACATGTAATCGAACTTGCAAAATGTATTGATGCTTCATGTCAGATAGCAGTTGAGAATGTACACAAAAGTAAAGCCTCCACCTGCCCCCTCCCTTACCCTGTGTGCCCTAACAAGCTAACGTTTTGCTTGGATGTGTGGTTGGCATCCAGCACTGACACCGAGATATGAATCCCCCCTCTCCACAGGGGAGGATACCAAAACAATATATGATTTTTCTTTATATCAATACCTTTGTATGCGCGTTCAACACCAGCTCTTCGTGTTAGTCGGTTGCTAAAGGAAAACAAAACAATGCAAAACACCCATGCACGCCGCACGAACAGAGAGCAACGGGTTTGTTTTTTTTGTTCTTTTTTTATTGTTTATGGTCCGTGAAGTGTTTCTCAGCAACAGAAAAGAGAATTTAGCATTGGACAAGACATGGGTGGTGACCATTATGATTGATGACGTAATTTCACGACAAAACAAATGAGACATTTTCAGCCGATGTAATATAGTATATTTGTGACTTCATTCTCCTTACTAGTCACTGTGACCTGTCCAAGGAAATGGACAGTGAGGGTAGGTAAATAGTGGTTATCTCTGTACATATTGTATATTTTTCTTAAAACCAACCAAAGACTTCCTTACTTTTAATGACTTGTTATTTTATATTATTTTTCCTTTTCGTTATAAAGAACTTTTAAGGGATGGGGGTGGATTGTGTATTTCATTATTAATCAGATCTTGATGGCTAATTGTCCTGAATCAATTTAAACCCACTACAGTTTCTTATATAATCTGCCTCTAAATTACTCAGTTTCTGAGACATGAAATGGTCACTCTGACCAAACCATTTCCCACTTCTCTCTCTGCACCCCAACCCCGTCGGCTCATACACAGACTTGATTTTAAGAACCATTAGAGAGTTGGGACTAAACATCTGTCTCTTTTCTTCTTCTCCCCACCCCCACATCTAGAGATTGGAGTCTAGTGAGGTGGAATTTTGCGAATTTATGACATTAGTGGGACCAGGTTGTCGATCTTTCGATTTGATTCTCCCGAGTGGAAATACGAGATTTGTTGTAGATTTCCACGCGGTATTTCAAAGGGCATTAACTCTTAACGTTCCTCAGTCTGACCGCATTTTGTTTTTGTTTTTCTCATTTTTCTTTCTTACTGCTCGATCTTTGTTTCTTTCACGCTTTATGACGAACTTGCGAGTGGAGCCACTTCACCAGTTTTGATTCTGTTTAAATTTATTTATTGAAACAATGACACTCAACTTCTCATCACAGACCGGCACGATTTTATTCTGACTAAAACCCGACAGCCTGTTTCAAAGTTCCAAACTCCGGACTAGAAATTGAAAATATAATTTCTGAACAGAGTGCAATAGCCCATCATACAACAAAACCCATTATATAAAACAACTATGTATCCCTATTCATAACAAAGTTCGTAGTAAATATAAGATATATATCTTCTTAGATTATTTTTTATATTTTTATTTTTTAAGTCCGTATTACACGAACTATACTGCCCTTCTTATAATAAATCCCGGGATACATCTACATATACATCCCTATAATAAATCCCGGGATACATTTACATATACATCCCTTTTACAATAAATCCCGGGATACACGAACTATTTACATATACATCCCTTTTACAATAAATCCCGGGATACATGAACTATTTACATATACATCCCTTTACAATAAAGCGCGGAGTAAATAAACAATAGATCGATTTTTTTCTTTGCCATAACGAGTAAATAAATATTGTAACATAGTTCATATAAATAAATATGGTGCCTTAGCTCATATAAATAAATATGGTGTCTTAGCTCAAATAAATAAATGTGGTACTTAGCTCTCTAGCTCTGTAGCCCTAAAACTCATAAGATGACGCTGAAACGTTCATAAATTTCGATTTAATAAACAATTTTAAAAACATATATTGTGTCATATCATACGACTTTATCATCTGAAAGCCAAATAAAATTGCACATTCTTTTACTATCAAAATTTCATTATATTGTCATATAATGAGATTTTTATATTGTCATGTAATGGGATTATTTTTTTGTATTTACCGAGATTTTTTCTTATAAAATATTTTCTTTTTACATATCTTACATGTGCTTGTCGTCACTTGTATGGGAATTTATTACTCACTCGTATGGGAATTTATTACTCACTCGCATTGGAAAGTGTTGTTCGCTCGCATGAGAATTTGATGCTCACTCGCAAGGGAAGTTGTTCCATTTGTATGGAAAATTGTTGTCTACCCGCATGGGAATTTATTGCTCATTCTTATGGGGAATTTGTTGCAAACGCATTGGGGGAAACTGTTGCTCATTCGTATGGGAATTTATTGCTCACTCGTTTGGAGAGTTGTGTTGCTCACACATATGAGAAATTGTTTATCACTCGAATGAGAATTTGTTGCTCGCTAGTTTGGGAATTTGTTACTCACTCGAATGGGAATTTGTTGCTCGTTCGTATAAGACTTTATTGCTCATTTGTATGGAAATTTATTGCTCACTCGTATGGGAATTTGCTCCTCACTCGTTGGAAATTTGTTACTCACTGGTATGGGAATTTGTTGCTCACTCGTATGGGGATTTGTTCCTCACTTGTATGGGAATTTGTTACTCACTCGTATGGGAATTTGTTACTCACTCGTATGGGAATTTGTTACTCACTCGTATGGGAATTTGTTACTCACTCGTATGGGAATTTGTTACTCACTCGTATGGGGATTTGTTCCTCACTGGTACTCTCTTCACTGCAAACATAACGAGAGTATTTTCGTTGCGCGTAAACAACGGTTCTTTCTTCACAAATCAGCAGAGGCGTGGAGTTGAGCAATTTATTTCTTTCCAAGAAAAAATTCTCATTGTTCAATGAAATGCGCATTACACATACATCCGTTTAATGAGAATCATTACTTTTACAGTAATGGGCTTGTGAGCGCGTTAGCTGTAAATTTTCACATTTTGTGAAATACCCATGTTATTGCAATAATCTCATTTACTCTTTCTATAATTTGTATATGGTGTAATGAAATTTGATAATGAAAACTGATTATTTTTGTTTGTGTTTAAACTAGTGCACACAGACACACACACACACACTTTTATTTGCATGTAACGACTTTTAATTTTTTTTTTTTGTTTTTTGGTAATGTTTCTCCGCAATATATGACATACTAACACTCCAAAAAAATCCCGAGTATGAACTATTATGATCATTCTTACAACAAAGTCAATGGTTACTTTGCTACCATTGTTTTACTGAAACCTGTAGTAAATGAACGATATAGACCAAAAGACATCGGATTATATTATTACCCTTATTTTAACAAAGGCCTGACCATTATTGCCATTCTTGTAACAAAATCCATTGTTAAGCGTTTACATTACCCTTATTTTAACAAAGCCTGACTATTATTGCCTTCTTGTAACAAAATCCATTGTTAAGCGTTTACATTACCCTTATTTTAACAAAGCCTGACCATTATTGCCATTCTTGTAACAAAATCCATAGTTAAGCGTTTACATTACCCTTATTTTAACAAAGCCTGACTATTATTGCCTTCTTGTAACAAAATCCATTGTTAAGCGTTTACATTACCCTTATTTTAACAAAGCCTGACCATTATTGCCATTCTTGTAACAAAATCCATAGTTAAGCGTTTACATTACCCTTATTTTAACAAAGTGGTCATTATCGATAATTTTAATGTCAAGGGGTCATAATATTATTAGGCCTCAACAAAATGGAACTTTATTAAAGAACACGAAATATAATGAATACTGCAAGAAGTTCGTTCCAGGAATTAAGGACGATTAATCTCGAGCGATTTCCACGCGCTTACCGTCCCCTGAACTAAATATTCCTGAGAATTTCCGCAGAGCTGTACAGTCTAGAATTCTAGATCTTTTGTGCCACGGTATAATTATTTTTCCAGCATTTAGCCTTGGTATCAAACATGGTAGATTGTCTGGTATTTGTGATTAAGTTTTATTTATGATTGACTGGTGTTTGTGACTACATTGTTTTATTTATAGTTGACTGGTGTTTTTGACTAAGTTGTTTTGTTTGAGTGTGGTGTTTGTGATTATATTGTTTCGTTTATTTTAGTTTGGCTGGTTTATGTGCTAAGTTGTTTATGAAAGTTGTTTGTTTTTTGTTGGCTGATGTATATGATTATGTTGTTTTATTTTTGGTTGACTGGTGTTTGTGAGTAAATTGTTTTGTTTTTTGGCTAACTAGTGTTTCTGTCTTAGTTATTTTGGTTTTTTTGGTTGGCTGGTGTTTGTGGTAAGTTGTTTTGTTTTTGGTTGGCTTATGTTTATGATTATGTTGTTTTATTTTTGGTTGACTGGTGTTTGTGAATAAATTGTTTTGTTTTTGGCTAACTGGTGTTTGGGATTTAGTTGTTTTTTTTTTTTTATTAACTGGTATTTGTAACTAAGTTGTTTTATTTTTGGTTGAAAGGTGTTTGTGACCAAGCTTTCAGTTTTTGATTGGCTGGTATTTGTGACTAAGCCGTTTCAAAAGCGTGGGTTTGCTTTGTACAGTGACTTACTAGGCGTGGGTTTGGCTTGTCGTTCTTGCCTAAAGATATTCATGTTAGATCTAAGCTGCTAGTGTTGGTCAAGATTTTCTCTCCTATACCAGTCTGGCTTGTCGTTCTTGCAAACGATATTCATGTTGGAGCTAGCGTTAATCTGGCGGTTCTCTCTAGCAGTCTTGGCCAACTCTTATTTTCTATTTTTTTATTTAAAAAAATATTTGCTGACATTTCAGCAAATGCATGCTGAATATGACTGGGACATTTGGGAAGTGGGGACTTAATGTAAGTACTGGTTGTTACGTTTCCAGTATTTATTTAGAGACCCTGCTTAGGAAATTATAGAACTTTAATTTACTATTTAAATTAATTCCCTCTCGTTTAACCTAAACAGACTGGTTGCTCAAATCATCATTCGACTAAATTAAAAATGCATCTTTGTAGTCTAGATCACAGATTTACGAAACTGATAATTTGCGTACTTTAGCTAGATTGGAAATCGTTAAAAACTCTCTTAGATTCATATGCATTCATTACGTCATTCGTTTAGCTCAAACAGCCCCCATCCAATCCGCATTTTGGTCTATATGCATACAATTTACTACAAAAAGAGGTTCTTAACAAAATGAAATAGATTTAATAAGTTTAACAATTAACAGCAACGATTAATCACGAGCACGACGTCTTAAATTCTATTCAGAGACTCTCTCTCATTCTACCGTCCTTGTTAAAAGTTTAACGAGAATTATCTTGCCAAATAGTCACTTGATTCCGGACCACAGTAGATATACTTAACTACACTTTTGGTCGCACGTGGGGTTCAACTGGTTAGAACTGGTCCACATCACTTTGGCTCATCGTCAGTACTGCATAGCATAACAGTCAATCGTCCACTCAATTACTGCATCGCTAATGTACTTGCGACGAATCGTTAACCGTAGTTAACACGAGGTACTTCTGCATAGTTCACGTATGGGTCATGAAGACACCCGAGTCGGTGTACGACTCAAGAAGTACGAAGGTAGAGAGGAGTAACATAAGAACCCGGCTGAAACAAAGGATTTTGGGCTCTGTAACTATTTGCGTCTATATTCGCAAAACCCAAGCACATGTTTCTTTGTTTAAGGTTCTGAATTTAGAATCTTTGACTATCGTGTCGTTTACAATTTAAATATGGTTATATTTAAATATACATTGTGGTTCACGTGTGTGTTACATATAACGTTACACGAACGTATGAATTCTCAAATATTTACAGCATTAAAAATTGGAATTCACACAAAGGATTAATTCAAATGAAGCATGAATGCTTTACAATTTTACACGAAAAATTATATGCAAGAACAATTTGAATTACAAAGAAGAATTCACCACGTGCACAGACATACTGGCGGCACTAGTGAATTTAAGATTATATAAATTAAAGATAAGAAAAGGTTACAATAATTTATATACAATAACTTTTAGATTCGTCCCTTTACATCGAAACACGTGCTTTGGCTAAAATAGCGCTAAGCTGCACAAAATACATACATCAATTCAATTACAAAATACAATCAATAAATGCAATAGATACTGTAAGAAGTAGACGTGTTATTGTTACCTCTTAAAAGTAGATTTTACTGCTCTAGCGCGGGTTCATCTTCTCTCTTACGACTCTGGTATGGCGGCGGGACGGAGCTAATGTTAAAGCTGCCTTGTATGTCTGCCGGTCTGGGAGTGAGTGACTGTTTTTGCGCCTTATGATCGTATTTTATGAAACAGCATTGAACGCATCACGTGACCGTTCACGTGGTATGTTGTTGATCTCGAAGGTGCTGGACACTGGCCTAAAGTTATGCAACAATCCGACCTTGCTAGAAGCTTCTAGATACTGATGTATCACGGGTGAATTTCAACAAAGGTCCGTTCAAAATTTTAAGTTTTGAAACGAGCAATTGGGTCACGAGGTCATGACACAGAATTTGTCACACATCGTCACACTGGTGATATCATTTCATTTTTCTTGGCAAAAACTTTTTCAGATCAGTTCTTCCTCTTAACAATCAGCATTCCATCGCTCTGACTATGCAGTCATGCAGTTACTTCCCTCTGCACCACGTTCACTACTAGAGTGTACTTACTGCTTCCCGCCACCACCACCCCCAATTCTCCCACACACCCTCTCCGCTCTTCACCCTTCCAAACGAAAGCCACTTATATTTCACAACTGCGAAAAGAACAGCTTACAAATTAGATATCAAATAGAAATTTGGGAAAGCGAAGACTATTTTATTTATTTATTTTAGGAATTTTGTCACTAATTTGTGTCCCCTTTAGGAGATTGTCTGCCTTTCGAAAGAATTTTCACTGATTTGTGTCCTCTTTTTGAAAATTGCTGTTCAAAAAATGCAATCCAAGTAGATTTTATTTTGGAGGATTTTTAATATCTCCTCAAGCGACCGAGATCGAACGCCATCTACTATTGGAAATTATGTTACTAGGCAACCTTACGCGTCGTCCAAGCGACTGCAGTCCTCAGTTAAGGAGCCAGTGACTTGTGAGAAATTATAGTTTTGTGTCTGTGTGCAGTGTAGGTATGTGTGAGAATGCCTGTATTGTGTACATATGCATCTATTTCTGTGTGTACCAGAGCCATCAACGATTCAACATCTCAGTCAGTATGTACCCACATTTATACGTGGTGTCTGTGTGCTAGTGTTAGTGTTAGTGTTAGTGTTAGTGTGTGTGTGTGTGTGTGTGTGTGTGTGTGTGTGTGTGTGTGTGTGTGTGTGTGTGTGTGTGTGTGTGTGTGGAGCATGCTGTATGTCGACTATGTATGTGTGTATATTATACGTGAAACGTGTGTATGTGTGTTTTACGTGAAACGTTTGTCTGTGTTATATATGAAACGTGAGTGTGTTATATGTGAAACGTGTATGTGTGTGGTATACATGAATCGTATGTATGTGTGTGTGTGTGTGTTATACTTGAAACGAGTGTATGTGTGTTATACGTGCTTCTGTGTGTGTGCGTGCGTGCGCGCCATATGTGTATGAGTTAGAGCAGGGGCGGGCAAACTCTGGCCCGCGGGCCAAACCTGGCACGCGAAGCATTTTTTGTTGGCCCGCCAAGCTATTCACAGTTAACATTGCTTTTGGCCCGCCAAGCTATTCACAGTTATTGCTTTTGGCCCGCCAAGCATTCACACTTATGCTTTTGGCCCGCAAAACAAAAGTCACTAAAACAATTGGGCATTGTTATACGCTGTCAAACAGCCAAGGCTAAACTAGTCTAAAGACTACATGTAATTTTAACAGTTTGAATTACTCACACAGAATCGTGTGCACGTGTACAATTTATGCCTGCGGTTATATATATATTACACTAGCATCTCTTTATAGTTCGTTGACTTTTGAACTCTCCTAGGCCTAGGATAGATCTACAATAATAATGTATGTCAGCATCTGTACTCTGCCTCATTCGTAAGCTACAAATGGTGAGAGGAAGGAGGGCTGGAGGTGAACAGAGGTGTGCGAATTTGAAACTCGCAGTCTTCTGCCATCACAACCGAACTAGTTGTTGCATTTCTGCTATTTCTTTGCCATTATTCCCCATCCCCACAATCATGTCTGCAACCCCAGCATCCTAAAAAATTTAAAGTGGATATGGAAAGTCGGACATTTAACTCTGAGTGGACGAGAAGTACTTTTTCATAGAACGATTTGGACAAGCTCAGTGTCTGATCTGTTTGAAAACTGTTGCTGTCTTTAATGTTTAATGTGCTCTGTCACTGGGAAACAGTACACTTAACTTCGAAATTTGGTTTAATGTCTGCCTCTGAGAAAAAGACTACTATTTGCTAAACTCACAGGCAATATAGAGAAAAGCAGTTTGATGTTTCATAAGCAAACATCTGTGCATGAAAAAGTGACACGTGCCAGTTATGAAGTTTCACTACTCCTTGCTCAAAGAATGAGTTAAAAGCAAACTTCCACACTTCTTCTCCTCTTTCTTTTTTTCGTGATGTCATCCTACATCAGGCAAGTTTCCACATTTTATTAAACATGCTCAGCGCATTGTAGCTATGTTCGGAAGCACATTTTGCTGTGAACAACTGTTCTCAAAGATGAAATATACAAAGAGTCGCCTTCACTCTCAACTCTCTGACCATCATCTAAATGACATTCTTCGCTTGTCAACCTCATCAGTTCAGCCAGATATTGAATCACTTATTTATTGTAAGCAACACCATCCATCTCATTAATCTTTCATTGAAACAGAGTTAGTTTTTTAAAATTACTTTTGTTCTCATTTTATATTCTGAACTTGCTGGACTTGTGATAGTTGGTCGTCTATCCGGCCCGCGAACTGTTCCAACAGTTTTATCTGGCCCGCGGTCTCAAAAGTTTGCCCGCCCCTGAGTTAGAGGAATCGGGGTATGTGTATTTAATATTGTTTAAGTGCTATTATTTGTTAGGGTAAGCGAGATAACTCTTAAATTGTTCCTTGAATAATAATCATGTCATTTCGACCTCACACTCTATTTGTTGTTTTTTTTTTTTTGTTTTTTTTCGCTTTCTTAAATTTTACCCTCGAAATCAGGATATATTGCGACTGAGGAATGAGTCGGAGATGATACTAGACCATGTCGTCATATTGAACTCAATCTGATTGCACACACACACACACACACACACAAACACACACACACACACACACACACACACACACACACACACACACAAATTCAGAAAGAACACGCACGCGTGCACATATAGACATGCTGACTTCGCATGCTCTGCGGAAATTACAAAAAGAACGCCTACAGAAGTGGTAGAAATTAATTCCTTTGTGGCTTGACACGTTGTTGTTTTGTTTTTTTTACTTCATCGATATATATTATACATAAAAATAAAGAGAGTGTCCATGTTAACATCATGTGAACATCTTCTCTTATTGAATATATATATATATATATATATTATATTAGTGTCCATGTAAGCATTTCTAGTTGAGAAGTGATTTTATTTTCCTTAGGAGCTTGTGCTCTATAACGATATTCCTTCTCGTGAAATTCGATTTAGAAACTGGATGTTAGACAATTTTCATATGTCAGTATGTTCCAAGGTTAATTGCAAGCACTTGCCCAGATTTTCACTCACACCTTAGTCCGATTTATGGGATTTTCAGTTGACCTAAAAAGTTTCTAATTTCTTCAGGTCAGCTGTTCCTATTCATAGAAATAAATGTTAGAAGGAGAAAATAAATGGCGGCCTTTAAGTATGAATTTGAAACGTCTCTCAAGTGATGATATCTTAACCTGGCAAAAGAGGTTATTATGTTGTGATTGCTCGTGCAAATGTCTACTTATTATGTCTACTTATTATGTCTACTTCTTATGTCTACATTCTGGTGATGATGATATTCCTGGCTTTGTTCGGATTATTTAACTGCTTAATCAAACAAGTTTCATACAGGTATAACAATAAGTAGCGCACTGATCCTCTTGAAGGAATGACCAAATTTTGTATTTTCTAATCAATTATTATGCCTGTGCTATTTCTTTAGCAATTATTGTTCCTGGACTATTTCCTAATCAATCATTGTTCCTGGACTATTTCCTAATCAATCATTGTTCCTGGACTATTTCCTAATCAATCATTGTTCCTGGACTATTTCCTAATCAATCATTGTTTCTGGACTATTTCCTAATCAATCATTGTTCCTGGACTATTTCCTAATCAATCATTGTTCCTTGACTATTTCCTAATCAATCATTGTTTCTGGACTATTTCCTAATCAATCATTGTCCTGGACTATTTCCTAATCAGTCATTGTTTCTGGACTATTTGCTAATCAATCGTTGCGCCTACTTTTTAATTCTGAATCTTTGAGGTTTTGAACCATAGCTTTTTCTTTTTTTTTTCTTTTCCCTTTTTTCTTCTGAACATATTTATGTCTCTTTGCTGAAGCATATTTATTGCCCTTGGTTGTAGCATATTTATGTTCATTTACTGCAGATATTTATGCCCTTTTGTTGAAGCATATTTATGTCCCGTTGATGGAACATTGACACTCAGTGCTACATACAAAGTACTACTTACAGGCTCTCAGTACAATTACATGCAAAGTACTACTTACAGGCACTCAGTACAATTACAGGCAAAGTACTACTTACAGGCACTCAGTACAATTACAGACAAAGTACTACTTACAGGCACTCAGTACAATTACAAGCAAAGTACTACTTACAGGCACTCAGTATTATATGCAGGCACACAGTACTGCTAACAGGCACTAGTACTATTTAGGAACAATCTATAATCCGATAGTTTTATATTTCTATTGAATAGTTTTATATTTCTATTGAATAGTTTTATATTAACGTCCTTTACGTCGGTTTGAGCTTATACTGTAATTGTTTTATTACAATATACGGGGTTATTAATTATTCTGTTAGCAATTGTTTTCTTGTCCCGTAATTGTATGCACTTAAGATATCAAAGCAATTGTCTTTATGTCCCGTGATTGTGTGCACTTAAAACATCAAAGCAATTCTTTTCTTGTCCTAGGATGGTATGAACTTAGAAAATCAATACAATCTTGAGAGCAAGATTGTGGGTATACCATAAATATATTTTCCGTTATTTTTTTTAACCAGTTTATTAAATTAATTATTCATTTTCTTTCGCGAATTTTTGTTTTCGCCTGCCCCCACCCACACAATGTCAGAATATGTTGTATTTTTAAATAAATCACAATAGCATCTTTTTGCATAATTAACCGTTGTCTTCAAAGGGAGTTAATGGTTACCCATGCAAAACACCGTACGTAATTATTTCCCTTGTCGTATATATCTGACATCCACTTTTATTTTCTTTGTTATCTACTTCTTTGTTGTTGTTACATTGTCTACTGTTTGTTTACATATTTAAAAAAGTATGCATGCATTTTCTGGTAGTCTGGTGTTTTAATTATATTAAAATAGAAGGCTAGTCATCATTGAGAATTATGGCGATAGAAGAATAGTTATTATATGAGAATTATGGCGATAGAAGACTAGTCATTATTGAAAAATATACGATAGAAGACTAGTCATCAATGAGAGATGTGACAATATAGAAGTCATCATGGAGAAATGTGATGATAAAGACTAGTCGTCATTGAGAACTGTAACGATAGGAGACTAGTCATCATTGAGAAATGCGATGATGAAAGGCTAGCCATCATTGAGAATTATGTCGATAGAAGACTAGTCATCACTCAGAACTATAACGATAAAAGACTGTGTGCATAGATCAAGATTTAGCTCCCGTGTTCAGATAACTGTGTGCATAGATCAAGACTTAGCTCCCGTGTTCAGATAACTGTGTGCATAGCTCAAGACTTAGCTTCCGTGTTCAGATAACTGTGTGCATAGATCAAGACTTAGCTTCCGTGTTCAGATAACTGTGTGCATAGCTCAAGACTTAGCTTCCGTGTTCAGACAAGTGTGTGCATGAACCAAGACTGCACTCTTTATGAGAACTTGATACATTTTTCTAGAAATCAGTCAATAACTTAGTCAAGTTGTGGTGTTGTCTGCTAAGAGATCACTCAGTCAGTAAATTATTCGATTTCTGGTGTTTCTGGCGTCAATAACTAAATCAATTGGTGCTACTGTCCGCTAAAAGACCAATAAATAAATTTATTCAATTGCTGGTGTTTTCTGCCGAGAGACAAATCAGTCAATAAATTAGCAAATTTCTGGTGTTATCTGCTGAGAAATCAATCAGTTAATAACTTAATTGGTGTTGTTGGCTGCTGAGAGACAAATCAATCATTACATTATTCACTGGTGCTGATATCTGCTGAGCAGTTTCATTAGAAACAATGTAAAGTATTTAGCGTACCACTTAATAGCATCACAGTTCACAATGTGAAGAAATACGTGTCTATTCACATAAGAAATATCTACGTAACATGCAAGTATAACATATCCATAGCAAAAATGCATGAAATACTTCTAACTCCATTCTCTCTCAATCAGTCAGTTAACTCACCATTAAGCTAATGGCTGCCTTTCATTACCGGACTTCTTACCACACCAAATTCAAGTTAATATACAATAGAATTTTCTACAGCAGGTAAACTTTTGATCTCAGCCCATTGATTGGTCTTGTTCTTGTAAATCTTAACCATTGGATAATTAAAACTAGTCATTCCAGTTGGAACTGGTTTGGATTACATCAGCAATTTCTAGCATATTCTCAACTCGAGTTGTTTACTCCAACTCTGACACTTACAAAAATACCATCAAAGGAGTGGCTAAGGTCAGATCACTTCAACAATTTATATAACAGCTAAGTTTAGAAATAGGGATAGGCAAATTTGCTCCACCACACATCCCCCCAAAAAACAAAATTGTGCTTGAAATTTGAAATTTATATGCTTGATCAAGTTTTCGCAGAGCGCATAGAAAGCTGATTTTCTGTGGAGTAGAGCAAGAGAAAGAGAGAGAGAGAGAGAGTGTGTGTGTGTGTGTGTGTGTGTGTGTGTGTGTGTGTGTGTGTGTGTGTGTGTGTGTGTGTGTGTGTGTGTGCATGATTGTGGTGTGTGGTGTGATCCTGTAGAAAATGGGGGTGGGAGGCATTTTAGATTTTAGCAGGAAGGGAATGGGGGCTGCTTTTGAAATTGCGCTACTGCTTCACACACACACACACACACACACACACACACACACACACACACACACACACACACACACACACACACACGAAGACACACACACACGCAGATATTCATCCATACTCATATCCCTCACATAATGCTTGTATCACCTGTACTTAATTATGCAACTATAATCCCTGGAGCATTAATTCGAAATATGACTTTCAAATTTACGTGCGTGCACGTACACGCACGCAGGCAGAGTCAATGAACACAACGAATCAACCAGAAGGAATTATTAAGATTTTACTTTTATTTATGAAGTAATTTGTGCTGCATTTGGTTAATCGGGATGAGTGGGTGGGATAGTGGTGGGTACGAATGAGAGTGAAGGCTTATGAGTGGAATCCTAAAATTGTACCCGCCTGTCCCTATCCCATGTAGACACTACTAGCAGACGTCTCTATTGCTATACCGTTTTATGACTCTTTCATGTATTTGTGTTTGTGTTATTTCTTCATTGTTGATACTGAGTCAATACTTCAGAAAAGCAATCTTTCAACACTTTACCAACGCTGTATGCACTTTGACAATGTTTGGCTGATAAATGCTTTTTTTTTGTGTGTTCAGATAAAGTTAACTTCAAGAACTGATTATAAATGCAATCGAAAAATTACCTTCTACTTGATTAATTTTATTCTGTATGAATATAGCTTGTTATTTAATCTTAAATATAGTTACATGTTTTAAATAAATTCTGTGATGATATGACTGGATTCTGATTTGTTCGAATAAATATACGTGTGGGGAGGAGGATTGTTAGTGTGCGCGTGTGTGTGTGCATGTGTCTGTGCGTGTGTGTGTGCGTGTGTCTGTGCGTGCGTGGTGTTGCATGTGTCTGTGCGTGTGTGGTGTGCGTGTGTCTGTGCGTGTGTGCGTGCGTGTGTCTGTGCGTGCGTGGTGTTGCATGGGTCTGTGCGTGTGTGGTGTGCGTGTGTCTGTGTGCTATTTTAATGCTGTCACGTCGTCCTACCAAGCGCCATTCTCTGTCCGGCCAATTTTTCTCCACTGACACTAATCGAAAGAAATCCAATGAATTGGAGAAAGAAAATCTTTCATTTGTCAGACTATATGCATTTGTATTGTCTGTTAAAGAAATGTAACATTTTCTCCTTCAGAATCGAACTAATAAAGGACATGCTTCTGCAAGTTAATGTATTTATGAAAAACCAGTGTACGTTTCCCGTACAATCTCAGTATAGCGTTGTATTTGTTAAAATATGGTGCGTCACGTGGTCTGTCGTGATTATATTTTTATTTTTGTTCATTTATTTTTTTTATCTTTTATTTATTTATCCGATATTGTTTACATGTATTGCTTGTACATAAATCGATTTGTTTTAATCACTGTATTTATTTAATAGATTTATTTCTGCTTGTTGTTATATTAAGTACCTCATTGCATTTTAGTTTATTTTAAGCATTTATTTCTGCTTGCTAATATATAATGTCAAATACCTTCATTGCATGTCAATTTATTTTATGCACTTAATTTTGCTTGTTGTTACATAATGTCAAGTACCTTCATTGCATGTCAATTTATTTTATGCACTTAATTTTGCTTGTTGTTACATAATGTCAAGTATCTTCATTGCATGTCAATTTATTTTATGCACTTAATTTTGCTTGTTGTTACATAATGTCAAGTACCTTCATTGCGCATTAGTTTATGTCAAGTTTATTTTAAGATTTATTTCTACTTGCTTTTTAAGTAATGTCAAGTTTGTGCATTGCCTGTCAATTCATTTATCTCATGAGCACTGACTGCCCGAACTTCGAGACATTGTCGAATTCATTCAGATTGGCGACTTAATCTTTCCCTTGCTAAAATAGCAGTTATCTCCCTTGTAGCTCAACCGTGCAGTGGGTAGCAAAATCTCGTCTAGACAGATATCTGAAAAACAAACAACAGTCTGTTGTTTCACGCTCTAGGTAGCGGCAGTAATTTAAAATCTAATTAAATAGTTTTTTTGTTGTTTTGTTTTGTTTGTTTTTGTTTTGTGACTCGACTGTTTCATGACTGTTGTGGTGGCTGCGAGAAATTACCTCTCCTTGCAGCAGTTTTCGCTTGATCAGGCCCAGTGCATTTTTGTTTTTGTTTGTGATCTTATTATACCGACAATATATCGTATCCTTTATCTCAGATTTTTTAATATATATATGTCAAACAAACCCTTTCTCTGTGCGTTGTTATATGGCACTGTAAAGAGATTTCAGCGACAAAGTATTAACTGAAACACCGTGACATCATCATCCTTTCGATCATCACTGAATTTCTCTTTGTAACAGAAATAATGAAGTCCGATTTTTTTTTTATGCATGTGTGCCAATATTTATATTTCTTCTGATATTGTTATGACATTCAGCAAGAATGTCAGTATGGTTGTGAACCCATGGTTGGATGGCTTAAAGGCGATGTAAGACTGTTACAGTGTGTGGTCAGTAGCAATGAACGGATGTTTGAATGAACACGAACGACTGAGTAGACAGGTGCGAACGGAATTCATTGGTCGAGTCTAGTGTGAATACAGCTTAAATGAAATTCAATCTCCAGTCGCCTACGCAACCTAACTGTCGTTATGGATAATTATCTGACCGGAAGGAGAACGATATATGTAGGTGTAACCCACTTCTGGGTAAGGATCTGATTACTGGTACGGGGGAGGTAATCCGCACAGGACCATTGCACGTGCAGAAGATATAATATGTCCAACTAGTTTTAATTATAATTCTTCCTTGGAAATTACCATAAGCCTGTCTGCGTTCTGGGACGTCCTTCTATTCGTGTCGCGTCCTCATTGATAACTTCGCTATATTATGCCCACCCCCACCCCCACCCCCAAGGTGCTAACGACGCGCACTCCATCAATACAAGACGTAGGAGGACAAAATAACAATAATATTAAATATCAATCTTGTTTAAATATTCCCCATTTATTCATAAGAAGGCAAACGTACTAACACACTCAGAAATAATGTTTCCTATTATTTAGACAAAACTGTTCATTATTTGTTCCCCCGAATCATTAATTCATTCATACATGTAAAAATAAAGGCTGTGTTGGCACCTCCCATAAATACGAATATCTAAGACGGTACAACAGTTGAGGACGTCACTTCCGGAACTCGTATGAGCCCCCAGAGGAAACGATTCCTCACAGATAAGACAGACAGACAGGTAAGACAAAGACAGACTCAGGATAGACGTCAGACAAACATGACGATGACACTTATAAAATCATAGTAGATGAAAATGATAATGAAATTGACACAACACTAATGAAAATTTAACAAGAAATTTTATATAAAAATCAAAGAAAATAAAAATAAGAGAAAGAACAATTATTAAAATGTTTATAGTGACAGGTTACAAATGAAGATTTATTCTAATCTGATTCAGGGAATAAATTAGCCTCCCCTAAGAACGTAAATTGTTCTTGCCAGAAAGTTTATTTTCAACGTCAGTTTTCTCTTCCTAATATCTTTCCTTCTCTGCACGAATCACCTTAACAATTTATATAACAATTAAGTCCAGAAATAGGGATAGACAAATTTACTCTGCCTCACAGCTAGTCATTCATTCATGAAAACATAAATGTAATGGTGCACACACATTTACACAGACAAACGGATCCTGTTCATACTACGAACGATCTTCTCTCGTACTTGTGTTTCCTCGTTTCAAGATTTCATTGTTAAAGTTCTCTGCACATGCGCGACAGAACTGACGTCATTATAGTTGAGACTTTTAGATGACGCCTTCATGATCACTCAGACTCGTGCTCGTTGAATGACGTTCAAGGACACACGTGTCCTGTCCCCGAGTGGGTGGTAGGGACTCTTGCTAGAGTACCCTAATAACGATATAATGAAGTGAAAAAACAGCCAAAAGTACTGAGACTCATAAAAGAACTGGATAATTTGACTGGTGTGTGTGTGTGTGTGTGTGTGTGTGTGTGTGTGTGTGTGTGTGTGTGTGTGTGTGTGTGTCTGTGTGTGTGTGTGTGTGTGTAGATTTAGACACATATACAACCATTTATTTGTACTGAATGAGTTACATAAGAATGGTCGAATCTGTGCATATTCAAAAGCAAATGTTATAAGTCGATCCTAAATCAATCAAAAGAAAAGCACGCACACTAAAAAAGACAGCAACAACCTACACACACACGCACACATACAAATTAAACAACACTACACCCCTCTTTATACAAACCAAAAAGAAAAAGGAAAATAAACAAGAAATAAACTTATATAAAGAAAAATAATAAATTGATAACAGTCAAATTATCCAGCTCTTTTTATCAGTCTCAGAACTTGGCTTACAAAGAAAACACAGGCGCACGCACAAACACAGACATAAATATACATACAAAGGTAATGAATCATTTCTTCTCGCCCAGTTTATTTTTATTCCATATATTCTTATTTCTAACTTGATTTTAAATATTAATTAATTTAAGAAATAAAATAGTTTTACATCGTCCATCAGAATACCCTCCCTCTGTCTCCCTAACCTAAAGTAAAACAAATCAAGGAAAATAGACCTTAAAATTATGACAGACAAATAATAAATTGACTTTGCATGGCTGTTGGCACGTCGTTTTAGCACACCAAAAAAAAAAAATTAAATTTAAACACGACGTGGGAAAATCTCCCTGTTGAACCTGATGCATATTTATGTCCGGTTCCCCAAATATGTCCGCGCATGTACACGTCCTTGGCTGTGATTCATTTCTAGAATCACATAACACACACTCCCTGTCTGAAATGTGCTCATACCGACCCTCGCCTTCAATGACGTCAGAAATATAGTGTCATCAACATCATTATTCCTTTTCTCTTGGGTGACGTCGGCACCGGCATCACGTGTTCAAGTGACTGCTTCCTGTCGGGAAGAAAAGCGGGTAGTGTGTGCAAATTTGCGCCTTTACGTGAAGGGGGGGGGGGGGACAATGTGCTGTTGAAAGACGAGCAATAACGTAGGTCTGAGCACTAATAGCAAACTTGCGGAGAGATTTTGAGGTTTTCGTGAACTGTCCTCTTTTATCTAGCATCGCGTACGTTTGACAATTTTGTCACGCTCGGCTGACGCCAGTACCTGGCACGCGATACTTTGGCTGAAAGGTTAAATGATTGGGGTCAGGAACTGCCAAGTTCGAATCTGGCATGTCAACAAGAACAAAAAAATGCAAATGATACTTTTTTATTGTGGTACAGGAGCGACGGCTTGGCTAAGATTAAAAGAGCTACTCACACTAATTTGTCTTTTATTACAGACTGTCTCGCGTCAGAGCGAAGTACCTTCCCCGAATGCAAGTGTACTTGCAGTAACGTTCTTTTGGTTATGTCCATTGCAATCAAGACTTGAGTGGCAAATGCCGTTACTCTGAGCGCTATAAAGCAATGTTTTCCTAAGGCCATGCTCGGGACGTGAGTAGCAAATGTCAATATTCTGAGCGCTCTAAAGCAATGTTTTTCTAAGGCCATGTTTGGGACCTGACAATAATTATTTCAAAGCCAGATGCGGTTGAATCCAGATTGAATGAGAAACCGGGGGTGGGGGGGTGAGTAGAATATAAAGAAGATGATGAAAATTCTAATGCTGATGAAAACGTACTTGCAGTTGTTGAATATGAAGATGAATAACCAAGAAAATTGTTAATCAACAGTGTGGTCAAAGTCAATAACACTCAACAATGTGATCAAAGTAAGTAACAACAGCGTGGTCAAAGTCAGTAACACTCAACAATGTGGTCAAAAGTAAATAACAACAGTGTGGTCATAGTAAGTAACAGCAATGTGATCATAGTAAGTAACAACAGTGTGGTCAAAGTCAGTAACACTTAAGAGTGTGGTCAAAGTCAGTAACACTCAACAGTGTGGTCAAAATCAGTAACACTCAACAATGTGGTCAAAGTCAGTAACACTCAACAATGTGGTCAAAAGTAAATAACAACAGTGTGGTCATAGTAAGTAACAGCAATGTGATCATAGTAAGTAACAACAGTGTGGTCAAAGTCAGTAACACTCAACAATGTGGTCAAAAGTAAATAACAACAGTGTGGTCATAGTAAGTAACAGCAATGTGATCATAGTAAGTAACAACAGTGTGGTCAAAGTCAGTAACACTTAAGAGTGTGGTCAAAGTCAGTAACACTCAACAGTGTGGTCAAAATCAGTAACACTCAACAATGTAGTCAAAGTCAGTAACACTCAACGTTGTGGTCTTCATTTCCTCCTGACATCTATCTAATCCACTTTCCTTGGCGGGTGGCTTCTTAAGTCTTTCTGTTTGACTAAATCTATGAATGTGGTCAAAAAAGACACTTCTTTAGTCAAATATTCCTTTAAATTTTTCTTAAAAAAATGATTGTTCGACTAAATATATAGTTTGTCAAAATGTTTTTTGTCCAAAAGTTTTCCCTAAAAGTCATTGCCCAAATAATTCCAGCAAAGGTTTTGACCAAATAATTTAGGAGTAGAGAGCGACCTGAACGTAGCGCTTCTAAAGATTACAACAGAACTATTTTTTTATCTTTGAAACCGGTAAAGACGTAGCCACGTCATTAATACTCGAATCATTGTCTACAAAGAAATGTAGCATTGTTCGGGTAATATGATATGCTGGGCCACCTTTTCCAATTTCATGTTTCCTAAGGTGTGATGACTATCTGCAGATGTAAATCCAGCTCAGTGGTAATAGATATGGTATGATAAATCACTGATAATGATATAGTGTGATAAATCAATGATAATGAATTGGACTGATAAATCAATGATAATGATATGGTGTGATAAATCAATGATAATGGATATGGTGTGATAAATCAATGATAATGATATGGTATGATAAATCAATGATGTCACTGTAAAATAATTATTACTATGCATAAATCACAAGCTGCTAAATTAACACTAAAAGACCAAAAGAAATTATAATATCAAAGATCGAAAAGAAAATATTATTCTGCTCACAACTGAATCTTGTCGTGTTGAGTTATTCTGCTCACAATTGAATCTAGTCGTGTTGAGATATTCTGTTCACAATTGAATTTAGTCGTGTTGGGATATTCTGTTCACTATCGAATCTAGTTATGTAAAGAATTTCCAACTGCATTTTAACATCGAAATTGGCGTTTTCTAAGATAAAGTGAACACTTACAAAATCGTCTATTTTTAGGTTTAATTTAATAGTGTCCTGTAGCAGACAGTTGTCTTAAAGAGTAACAATGTGTTTATAGATAGCCACTGAAGGGTCTCTTTTGTTCTGATGTATTATTGACTGCCTCTGAAGGGTCTCTTTTGCTCTCATATGTTTTTAAACGGCCATTAAATGTACTCTTTTGGCGAAATTCATCATAACTTAACCTGCCTATAAATAAGTCTTATGTTAACTGTCATTGCTAAGAGTTCTCTCCCTTAAGTAACATAAATAGCGCATTACCCATCGACGCGTAAAATCCATTCTTCCAATTCATTGAAATCTGGTGATTATATGCGATTTGCGGGAGTCAGTATCAGAATAAAGAGAAAGAATAAGAATTATTTATTGCACATACCAGTGACCTTGGCATGCCAGTAACAGACCACTGATTGACGTCATACTTCAGCTGTAGATTGGAGCAAAGATGTTTCACCGATAGGCAAGTGTGAATGTGTGTGTGTGTGTGTGTGCGTGCGTGCGTGTGTGCGTGTGTGTGAAAAGGTCATCCCGAAGACAGCAGACGACATGTACTTTCGGATCTCGTTAATTAGGCCCTTAAGGTTTAAGCGATTTGTTGCGAGTTGCAAAGAATCCGATTGAGTCAGAGACACAGATATTTGACCTGCACATTTTCTGAAAATTGAATAGCACTTGACAGACAAAAATTATCGCATGCTGCTATCGAACAGAAGAAAGATTTTGTCTGGGGAAAAAAGTATTTCCGGTTTCCAATGTGGTCTGGTGTCTGTCACTATGCCCGGATGCACTGCTAGATTTGTTTAAATGTTCCTCGACCTGCTAATTATTCAAAGCTTACTTTCTGATCAAACTTTGGATAGAAAAAAGTCTTTTCTTTTTGTTTTTGTAAAAAGACTTCTGCTGTCGTATATTTATGGACCTGACGTCATTCATTTTGATCTTTTAACAACATTAGCCTTCAGAGGTATTAAAAGATCTCGCCCACAACATTGTTAAAAATAAAAGTAATTTGCACGTCTTCTAAATTCTTTGATTTTTTAAAATGTTTATGCAGAGTTATTTTCTTTGTGTGTGTGTGTGTGTGTGTGAGAGAGAGAGAGAGAGAGAAAGACAGGTGTGAGTGCGCGCGTGCGAGTGTACATGTGTGTGTGTGTGTGTGTGCACGCGCGCATGCGAATGTACATCTGTGTGTGCGTGTGTGTGTGTGTGTGTGTGTGTGTGTGTGTGTTGCAAACCATTTTATAACGCTGCAGAACTTGTTTGTCCGATAATGCAAAGACGACGCGCTGAACAAAGAAGACGACATACACGAAATTTATTCTTTGAAAGAAGTCTGTGGTTTGTCATTTGCATTATTATTAATTATCATTACTCACTTTGGGTAATTCATGCATCTAATTTCAGTTACTGTCATACAACTCTCTCTCTCTCTCGCTCGCTCGCTCTCTCTCTCTCTCCTCTTACACACATGCACGCACACAGGCACACAAACGCACGCACGCGCGCACACACACACACGCATACCACACACACACACACACACACACTGCATCAGATCTAAAAGTTATCGACTGTCACCAAATTTTATCCAATAGTTCATTACCTTGTTAGTCGCGTAATGACGTCATGCAGTGTGTCTCCTTTGGGTATGAGCGTGGGTTTGTTACAGACTACTATTCATAGATAGAGCATATATAGGCGTTAAAATGTCGATTTAGAAAGGTTAGACAAATTATTACATAATACACTAAAGACAAAAGAAACTCTTTGCACTTAACCAGTAAATCAAGAGAATCATATTTCAAACAAAAATAGTTAGATGAATCCTGTTTCACTTCAGATAGTGCAATCCTGTTTCACTTCAGATAGTGCAATCCCATTTCACTTCAGATAGTGCAATCCTATTTCACTTCAGATAGTGCAATCCTATTTCACTTCAGATAGTGCAATCCCATTTCACTTCAGATAGTGCAATCCTATTTCACTTCACATAATGTCAGCCTGTTTCGTTTGCCAAATGATACCCAGTTGTGTGTAAAATAAATGGCTCTGTTGGTTCACTTTCAGGGTGTAATTTCAGGCAGGCAGTATAGTTATAATTATTTTTGCCAATTTTGAACACACACACACACACACACACACACACACACACACACACACACACACACACACACACACACACAGTGTCGTTATGTCGTTTTCACATTTCAAAGACCGACTAACTTATTTCGGTTTTTTGCAAATGTGTACACACGCCTCGCGTCATGTTCTAAAAGTGCTATGCCCGACAGGGAGCTTAGTGAACTGGCCACGCTTTAAAAAACAACATAAAATAATGCACCTCGAACTTAAAATGAGGAAACAAATTACATAGACGGGCAAATGAGTTTTAAATCGAGTGCTAAGATAGATAGTTAGATAGATAGATAGATAGATAGATAGATAGATAGATAGATAGATAGATAGATAGATAGATAGATAGATAGATAGATAGATAGATAATTCGTGCTAGATAAGCAGTTGTTTCTTGCATTTAAAATACTTATCCAATAAACTTTGAACTTGAATACTTCATAGTTCGAATTCCAAATACTAAAAACAAAATGGCATGAAAGAAGTAAATATGTCACCTTAATGCAAGACTAGGTGGGGTGGGGGTTGAAGAAAGATTTTTAAAATACAAACTTTCAAACTTAAACCATATTTATTGAACACCACATTGAAAAGAGCACGTATGCTTTTTGTGTCCTGATTCGGTCTCAATTGATAACGTAATGGATGACTCGTGCATCGAAAGGTCAAGGCTATTTACAAGTAAAATAATTGTTTTGTGTCAGATTTCCTCGAGCGTATTTATTTTGTAATTTATTTTTGTGCGTGCGTCCGTGCGCGCGCGCGTGTGTGGTTTTCACCCTATTCGTCACCTAGGGCAACGGTGATTATCATTTTTTCATACAAATAAGTGTAGGACATGAAGTCATGATGTTTCTATCAAATGAATTATTAATGTTCATTTAAATTATTTAAGATTTTAACTAGTAGAATAAAATTGGCAACTAAACTTTGTATTTTTTTTTAAATAAAACGTGCACTGAGTTTTGTGCCTGAGATATTAGGTAGAGTGTAAAGTATGTTATATGAACAATGTGTGACACTAAAGACAAACATGTTCCGAGCATAGCAAAGACATTATTAGTTTGTACACGAAAACACACTTTTAGCCAATCAGAGCATAGCAAAGACATTATTAGTTGGTAAACGAAAACACACTTTTAACCAATCAGACACAGTTGTAATTCTAGCCGCCAAGGATTCAATGGTCATATGATGTCAAAATTAAAATTATTGATGGATCTCAATAGGAAAAACTGATGAATGGTAATGATTAAGCATTCACTTAAAATGTGGCTTACAAAGAATTATTTTATTTTCAAGTCCATGAGAAGGCTAAGACGATTGGAATTTAATGCAATTTTTAAAAAATCACAAATTAAAATAAAAACGCATGTGGAAATTGACCTCATTGAACGACGGACTTTTTCCTAGTGACATTTCTCTCCATTCCTGAAAGTAACTCCCTTACTCAGTGCTTCTCTCCATTCCTGAAAGTAATTTCCTTACTCAGCGTTTCGCTCCATTCCTGAAAGTAACTTCCTTACTCAGCGCTTCTCTCCATTCCTGAAAGTAACTTCCTTACTTGGCACTTCTGACATTCAGCACAATGAACAGAAGTAGGCAAGCTAACCTAAATCAAACAAATACTGTTTCTGAGAACACTTGACTAGCTCATTAAATTAATTATAACTTAACCATTGCGAAGTAAATAATGTTAGGTTAACCACATTTTATCCGTTTCCCCACTCCTCCACACACACACACACACACACACAAAATTTGTTTTTAAATCATACAAATTCTAATTCCAAGTCCACTTCAGTAGCTCAATAAATTAATTATGACGTAATCAGTCCCAATTAGATAGAGTGCGGTAACCATACTTATATTCATTTGCCACTAAATAAGGGCTAACGAACACCAAGGACCAAATAGCAAACGTCAAGCTTTCCTAAGCTCCATATACTGTACGTGCAATGAATGACAGTTGTTTCTTAACTCGCTGGTAAAAGCACGGTAGACAGGTTCCTGTAATGGACACCCTACACTTAATTGCTGGTGAAAAAAAATGACCACCACCACCTCCACATATCCCCTCCCTCTCTTGACCTGGATTTCACCTTGTCCTGGATTTCACCTTGTACTGGATTTCAGCCTGTCTGCAACCAGAGATAGAATAGCAGTGGGGATGTGCAACTCTCTTTCTGTCTGGCAGCAATCGAAGAACCGTCGGAAGACAACTCTAGCAAATTGTGCACGTCACTTCCGTTTTGTTGCTGTAGCCATTATACATATCCTTTTCCATGCATTTGCTTTTTTTTTTGTTTTGTTTTGTTTTTTTAAAAGTATTCATTTTCTTTTCATACTGAGGACATATATAATTTCATTATATAACTACTTAAACTTCCAAAAGTATAGTGTGATTTTAAATTACAACAAGAATTGCAAAAGGATACAAAATTAAATTAAAGCAATTTGTCATCCATTAAAGTATCAAGTATACGAGTCCAAGGCAAATTGCAAGGTACAGCGTAGAAAACTTACTGTAATTTGATTTTGAATTATTTTATTTCACTGCAATTTTATTGCAATTTTCCCCGCGATACAGAAGTCGCATTAACTACCAATACTAAGAAGACCTCCACAACTAAGCAATAAATAAAAATTATATTTACGTAAATGCAATAAATAAAAATATTTACGTAAATGCAATGTTGCAATAAAGCCGAATGAAACGAGTTAAGGGCCTTCGAATTTAAATGCAGAGTGCATTTCACTGTGATCACGTGACCACCATGTTGATTTATTTTTTTAAAAAGAAAAATTTGGAAGCAAGAATGCTTCCGATTACAACAGGTTAATCAAGAGAAAGTATGCTGTCAGATTTTTTTTGTTAGGGGTGTACAATTGAGTGTCAAAATCAGAACATTAATTTGAAGTAGTAACTTAACGTTGATCTAATGATTCCCCCTTAGAATGCGTCCGTATTTAAAATCTCAACATATCACGTGATCCAAAAAAAACTATTCCACCCAAGCAGTAGTCCTATGTCAAAACATAGACATGCTATTACAGACAGATAGCTTACAACACTAAGACAAAATATTCCCGTGCTAGTACAGATAGCTTACAGCACTAAGACAAAAGATAGCTTACAGCACTAAGACAAAATATTCCCGTGCTCGTATAGACAGCTTACAGCACTAAGACAAAATATTCCCGTGCTAGTACATATAGCTTACAGCACTAAGACAAAATATTCCCGTGCTAGTACAGATAGATTACAGCACTAAGACAAAATATTCCCGTGCTAGTACAGATACTTACAGCACTAAGACAAAATATTCCCGTACTAGTACAGATAGTTTACAAAACTAAGACAAAATATTCCCATGCTAGTACAGATAGATTACAACACTAAGACAAAATATTCCCGTGCTAGTACAGATAGATTACAGCACTAAGATAAATTATTCCCGTGCTAGTACAGATAGATTACAGCACTAAGATAAATTATTCCCGTGCTAGTACAGATAGCTTACAGCACTAAGACAAAATATTCCCGTGCTAGTACAGATAGATTACAGCACTAAGACAAAATATTCCCGTGCTAGTACAGATAGATTACAGCACTAAGACAAAATATTCCCGTGCTAGTACAGATAGATTACAGCACTAAGACAAAATATTCCCGTGCTAGTACAGATAGATTACAGCACTAAGACAAAATATTCCCGTGCTAGTACAGATAGATTACAGCACTAAGACAAAATATTCCCGTGCTAGTACAGATAGCTTACAGCACTAAGACAAAATATTCCCGTGCTAGTACAGATAGCTTACAGCACTAAGACAAAATATTCTCGTACTAGTACAGATAGCTTACAGCACTAAGACAAAATATTCTCGTACTAGTATGGACAGTGTAGAGCCCTAGATCAAAACGTGCACATATTAACGGAGAAGGTTTAGAACCCAAACCAGACTATCGTTTGTGTCAGTGCAAATGTCAGTGTCAGAGCCGAAAGTGAAAACAAGTTCGTCTTAGAATGTAGTAGTTAGTATATGTTGACAAATAAAATCCAGGTAACAAAATCCATGACCTCGTTTTGTTCATGCAAATCTTTGACCAGATCTAGGTAATCAAAATCTTTGATCTAATCTAGCGCGCGCGCGCATACACACACACACACACAGCCTATGGACTTAAAATAGAGTAATAGACTGTGTGTTCTAAATCAGATCTAAGGTTTTAGTATATGGTTTTATATTTTGTATTTAAAATAAGATCATAAATTTAGTTGCATGCATGAAATCATATTTTTATTTTACCTGGATTTGATCATATATTTTGAAACTAGATAACTGATTTATAACTTGAAATTTTTGAAAGACCGAATAATACCAGTCGATCTTGCAATCTCTCACTGCCTGCACAAAAAATATTAAAATAAAATAAAAATAGAAAATAAAAAATGGTTTGACCCCAGACTCCAGGCCTTACAATCTCGCAACTCTCCAGGTTCGCAAACATCTGCTTTTGTCTTCTGTTTTCTTTTCTTTCTTTTATTTATAAACAAAAGCAGTGCAGCAAACAAGCACGCTACCAGATGCTGTCAAACAGGTCAGCGTGCTCTGTACTTCAGTGAGGGTTTAAACGGGAGGGATATATATAAAACGAAAAGAGAAAGATTTTTTTTTTTTTAAAGGACTGACCTCCTTGATGATGCTAATAACAAATGCCTCCCCACACCCCACCCCTCCAAAAGTAATGGCTGGTGCGTTACCTGACACAAGAGCTGATCGAAAACAAATGGCGGTGGAGTGTCTCCCCTTTATTTCCGTCATGATTTCCTTTGTGCTGTGAGGGATTGAGCATGTGCTAGAAGCTTTGTTTGACTCACTTCCGCCTCACTTGTTGAACATAGACTGCATTTTGTTTTGGAATTGGCTCTAGGATTATTTTTTGAATGCTTGCACACATTCATTAGCAAATGTTTGTGAATTTATAAGGAGAAGTTTTAAAGCCTTCACAGTTTATATTTATTTAAAGAGATTATTTTTTAAAATTGTTCTCTCAGCAAACAATGAATTAATTTTGCCATTATTTGAGGTGGCCAGTCCAAGGACTCGAGGGAGTCCTGGACATGGGACGGTAGGGGCATCACTGGGGACACAGACAGAATATAATAAAAGAAGAGACATCCTGGGTACATTGGAGTAGGAATGAAAAGTATGTGTATGTATTTACAGCACAATAGTTAAGCAGCACTCATCTTTCGATTCATACTTGGAAGCATGCTTCCATAAATGCTCACACACACACACACACACACACACACACACACGCACACACACACTCACACACACACACACACACACAAATAAAGATTATGACATAGAGGTCCCGTCCAAGGAAAAAAAAAATTGGTTTATTACCCAACACTAACTCCCAACTTATACCCGGTGAGTGGATGAAAGATGGTATGCTGCCAGCACCGGTTTGTTGGGGGGTGGGGACAGAGAAATAAATTAAAAATCAAAGGCTTGAGTGGATATCGCTCTGGATCAAAGGAACCCCTTTAGGCTTTGTTGCGAGCAGCGAGTCCGAGGTGTCCAGTGCAAGACAGCTAAGGAACAATAACGTAAGTAAAGGTTATAATGTACCTCAGAACTATACCTCATGAGGCATTTATTGTCTTAGAACCTCCTCCTAACATCTCCTGTTGTTTTGTACTGGGAATCCACTGAAGTTTAAATTGTCTTAAATGTCCATCTTATTAGACTAGAAGCCACTTTAAATTGTCTTAAGTGTCCACCGCATTAGACCGAAAGTCCACTGAAGTTTAAATTGTCTACGCATTAGACTAACAATCCAATTCAATCTAAATTGTCTTAAGCGTCCACCGCATTAGATTAGAAATCTATTGAAGCTTAAATTATCTTAGCAATCAACTTTAAATTGTCTCAAGTGTCCACTACATTCGATTGGAAGTCCACTTAATTTTAAATGGTCTTAAGTGTTCCCCTCATTAGATTACCAATCCACTTAATTTAGCCTAAACTATCTTAAGTATCCACCGCAATCCAATTAATACACCACCTAAACAGATTAGTGACATTCATTTAGGTTGCGTATGTCATGTTACAACAGTAGGAGTTATTGCTCAACTGAGAAGGAAATCTATCTGATTTAAACAAAAAGAAAATAACAAATTTAAGAACTTGTGGCAGGTGGGAAGTTACTGAAATGAAAACTTGCTTAATTTAATTTATTAAATGAAATTAGTTAATTAATAAGTAGGCATTAACTATTAGTAATTAGTATTCGTCCTAAAGTTGGCGGCAGTGCCTTTGATATTTATGATATCTTAATGCTTATCTAACAATTACCTTACTTCCATGACGTTACAATGACGTCACTTATAAAGTGTGCAGTCTTTGTAGTTGTGACATTTTGTAAAACAAAAATAACCCACTCCAGCCATTTCTAAAAATAAAATAGAATAAAAATTGTGGTGCAAAGTGCTTTCTCTTTTCTTTTTTTTTTTTTTATGTGTTTATGGTGGGGGTGGGTGGGTAAGAAATTCTTACGAAAAACAGAATAGAATCAAGCGTGAAGTTAGGGGTAGATAACAGCGTTATACGTGTCTGATACAAGCATCAACAACAACTAATCAAGCTACAGACGCATCACTCATGGAGACGAAATAGCAAGCGAAATAAATATTTCTAAATCGTCTGCTGGGTGACGAAAACTTGCCGCCTAACCCTTATTTAAAATGTCTGAGATAAACACAGGCTAAAGCTAAAGAGTCAAGCAAAACACTAGTACGATTAGAGTATTCCTGGCAGGTTCTTGACTTTTTGTCTCGCCCACGTGACCGCATTGTCATTCCCTATAATTTCAGTCAGACACTAAGTCAGTCAGCCAGTCGATCATGACCACATCCTTGTTGCAATAGGTACGAAAAAGAAACGCGTGATGTTTGTAATACTTACTGTTGTATTTCTGGTGTTTGATGTTTGTAATACTTACTGTTGTATTTCTGGTGTTTGATGTTTGTAATACTTACTGTTGTATTTCTGGTGTTTGATGTTTGTAATACTTACTGTTGTATTTCTGGTGTTTGATGTTTGTAATACTTACTGTTGTATTTCTGGTGTTTGATGTTTGTAATACTTACTGTTGTATTTCTGGTGTTTGATGTTTGTAATACTTACTTTTGTATTTCTGGTGTTTGATATTTGTAATATTGACTAAGGTTTGTAAAATTTGCTGGTTTGTAATACTGATGTTTGCAATATTTACTATTTATATTATTGGTGTTTGTAGTACTTGTAATATGTACTTGTAATATGTACTGCTACTTGTAACATTGATGACATGTGCCTAGTATTTACTGACTTTTGCAATACTCACATATGTTTTTTACTATTTATAGATGTTTGTAACGTCGTGTACTAAGGTGGGATATTTTTTAATGTGTTACTTCTTTTTTTTAATTACTTCTTTTTTTTAATGTGTTACTTCTTTTTTTTAATGTGTTACTTCTTTATTTTTAATGTGTTACTTCTTTATTTTTAATGTATTACTTCTTTATTTTTAATGTGTTACTTCTTTATTTTTAATGTATTACTTCTTTATTTTTAATGTGTTACTTCTTTATTTTTAATGTGTTTTTACTCTGTGTTATCTTTATCAAACAACTTTATTGCCTAATATTAAGAAATCATTCAAATTTATTACAGCATTTTCCATTTATTGTATACAATCTTGGCTGAGCGCCGCTGATTCAAAAGGTAACAGAGTGACCAAAGTGGGTATTTTGCTTTCCCAGTTCCTGTTCGAAATTACGACTGTCTCTCTGTCTAGGTCGTTATAATAGTGCAACTGAATTATCACAGCCAGAGCTGTCTGATCTGCAACAAGGAAGACTGTTGTCAGAATCGAAACAGTTTCGTTATTGGAGCTGTTTGCAGCCAATAGTCAACGGAATAACAGTAATCATTAACTCCTTACGTGAGTGCCCAAGACAAACATTTTGCTAAAGTTTCATGTACTCAGTTCTCAACAGAGAAATAGAAACTTTAACCCTTTTCGATGTGTGTCCAAACCGAACCATTGCTGACGGTTGCATCAGGTAAAAAACGGGGAAGAAAATAAAATTGATAATCATTAACTCTTTAAGTGCGTGTCTAGGCGCAGCCCACGCTGACGCAGTTTGTGATCATATGTAAACAGAAGAAAGGTAATTATTAACCCTTTAGGTGCGTGTTCGACATCAGTTACACAACCGCGCGGACTCGGTAGATGTCAAAAAATCGTTGATCGCAACCGATCGCACAGAATTCTCAGACGACCTTCTGTCGTCTACTACTGCCTTTACACTCGGCATCGACAGAACCCGGAAAGACTTCTGGAAGGTCGTATATTACTGGCACCACGAGCACTTGGTCACGTCCGCCCTGCGCAAATTGCAAACTTGAAGACAGGCGCTAGGGCGCGCGGCCGAAAAAAAATGAGTTTAGTTGATTGAAAATTTTATTTATCGATAGTGGTGTTCGCTTTGTTTTTTTTTTAATAACACGGCTTCTACTAGAATTACTGCTACTACTGACAGGACTGCTGCTACTATTGATGCTACTGCTGCTTTTACTACTGCTGCTACTTCTATGAGTATTGATGTTACCTCTTGTCCTATTAGCAACTTCTACTACTGCTAAAATTACAATATATATACCACTACTACTGCTGCTGCGACTACTGATGATGATGATAGTGGTGATGATGATGATGATGATGATGATGATGATGATGATGATGCAATGTGTTAACTGAGCTCGATACAAATGAATGAACTAGGTAAACACTCGTGCATAGATAGTAAGGATGCCAGACTTGTATTTGGTATTTCGATATAATTATTTTTGGTCTTCGTGGAAAGCACATTTTATTTGCGAGACTGGCGTCCGCATGATGGAAGCGAATCTGATGTCTACAATAATATAATTAATTAATAAAATTATATATTGTCGACATCAGATTCGTTTCCACGAATTATAATATAATTAATACAACCTTTGGTGAGAAGGAAAACCACTTCCGCCCCAGATGCACACTCATTATATACCATATATATATCCCTCTCTCTCCCTCTCTCCATCTCACACATATTATCTATTTATTATTCTCTTAACCTATATGTGGCGGAGTACATTTACTTATCTATATTTCTAGACTTCATTACTAAATTGTCAAAGTGGTCTGATCTTGTGCACTCCTTATGATGGAAGTTTTGTGTCAAAGTTGGAGTAAACAACTCGAGTTGAGAGTATGCTAGAAAATTGTTGTCACAATCCAAAGTTCCAAGCAGATGAGTAAGTTTTCTGACTAATAGTCTCACACTGTTCATAACAAATCACCCTATGGGGATGGACCAGAATTTCTTTGTTGAAGAAGTACTCCATTCTAATCACTTTGAATTTAAACATAACTCGAGTCCAGTGATGGCTGCCATTACCAGGTAAATTGTCAAGTAAAATTCCCATTCTCATGAAAATTCTAATCTCTCCTTCCTCCTTATATCCTTTTTCTGAGAGTTCCAGAAGTTTCTAGAAGCTTTTGCACCTTGTGATCTTAATTTGCTGATGCACGTGATTTATTTGCACGTACTTCACTAGCTCAGGTAAACAAACGTCTACTGCGCGTTGACTTTTATTTTCTATTTGGCTTGTCAACAAGCATCGTACATGCATACATGCACATTTATGAATATACGGCATTCATTCAATATATATATAATCCTCCTTAAAATGTATTATATTTATGCATGACATGATACACATATACTATGTCTACATATATCTGTCTAAACTAATTGAAACTTTGGTGAACAAAATGAAAGTTTTTGACAGGGATTACTTCCCTTAGTCCATGAAATAAAAATAAGCTCCATGCTTTTCTCGTGACAGCTAAGTTGATGGATTGGTAACGATGACTGTACGAACGACAGTGATTGTGATTTCTCTTCTGGTGAGGTGAAGTGCTGGATCAATAAATCGGTGTGTGGGACACATTCAGGGAACGTATTTTGGTTTTCACTGCTCTCGTTGTTTCCTTGTCGAAATGTCACCCAACTGAAGTGACAATGTATGCTAGCGTCATATATAGTTAATAGTTTTCCTGTAAAGTGGAGCAATTTAATGTTACGAATGCATCAGTACGTCACAGGTGTTTATAGCAAGTCGACTTTGATCATTTAGTTAGGCCTTTAACTTAGAGTCGTCTGCCGATAGGGCTTCAGAGTGTGGCCGTTGACGAAAGCAAAGCATATCGGGTCATACACACGCACACACACACAACACATAGACACACACAAACCACACACACAGACACACACACAGACACACGCGCGCACACACATACACAGACACACACAGACACACACACACACACACGCGCGCACACACATACACAGACACACACAGACACACACACACACACACACACACACAGACACGTATACACTTATTCTTGCAGTTCACTACCATCACTGTAAATCTGTACACATTCCCATAATCCACGAGTTTATAACAAATGTTGAGTTGGTTCCAGTCCCAATGGCAAAAGTTGTAACCGTTGTTTATTTCAATTGTTTCGTGCATTTTCTTAACATTAATATGTTTTATTGTGTTCTCTACGTACTTATTTCATACACTTTCTTAGCACACATCTTATTTGTTTATTATGCTTCGTTTTCATCTTGGCAACTCGTTTTTATTTTATCTCGCGTTGGTCTCTAAGCATTTATTTCATACACTTTCTTAGCACATATCTTATATGTTTATTATGCATCATTTTCATCTTGGCAACTCGTTTTTATTTTCTCTCGCGTAGTCTCTAAGCAACTAAACAAGAAGCAAACAATTAGTAATAAGATTCATTGGCGTTCAGATCAGGTGACAAGAATTGCTCAGGAGCAAAATTGTTAACAGTTGTAGGCCTGGATCATTTTTCGAGAAAATGGTTTCCAGCAATTTTTTTTTTTGGTTACGTTTATCAGACAGTAATGTGTTTAATAATTAATAGTAATAATTTGCAATTTAAATTTTTTTATGTTTTAAGTCGTTATGTTTGATGGTGGAGGTGATCGTAGTGAATTATATTATACAGTATATATAATTCTATCAAATTAAAATATTGATTCTGAACAACTTGTCACGAATGGAAGCAAAACAACTGTGAAACAGTATTTTCAAGTCATAATTTTACTGACCACATTTAAAGCGAACAACTTTTAAAACAAAAGTGGTGTCACAATTTTCGTTGGTGACATAAAAAACAAACTTTAAAAACAAAAGTGTGGTCACATAAAAAGCAAGCAGCTTCAATAACAAAAGTGTACATAGATAGATAGATAGATAGATAGATAGATAGATAGATAGATAGATAGATAAGTAGGTGTATAGATAGATAGATAGATAGATAGACAGACAGACAGACAGACAGATAGATAGATAGATGATCTTTATTTATCTGCTTAGTGTTTTACTGTCTTCAGCCACAAACATAAATAACTTCTTTAAATACAATTGTGTGCCTGCGTGTACTGACTATATGTAAGCTTAAGCGTACAATACTGGTTCATGTAGGTATGGGGGGAGGGGAAGTGAATAAAAATACACCAATAAGTTACAGACTTCTCTTCCCCAGATGTTACAGCCATAGCCGTCGCGTGCGGTCATTCCATCTAAAGTTCGATTGTCTGTCGCTTCCGGTCGGATTTTAGTTGGAGTGCAGGAGCCTGAGACATCAGACGTTTGCAGCTGCCTACCAGAGACACGGTACAACTCCATCACTCCATTCGTCGCTACTTCCGGTCATGCGCCCAAAGAGCGTCTGTTTGGTTTCTCTCTAGTGTGGAAAGGACGAGGCCGTGTGTCCATTTCTTTAATTGCAAAGTGGAAAAAAAATATATTTCTCAGCACCGAGCTGGTGAGAGCGGTGTCGAATTGGAAGCTGTGTGGTCGCAAGACACGATCGCCCTGGCCAGGAGCGATGAAAGCAAAGGGCCTGAACTCTCCCTTCTCCTGACGTCCTTTTCCGGATACCTCTTCGATTTGATTGCAGCAGTAATGCTGAATTTCTGTGTTTTTAAATTGTAACTAGTTATTGACTGACCTTATTTCTTACCAATCGTTTGCGCGTGCGTTTTAAAACTGGTGGGGCATCCAAAGCGCTGCATACCTGTTGTTTACTAAATGCATGTTCCCCTCTTTCTTTTTTTTTTTACTCCGTCACTTTCAATTAAACAAACTGTTTAGACAACGCAGAATATTTTTGTGTGTGGGCGGTGGGGGGGGGGGGAGGGAGAGAAATTGTTTACTTTTCATGTTGAGCCAATAAATTATACAGACATTTGTTTATTGCACTCTCTTAGTTTTGTATTATGTTGAAGGTGTTTATTTGTGAACTGGAAATAGAGTAGCCCGTAGTTTGTAACAGTGATATGTAATAAGATTTCACAATTGTTTGTACAACTTAGAAATTGTCCTGTTCGAATAAAATTGCCCACAACTATGGCTATCAAGGGATGTTTAATTTGACCCGCTGAAATATAAATGCGCGTTGTTTATCGTAATGGCGTTTCTTGTGATCTGCTGTAGTAGGACTGCAGAGTTAATGATAGCAATTGTTGACATGTATAATACGTCTGTAGATTTTTAAGGATGATTTATTTTAAATAGCGGACGGGAAATTCAGATGGTGATAATTTGCTCCAATTACTGGAGTAGAATGGAGAACACACATAATTGATAATAGTGATGTATTATGAAAATTACTGGAGTAGAACAGGCCTAACTTTTCAAAACTCGGTCCGCCACAATTCCCTTAAAGTCGTTCTCTATAAATCTTTTCTCCATTGTGCCGTTCTCCATAAATCCTTTCCTCATAATGTCGTTCTCCATAAATCTTGTCCCCATAAAGATGTTATCCATACATTTTCTCCCAATAAAGTTCTCCATAAACCATTTCCTCAAAATGTCGTTTTCCATAAATCTTTCCTCCCCTTAATGTCTTTGTCCATAAATCTAATTTCCATAAATCTTTCCGCATAAATGTCTTTCTCCATAAATCTTTTCACGATAATGTCGTTCTCCATCAGTTTTCTCCCCGTAATGCTTTTCCCCTGTAATGTCGTTTCGCATAATGTATTTGATTTGTAAGCTAATGGCATTGTCACGTTTTTGAAAAGTTCTCTCCCTTCTTTTTCCCTCCTTACCTATTATTCTACATCAGTTACCTCTTATATATTGTTAGCTGACAGTTTGTTTACAAGAACCTCTTAATCACTCGTGTCATCGCGCCCTTGTTAGATCTAAAACAATAACATGTTTACTTCAGTTCTATCGCGCGCGCGCTTCATGGTTTATTTCAATGAATAAGGTAACACGGAATTTTTTTAAAACAACTCCCAAAAGACCACATGACCATGAGTATGTCCTGACACCGGCTTTCAAATACGGCTAATGTATGCGCAGTATAACTGAAACTGTTAGAGTGAATAGACCCACTCAGCCAACTCTTCCAATAACGCTACTAGAATTACAAAAACCAGCTTGTTCTCACTCTGTCAGTTGACACATTCCTGAACAGGTGCCTCAACAATCACCGAAAGCTGAGAAAACGGTACAGCGCATCAAGGGACACGGGAAAGTGCGGGGAAACCGGAGCGTGTTGGTCAACACTATCAGGACTTCCTGGATGACAGAGTTTTGCGGCCAAGACGAAAGAGTTAATGACATGCCATTAAAGAGACCACGAGCTCCCCGTAATAACGTGGGGAAACATGCCCGGTAAAGAGTATGATACAGGGGTGGCGAACCCATGGCACGCGAGATGTTTGTGCGTGGCACGTCATGATGCTGAGATAAACAAATTTTTCTTCTTCACTAAAATCTCATATAATTGCTACTGTAAAAAAATATCAGACAGACGTTAAATCAGACAGATGCTAATATCGATGTGGCCCTATCGGGTTATCGATTATCCGCTACAGCTATAGGCTATCCCAATCTTATTTTTTATATTAATATATTTCGCTAGTGGAAGTAGGGTGCACAATAAATTTTAAAACAAGATACGCTTGTATTTGAACGAGATCTCGCGATCGGCTAGCCGCGAACGTCTGCCATATTGTTGATATAAAAAATAATTACAACTAATAATCTTTTATAAGATAATAAGGCTAAAATGTCTTTCTCAAAGCCAAAGAAGACAAAGCTTTCTGAAGATGGAAGTGGCAGAGATTTCCAAGATTGGTGGACAACGATATGGAATGATCAACAAACAGAATAAGGCCTTATGTGTCATGTGTTCGGAAAGTGTTGTTTGTCGAACGTCTTCACTTAAAACGTCATTAAGTGACTAATCACAGCTGGCTTCTTGGCAAAAGCGAAGATGAACAAAGAGAACATATATCGCGCGAGATAAAAAAAAAAACGAACTTTACAAACCATTTCTTTGGTGAAGTTTGTTAACAGTACATCTAACTTAGTGGTTGCAAGTTTTGAACTTTCAAAAATCATAGCTAGGCATGGAAAGTTTTTCAGTGATGGAGATTATATAAAGGAATCGTGGTTAGAGTGTGTACCTTATTTGTTTAAAGATTTTCAAAGTAAAGACAAAATTATTAAGAGAATAAAGGATTTGACAGTTAGTCAAAATACGATAAAAGAGAGTCATTAAATTGAATGCTAATAATGAAGAACAAATAAGAAATTGTATTAATTCATGACACGCCTATTCTATTTGCCTTGATGAAAGTACCGATATGACATCGTCCGCCAATTGGCCATCATTGCTAGATATCAAAAAGATAACGAAATGCAGGAAGAACTAATAAAGTTAGCAACTTTATCTACAACAACAACGGGTACAGATTTATGTCAGACTGTTTTGACTGAACTCGGAAATGCAGATATAGATGTAGCAAAAATATTTTCTGTAACAACTAATGGTGCTCCAAGCATGACTGGAAAAGCTACAGGTTTTGTTATGTTATTTTACAAGACATGTTGTACACCCACTGGTAGCCTTTCGTTGCATTGTGCACCAGGAAGCCCTATGTGCAAAATCAGGCTTAAAGGAACTTGAAGACATTATGAAATGTTTCACAAAAACTGTAAATTTCATTATTGCACGTGCTTTGAATAAGAGAAAATTTGAACAGCTGTTAAATGATGTTCAATCACTTTACTCTGGTTTACTAATGTACAACAATGTTCGTTGGCTCAATCACTTTACTCTGGTTTACTAATCTACGACAATGTTCGTTGGCTCAATCACTTTACTCTGGTTTACTAATGTACGACAATGTTCGTTGGTTCAATCACTTTACTCTGGTTTACTAATGTACAACAATGTTCGTTGGCTCAATCACTTTACTCTGGTTTACTAATGTACAACAATGTACGTTGGCTCAATCACTTTACTCTGGTTTACTAATGTACGACAATGTTCGTTGGCTCAGTCACTTTACTCTGGTTTACTAATGTACGACAATGTTCGTTGGCTCAATCACTTTACTCTGGTTTACTAATGTACGACAATGTTCGTTGGCTCAGCAGACGTCACGTTCTGGAACTTTTTGGGGAGTGCCTTGATGAAATTCGAATGTTTATGAATAAAAGCAAACATAAATGCTCAGACTTAACTAATGTTGACTGGCTCAGCAGACTAATGTTCTTTACAGATTTTTCATTACACATAAATGAACTTAATACTACTAAGTTGCAAGGTTTTTGAAAAACTGTTGACGAGGCATTTGACATTTTAAACGCATTCGAAAAGATTTACAAACGTGATTTGGAGAAAGAAGAGTTTCAATATTTTAAGAAACTTAAACCATTTTACGCTGATCTAGAAATTCATGAAACTGTTGTCAAAGATTCTCGGATGAGGTTGTTTTTAGATATAATTGATTCAACTCTTGAACAATTTTCGGCGCGGTTTGAACAGTGCAGAAAAATCGAAGACGCCGCAAAATTTATAAAATATCCAGATACAGTCGATTTTGACAATCTTGATTTTGGACATGTTTTCTTGGATGGAATTACACGATTTTGAAATGCAACTTGTTGAGTTACAGTCCAGCACAAATTGTTGAGTTACAGTACAGCACAACTTGTTGAGTTACGGTCCAGCACAACTTGTTGAGTTACAGTCCAGCACAACTTGTTGAGTTACGGTCCAGCACAACTTGTTGAGTTACAGTCCAGCACAATTTGGAAGCAGAAATTTGTTGACTTACGAGTGCGACTAGAAATAATGGAACGTGACCGGTTAAATTAAAAATTAGAACCTCAGATATCGGCTGAAAATGAGGTTCTCAAAGTCTGGAATGACCTGCCTGGAACTTTCAGCTCTCTGATAAAAAGTAGCAACGGCGATTTTGTCAATTTTCTCGTCTACTTATTCATGTGAATCGCTATTTTAAAAATGAATTACATGAAATCGAATACCAGAAATTGCTTGACCAATGATTTGAGTACAGCTTGTGTATCTTTAAAGAATATAAAATATACTCCAGAAATCAAACTGTTATCGTTGACCACACAACAACAGACGTCACATTGACTGACCTGTCCTAAAACTTTAAATCCTAAGTGAGGTTTAAGTAACCAAATAACAATAAACGTTTTAAATGTTATAACAGTTATTTAATTGTAAGCTTTATTTCGTCATAATTAAACGTTTGTTTAAACAGCTACTGGTATATTCAGCAGGCTACTTACTGGCTGCAGAAAAAAAGCACAGTATAATATCATATTTATTAAAATTTCTTGAGGCATTATATAATATGTCATTATATGATCATGCCATTCAAAAATCACACTACGTTTCAGGAATAAAGTCACATGACAGCATATTTAGTTTTGGGTGGGGCTTAGCCCTACACCCCCCGGCATAGCTGCGTTACTGGTAGACCTACTTGGCACTCAGTAATATATATAAATTGAAAATGCTGGCACTCGATCTAAAAAAAAAGGTTCGCCACCCCTAGTATAATAGATAACATCGCACTCCGCTGGTTTCAGAGCTTGGGAAAATATGCTCAGAAGCCAATCTGAATGCGGTCAGTGTTTCTGAGAGTTTTAATTTATTTGAATTCTTCTTCTGTCGGAATTTTTTGGCTAATTCCACCAAATAACATACAGAAGTCAATACCTTGGCTGAGTGAACATCCGTATCCAGTGGCCAACCCTGGGATGGGGCTTGGGGAGGGGGGATTTTCCAATGCTGTATGTCAGTGAACACTGCTTGCCTCATGATAGACTGTTGGGAATTCAACCGTGACGTCACTGAATGACGACTGCGTTAAAGACTTTTGATGACGTATTCGCTAACTGGGCGTCCACAGTTATCATCAGTGTCCCCAAACTAATAATAATGCTAGTGGTTGTGACGATGATCATGGTGATGAAGAGGAGAAGAAGGAAGAGAGGGATTATTCAGTTTTATTAGCGTTTCATGGCTTGGGGTCTGTAAGTAATGCACAATGCTGGCTTTGACCTTTACAACCCGTCGCTCGGGGAAGGGCCAGCTTATATCGATCGAAAACACTCACATCGATGCTACAGAAGTGATAATGGAATTATGAAAACAGTAAATTCTATTAACCCCGCATGCCGATGCTACAGAAGTGATAATGGAATTATGAAAACAGTAAATTCTATTAACCCCGCATGCCGATGCTACAGAAGTGATTATGGAATAGGAACCCCTTAGTGCTGGAATATTTTGACCCCTGAATGCTGGGGCACTAGAACTCTTGAATACCGAATATTCAAATCGTTTTTGAGTGCTGGAATACCGGTGCACTCAAATTCTGAGACTTGGAACCTCTTAACTCTCCACGGTACCTCTGTCAGTACCTACTGAACGGTTCTTCCATTACTCTCAACATAAAAATACTTGAAAAAGTAACATCACTATTTTCCCGATATGTCAAGACCTGAGCCTTCTTGCAGAGGTGCCGGAAAGAAACATTCCATGTGCTCTCTGCCTGCTACAAGGTGTTAGAGCTTTGATAAGTCATCATCGTCGTCGTCGTCATCATTGCTTTTAGATGTGCATGCGTAGAAGTGCGACTGCACTTGGTTCAGTTTTATAAAATGTGTGTGTGTGTGTCTGTGTGTGTGAGTGTGTGTGTGTGTGTGTGTGTGTGTGTGTGTGTGTGTGTGTGTGTGTGTGTGTGTGTGTGTGTGTGATGTGAAACACTTCCGTCTCGCTCCCAATTTCGCGGAGTGATTTTGTCTCCGTTTTCTAATGCAAGTGCGTATCAGTGCTATGGGGAGTTAGACCATTTTTTAATTTCAAAAAAATATAGTTGTATTTCGATCTTACGAGAGCCACATGAAGTGTTTCCTTACACGCCATTTTGTAAAACCCATTTCTTGTCGATTTCCGCTAAAGCAATATTTCACCACCTACAATACATCCGACTTGGACACACGTAAACAAATCCGCTAGAGTAAAAACAAAATAACTGACCGACCTTGGAAAAAAGTCGGTTAATGGCGAGCGGAGGTACTCCACCCACCCACAAACCCCTTCACTTCACGACCATCCTGCAGTTTTGATGAATAGTAGACCATCTCGCATGGAAATAACGGTACTGGCATTGCCACGTCACTATGCCGCGCAAGTTTCCGGAAATTTTTCTCCTCGGTTCTGAGAGGTCATCAGTCTTAATGATGGACCAAAGTCGACCAGTCATTCACTGAGGAAGTTCTGTTCTGTAAAATGAGTTGTGACATCAGTGACTGACTCATAGTACAAGTAAAAGCCAAAGGCTGGTTTACTTGTTTGTCCCATCTGTTTGTTTATTTATTTGGTTGGTTAGGGTTTTTTTGTTTGTTTGTTTGTATGATTGAATGTTTGTTTGTTTTGAACCTGGTATCCCAGCCCTATAGCATGCGATCATCGACTCAGTCTGGAATTGCAAAGAGAATTCACTTTACAAGTACCCACCCATCCGCCCAACACCTTCAACTATTCCAGTAAGGTGCACACTCAAACTCGGCTGCTCGCTATGCCCTCTTGATCCCATTGCGTGTGGGTGGATGGTGTAACGAGACAAAGAGATAGTAATCATAATATTATTCATATAATTGACATACTGGGTTTGGGGTATGACTAGGCTTGGGCATTTGGGGTATGGTTAGATATAAGTATGATTTGTTTCAGGTGTAGTGAGTTTTGGATATGGTTAGGTTTGGTTATAGTTAGGTTCAGGGTATGGTTAGATTTGGGGTATGGTTGAGTTTTACTATGTGCAAAAATAGATCAACTTTTTAAAAAATTGGGTGTTTAGGAAAACAAAAGTAAACGTAGTGGGAATATTAGTTATATTAGTCATGCTTATTTAATTAAAAGATCTTTTTGCACCAGAGTGCCTTGATAATTTTTTTAAAAAGATCTTTTTGCACCTGAGTGCCTTGATAATTTTTTTTAAAAGATCTTTTTGCACCTGAGTGCCTTGATAATTTAATTAAAAAGATCTTTTTGCACCTGAGTGCCTTGATAATTTTTTTTAAAAAGATCTTTTTGCACTTGAGTGCCTTATTATAATTTTTTAAAAAAAGATTCACATATATATACACACACAGTATAAACAGAACATTGATATTTGATAATAACAAATAAAAAGAAATAATTAACAAGAAAACCAATAGAATTCATGCCTTCACTGCAGTGGTTCAATGATTATCAGGGATACTTGCTATAAAAAAATAAATTTAAATATATATAAATATAATTTTATAAGAATAAAAGAAAGCTACTTGTTTGAACAATAGACACGTAATAATATCGATGTTGGCATAAGGTTAATCTAAAAATTCAGTTGAAAGCAGATGGATGAAATACAAATTAGTAATAAAAAATAAACAAAGAAGTAAATTTGAATAAGCTTATGGAATATTGCTTTTGAAAGTATTTCTGCTATATTTTTGCTGTAAACCTATATCAAATCTTTCTATAAACAAAGGAGAAATGTTGACATTAAATGTAAAGTGTTTTATTAACCTCATTATTCTTGCTTGCTTACTTGCTTGCTTATTTCCTTGGTTTCCTTGTGGAACAAAGGGCCTTGACAATATTTCTCTAGCTTACTCGGTTCTGGGCAGCCTTTTTCAGTTCACCCTCATTATTCTGGAGTCCAGTTTTAAATTCAATTTTTTTTTAATCAATATCTTTCATTTTTTTTAGTTTTTGATACAAATAATACATTTAACAGATTTGTTAAGATTGAAAATTGGGAGTTTGTCAAAATTGAAGTGAGTTTTTAGTTGATGAGACTGAATGCTCCATCCCCCTTTTCTTCTTGTGTTAGGGATATTTTATAATAGAATGTATTTATGAGAAATTTAATATTAGAGAGGCTATAGGGGAGGCAAGTCAATCACTTGGAAATTGCTGATCTGCATATGTATTACTTTCCCTTGTTATGGGCTGATGAAGTGGGATGCACAAGTCGTTATATAATTATATATCCTAGTGTTTGACATTTATTGACTATTTGAATTTACATTAAAATTGCATTTCAATGAATAAGTTTCTTGGTAAAATTCTTAGTTATATAGAAATTTTTTGTCTTCCTCTAGGGAGTAAAAATAATAAAAAAATAAATAAATGGTGTTTTAATAAAGCAATATATTTTGCTCTTGACAATAATTAAGTTCACCTATTTTATTAATGTGCATTAAAAGAACACCGGAGAAAAAAAAAATCCATTTAGATCACAACATTTAGTAACAGAGACTATAAAAAAAATTTGAATGGGTAGTCAACTATTTTTCATATTTATGTTTGAAGTATGTTAGTAATAATTATTGTTTACTAGTAATTCAGTAAAGATTAAAAAAAAAATGAATTGGAAGCATATCTTTTTAAGAGGGCACTTAAGAGGTTGATCATGTTTAATATATTTTAGACAATCAACATTTTATTCTGTTTGGGTCTTGGCTCCAGAAAATTTACACACTTAGAATAATAATAATGACAATAATAATAATAATTCTCATGATTATGCTACACTTTCCTCATAAGTAATTATATTACAAATAGTTATTATAATCAAAATAATTTAGCTCTGTTGTGTTTGTTGCTTGTGCTTTTTTTCATGTATTAAATCATTTTATTATTTCAAATATAAATGATAGAATTGATGGAACTGATTGATTGGCTGATTGGTTGACATGAATGAGTGACTGGCTGAAGAGATTCCAGGTATTCATCATCTGAGGAATTGTTAGAATTTTAAATATTTTTGACTTTGAATTTAAAAGTACATTACAAGCTGGGTGAAGAAATATTTCATATATTGCTAAAAAAAATTGTTAGTGCATTCAGAAACTTATCTAGTAAAATACAGAGAAATGAGTGTCATTGATATCACAGAAAATGATCCTTTACATGATCAGCAGTTAAGAAAAACATTATGTTACTGTGCAATGTACTGTGTTAATCATTATACTATTGCTTTCATCTTTATAAGCCCATGATGGCAGCAAGTGGACAGCAAGGGAAGTAACTGAGTAAGAAGAAAATGAAAAAGTGGATAGTTCAATATCCATACTGATAACATAACAGAACATTTAGGAATTGCATAATGTATAACAAATGAACTGTTATTAAATTTTGTTTACAAACTTGCTTGTATTTGGATTTTTCTAGGAGACACATTACAACTAGTTTTACTTTTGTTTTTAATTTTTGTTATAATTTTTTGCCAAACTTTTAAATAGTGCACACAACTGAAGACTGATCAATTTCAAAATAATAGTTAAATAGCCATCTGTTTGTATAAATCAAAGCAAAATAGATGTTTCTGTATCTAATTCATCCAAAAATAATCATTATTATATAGTATACAGATATTCAAATTTATTATCTAACACCACCCCAAATGGCAGAATTGATATACAGACTCTTGCAAAATAGAAGCATCATTAATTAATTGAGCATAAAATAACAGTTCCAACATTTGGAGTCATAGTAAATATATATAATTGTCTAAATACACTAAGATCTTACAAAATAACTGTCCCACTATACAGGACTTAAAAGAGCAGCACCGCTATAATTAAACCATAAAAATAGCTGTTTTAATATTTAAGATCTTATAAAAGAGCAGTCTCTCTATCCCCTCTATAATTAAACCATATAAAATAGCTGTTTTAATATTTAAGATCTTGTAAAAGAGCAGCCCCACAATAATTAAACCATATAAAATGGCTGTTAACATTTATGGATCTTGTAAAAGAGCAGCCCCACTATAAAAAAATTAAACCATATAAAATAGCTGTTTTAACATTTAGGATCTTGTAAACTAGCTATCCCAATAAAGAGGACCATATAAAATAACTTCTAATAATTAGGATCTTACAAAACAGCTATCCCATTACCTAGGATCTTACAAAACAGCTATCCCATTACCTAGGATCTTATAAAACAGCTATCCCTTTACCTAGGATCTTACAAAACAGCTATCCCATTACCTAGGATCTTACAAAACAGCTATCACATTACCTAGGGATTATAAAAAGGCAGTTCTAATATCTAGGATCTTACAACTTAAATGTTGCTGTTCCTTTGTCCAAGATAAGAAGAAATATCTGTCCCATAATAAAAACACAATTGTTTTTAATCTTGTTAATACCAACATCATTTTAACCAATGAACAAAAGCCACAAAAGAAAAAAAGAGTGTCAGCCAGCAGAAATGTTTAGAATGCTTTATTTCACTACATAAATACTGAAGTTCAAAATAAAAATAAATTGAGATTGCACCTGAAGCATATATAGAGTATATAAATATTTTTTTAAGAAAGTCAAACAAAAGAGACTCAGTGAATTAATAGCTGCACAACCAATAGGATTTCAAAAGATCGCAGAAATTATGAGTTCTTAGAAGAAGGAAAATAAATCAGTCCAACAAGGCAAAACATAAAATAAAACAACGAAAGAGTAAAAACATTTGATGTCAAGTTACTGAGCAAAAGTTTTCAAGAAAATAAAAATTTCACTGAGAATAAAGGGAAACAATATTCATGCCACTGAGAACAAGGAGAGACATAATCATTTACAGTAACAGTCAGTCTGACATATTTCAGCATGAAGACAATCAAGAAACAATTTCCACATGTATCAACACTTTCATTTTATCACAAGAATATTGCACATTATTGGACCACATCATCACAAAGAGCAATTTGGAAATCTAATACCAAACTGGAATAATTATAAACAAGAGCAGGCTGTTCTCATTAAACACCATGTGCAAGCAGAATGTTAGCATTCTAAATACTTCACATATTATTAATTCATTTAGCAATATAGCCCAATACTCTTAAGTCTGTGTTTAAATCCATCAATCATATACATATCAACATTTCTAAACCAGGAATGTTTCAAAATTAAGAATATTATTTCATGTGGTTTGATAAAAGAAAATCAATAATACAAGAGGGAAAAAGTTAATTACAACATCAGATACAATGTGCAGTCTATATACAATCACATAAGATAAATGAACAAGAAATTATTAATACATGCAAGTTCAAACATTGCAATGCTAAAACACCATAAAATCAAAACATTTAATTAAGTCAGAAATTTAAAATACAATTGATACCATTCTTTAGATTCACCAATATTTCTCCCCTTTTACTGCATCATTTATTTCCAGCATGCAGAATCAAATTTGAAATGTATAGTGGTACCTACATTTCACAGCGCTTTACAGTGCACCACTTCTCAACTGAGATCTGGCACACATTTTAAGATAAGAGATTTTTTTCCCCCCACCTCTCAGAAGACTCAAGAATCATGACAATAAAATGAGACTCATTAAATGCTTTGTCCATGAATTGTTACCATAAATGACTAGATTTTAGAAAACAGGTTTATGGCAAGAAAAGGTGGTGTTTTCACACACATGTAATGAATCATTCCATAATGCAGCCTTCAGGATGACAGGAAAACAAAAGTTAACATCTGAATTCTGTGCATTTGTGCACGCAAGTATGCATACATGATAGTAATCTTAATCAAAGTGCGTAGTTCATTGATATCAATCTCATAAACATATACATACACCACCAGTAGGAGACCAGTCCAACATTATGTTTTGACCACAATAACAGTATAGTCCTACAAAAAAATGTGCAGAAATAAAAATAACTTAAATTTAAAGAGAGAGAGCTACATGTAACTACCATTACAAAATTAATAAGTGAACAAAATGTGATTCGTTAAATTCTTGTAATTCTAATTTAAAACAGCTTTCGCTGGATAATTTAACACATCACTTAAGATGTTTAACAATAACTTGTTGAACAATAATGTTGAAGCAGTTATGCTATCACAAACTCCATATTTTTATGATAGAATGTTTAAATTCTAAAATCACCAACAACAGCAATAAATGAAATGGATAACTGTATTAACAGAAATAAAGACATGTTAAATATCAGATTATTTATTAATGCAAGTAACTGCTTTGATAATTAGGAATAATTTTGTTCAACTTTAACTTTGTGTAAAGCCAAACACTAAGGCCATATTCAATATTAACCAATAATAAAATAAAAAATCTTTTTCCTGTAATTGACTGTTCTCATACAATACACAACTTAAAGTCTTATGATAAAAGAAAAATCCATAATTATTTTCCTGTTTCAAAATATCAATCAACAAAAGTAAAATAAATTTTCTAAAACTTGATCAATAATTTTCAATGATAAAATGCCAGATGTCTGATCTTTTGCTTAAAAATTATATCAAATGCAATGACAACATCTTAATTGTTTCCTCTTGCTTATTATTATCAATGGTTTGGTTTGTTTATTTTAATTTAAGAAGCTATGCCTGTCCTCAATTACCTTATCAACACTAAAGATAAAATTTAATTATTAAGACTTAACATACAGATTCCAGCCAATGTCAAACTGTGACACAGTGAAAAAGCATTTCAACAAAAATATCTTATGATCTCAGTAGGTAGGCCAGTAATCTGGAATATAAACTAATTTGTCTGGTTAAATGCACTCCGATCAACTTGTTTCCTTTTTCTAGTGCAAATATTTAAATTTTAAAAATAGTAATAAAAAGAAAGACTAGCAAAGAAAATTTCAACTTAACGAATTATGAACTTCATATTATGCAGTCAAACAAATGACAAGACTGCAAGAGAATTACCCTGGTGGAGATTATCCTATATTTTCAAATACAAATATTTTCTATGCCAAGAAATTAATTTTAAAAATCTTTTAAACATTAATGAGAGTTCAGACAGGAAACTGATTTCAATTGTTTCCACAACAAGCAGTTACCCCTATAAAAAAAAATTCTCTACATTCCTGGATAGTACAAAATAATAAGTTAATACACCCACAACAAGAATTCTCTACATTCCCACTGGCATAGGAGGAAAAGATTTTTTAATCTTATTTCAAGAATTCTTGCCTGTACGCACAAAAAGAAAAAAAAACAGCTACTATCCCAACAAAAGAATTCTATGAATTTCTGGTTGGCAATATGGATTCCATGTTGACATAGAAATCACAAAAGCTATTGTCTCTTTAGTAAGACTTCTTTATGCAAATTATTACAGGAAAAATGCCTTGGACAAACACACTCAATGGTTGTATATCCAGAAAAATAAAATGGCAACGATAAAAAGGACTTTGTAAACACCAAAACAAAAATATTTCCAAAACAAGAAATGTGAATGAAAAATTAGGGATTTCTCTGGTTAAGACCAAGCAATAAATTGATCAGCAAAAAACATTTTAAAAAAATAAATAAAATTAGGGATTTCTCTGGGTGAGAGTATGCAAAAGTTCGAAGGACGTCATGAAGGACGTTCGAAAAAAACAAAAGACTTAACAAAAGAACTTTTAAAAAAAAAACTATTCAGAATGCACAACAATGGAATGGGGTTGGGTGGAGGGATAATAAATATTTATGAAGGAAAAGGCTGGGATAGACATTCAAAATATTCAAGTTTTAAAGCAGATTAAGCAAAATTATTCTTTAGTGAGATATTCAGTAAAATAAATTTACTGGTAATACATGGAATGTTTTAATGTAAAAATATGCACATCTAATCTTTTCTGTACAAAATAATAATAACAATAATTAAATAATATAACAACAAAATAATAGTAATAATAAAAATAAAATAAACCTAATACAAATAGATTATACAAATGTGAAAAAAAAATTAAAAGGAATATATAAAATATGTGCTTTTCTTAATAAAATAAAGTATTATTTTAGTACTAAAATAGTATATAATTATTGTGAATGTTTGATTAAAATCCAGTTTTACAAAAATCTTAATATAACAAGCATTCAATCATCATCATCATTATCATCATGATGTAGTTTTCAACAATACAACTTTCTTAAAAAAAAAATTAGTTGAATTAGCCTCTAGTTAATTAGATCAATTATAGTTGGCATTAACCTCTATTTCAACAGACCAACAATATGTTTGGATTTTTTTGGTTTTCTTTGTGTGTATGTGTATGTGCATATTTATGTGAGTAACTGTGTGTGTGTGTGCTCGCATGTGAATGTGCATGGGTGAGTGTGCATTGTGGATGAGTGTGAGTGGGCAAGGATGTGTGTAAGATAGAAAGGGGAGGAAAGCGCAGAATGAGAAACAGTTTTGTGGAGTTGGAAACATTTTGAAGCACTTTTCAATGATCTCCCTTATTTCTGAGAACTCTGTGAAAAACATAAATGCAGAGAGATTTCAGCACATCACTAAAAACGTGTTCAACAAGCAACGGTCTATGTACTAGATGCACACTAAACACAGTTAACAGAAGGCAAATGGTTGTGTCCGTGCATAACACTATTATGAGAACAAAGCACTCCCTTGATTGTATTTTACAAACTTCTAACACAACAAAAAAAGTCTGCATGTAAAATAATAGCAAGATTTCTGCCAATCCAGTCCTCTCCATGCATAACCTCAATATCTCTTCTGAGCATCACAGATGAAAGAGTAACTCATTTACATGTCTCAGTTCAAGAGAAAACCAAAATGTTTGGTTAATGCACCCGAAGCCAATTATAAAATGAATCTGTGCAATTCCTTAAACAGCAACTCTGCATTGTCTTGGTCTCCCAATTCTGTGGACAATTCTGATAAACAGAGTGATAGTTAATCAGTGAACATCCATTTCAGAAAAGTGGCAATGCGTTTGCAGCACCATCTTGTATTTGCAGCGAATCAGAAAGCATCTCGGATGTTACTAAAAGGTCGCACTGCTAAGTCCACCGGCAAATGGAAATTTATTACCAAAAGCCGCTCTAGAGCTTGAAGGCCATCTTCAAACCCTGAAGACAAGAAAAAAATGACAGAATGGATATGCAATTAGCAGAATAGGTTGTTGGCAAGACATATGTATAGAAAAACTTCAGAAAATTCACCATTAACTATGAAGTAAAATGAAGTTTTATTCCAAAATTATCTAAAAAAAAAAAAAAAATAAAAAAAAACTCCTGCCTCTCATTCTTCATGCAAGCACAATGAAAGTAGTGGCTTCTAGATAGTACAGAAAGTTTCTAAAAGTGCACTGAATTAAAATATAATTTCTCCAAAAACAATCTGCAAATTCCAATGCATACATATATATATATACAGAAAACAACCAATGAAATTGCCAAAACACACTATCACAATATAAACACAGATTACAGATTACAAAAATAAAATAAAAAATGCAAAGAAATAATATTGGGAAAAGACATGCAACAAACTAAATAAAAACAGCATAACCAAACAAAAATGGGACAAAATAAAACAAATAATGGGTACAGACAAGATAAAAAGTATGATTCCAGCCCTCATAATCCATTAACAAACAAACATACATTACATCAGAAAAGGAAAAGGCAGAGACCCTAGCAGACACTTTTCAAGTCAACACAAACAACACAAACCCTCAAAAAACCAAAAACATTCAAAAAATCATAAAAAAACTAAAATCACTAGAAAAAAACCAAAACCAAAACAAAAAATAACCAAACAAAAATAAACTCACCCATCACAGAAGCAGAAGTAAAACACACAATTAAAACCAAGAAAAACACAACACCAGGATAAGACAAAATATCATATCAGTTCCTCAGAAGACTTCCAAACAACATATTAAAAAACCTAATACAACAATACAACAAAATATGGCAACCTGTGAAATACCAGCACACTGGAAACAAGCCAACATAATACCAATACCAAAACCAGACAAAGACCATACACAACCTAATTCATACAGACCAGTCTCCCTACTTCCCAACTCTAGCAAAAATACTAGAAACAATAGTAAACAAGAGACTGACACACCACATAGAAACAAATAATCTACTCCCCCCAGAACAATATGGGTTCAGACCCAAAAGATCCTCCACAGGTGCCACAAACAGACTAACAGACAACGTCGTGATAGACAGATTGCAAAAAACCCCACTCAATTGCAATTTTCACTGACATCTCAATTGAATCTTCATTGACAGTTTGGCACCCAACAATACTCATCAAAATGTTCCAAATGGGGATTAGAGGCAACATATACAACTATTTAAAAAAAACTTCCTTCAAAATCGCACATTCTGGGTACAAATTAATAACACCTAATCCACATTAAGACAAATAACAAATGGTACTCCACAGGATAGTGCTCTAAGCCCCACTCTTCAACATAGCAACACGTGACCTAAACATAATCACCACTAACACAAACACACAACTACCACAATCTGCTGATGATTCATCACTCTACAATTCACACAAAGAACAAAGATATTTAACTGATGATCTCCAAAACACCCTCAAATACAAACCAAATGATTGAGTCCAAACACTGAACACTACTGGGCAAAACAAACAAGTAGTGTCATTACACTCACCAGTGCGGGCCATGTAGCTCCAGTCTTGGTAATACATATCTATCAGTGTTTGTGTGCGGAACAAAAGTCGAAGCCATGTTACCAATTTTCGCTCACTGCAAATATGAAAATAAATTTAGGCAAGCTCATGAAGGCTATAAAATGTAACACTTTTCTTTTACCTATATTCTCTTGACGGCAATGACTACCAAAAATGTTGAGTTGATGTGAAGCAAGTTTCAACACTATCTTACAGAGCTCTAGTATACTGAAAACAATTCTGTCAATTAAATGCATTCATATATTTTTAATTATTCAGATATTTCTCCTGTAGGGCAGAGTAAATTTGCCTAACCCTATTTCAAAACTTAATTGTTATATAAATTGTCAAAGTGACCCGACCTTGGACACTCCTTATGATGGTATTCTTTTTTGCCAGAGTTTGATAAAGAATTTGTACTCCGAACTGATGCGAGTAATGCAGGGCTATGTGCTGTACTGATGCAGAAACGCGTGATATTCTGTATCCAGTAGCTTATTCCAGTCATACATTAAATGTGGCTGAACAGAATTATTCAACTTCAGAGAAAGAATATCTTGGAATTGTCTGGGCAGTCCAGAAATTCTAAGCCTATCTATATGATAAACATTTTCTTATTCAGACAGATCACCAACCTCTTGCCTTCCATGAAATTGTTGCAGGATTTGTAAGTTGAGAATGTTTGTAAGAGAGATAGGAGTTTAGAGATGAAATATGCCTGAATTTTGACTTTTGCAGAGAAGCAGGCCTTTTCTTCAATTTGCTTCAGGCAACAGGGATTGCTGCATTTTACTTGGTCATGTTGGTGTGTGAATCCAGTGATGTAGTCATCAGTAAAATGTGTTGCTGTAAGTTAATTCCTATGAATTCCGTTCGAGAGCCAATATGGCAGAAATCTATGGCCTGAGTTTGGTCTAGAGAATTCATGAAGATTATTTTGAGCAGTGTGTGCAGAGTAGCGCACAAGAAAAGTCGGGAACATTCCTCCTGATGTGCTTGATAGTACATGTGAAATTCTAGATGATTTTTCACAGTGTACTTGTGAGAGCATCAAAGATTCTGGAACAGTTGTGTAATGAGTCTTGAAAGGGCATGTGGGACCGTCATCTGAATAAGAAAGACAACGACTTATTGCAAGCTGAGTGATTGTGAATATGTGCCAGTGACAGCTGCCATCTTTGAAAAGGTTATGTACATTGACTTTAATTATTTCTCTGAAACTCTCCACTCTCATGTCCATGATGATATCCATGAACTTGGTTATTTATATTATAAATATATTAAATTGACTTGCTATGTCTATGCTAGGATAAAGTGAACGATAGTCCAGATTTAATTGAATATTGTCGTGAAATAATGTAAATGTCAACACTCTTTGATTATATTCAAATGCAGTATATCAGATTGTTGATTTAATAAATTTATTGTTAAATTTACTGACCTTCTTACACGTACTGATACAGTGTTTTGGAGTGATAGTAGGTGGGGCGGGGACTCACTACATATAGATTAAAAAAACAGATTTATCTTCTCCTTTGGTAAGAAGTTTTCCACCTATGGAAAAATTGTGTGACAGTAAATGTTTGTCTGTAATGTTGTGGAAGAGAGAAAACGTTTACAAAGCCCAAATATCCGCCATGTGAGACGAGTGGTGTCTTCTGGAGAATTATTAATAACATAAATTAAGATTCTCATCACTTGTAATTAGTTATGGATGATTAAATAATAATAGTAATCATAACCATTAACTAGTGTGGCATTGGCATCAGACCCTGGTTCAATGTTTATAAGTTTAATTTTAAATTTAAATGGGGAAAAGGGGCACATCACACATATTGTCTCATGGTTTTATAAAAATAAAAATATTGTCAGCCCTCTTGAATTTTAATTGATTTGAGAAAATAAATCACTAAAATTAACACTTTCTAAGGAAAAACTATTCGGTAAACAACTTTTTAAAAAATTACTTCCCATATGCTTAATTCAAATCTTAAACTTAACAGAGTATGTCATTTTCTTTTCACCTTGCATTTCAAATTTTTTTCAGATCTACAACTCAAATGTTCAGGTACCAGAGTATGTTCTTGTGCTTGATGCATTAATATTGGATTCCATCCTATTGTGAATCTATTCATTTATTACTAAGTAAATATCATTACAAGGACAGTGGAAAAACCCAATTAAATCATTCTAACACTGCAAAAACAGAAAAACACAACTTAAATCAGATGAATACTGCAAAGACAAAAAGAAACAACTAAATCAATTAAACATTGCAAAACAGAATAAACAACTAAATCAGTTGAACACTGCAAAGACAAAAAGAAACAACTAAATCAATTAAACATTGCAAAGACAAAAAGAAACAACTAAATCAATTGAACATTGCAAAGACAAAAAGAAACAACTTAATCAGTCTAACACTGCAAAAACAGAAAAAAACAACTTAATCAGTCTAACACTGCAAAGACAGAAAAAAACAACTTAATCAGTCTAACACTGCAAATTCAGAAAAAAACATTTAAATCATCTAACACTATTATTGATGACTGTTTACATGCGCATGGTCTGCTTACTTGAGCGCCAGGCAAATGAATGCCTTGAAGTGGGAATCAGCTGTGCGTCGATGAGGAGCGTGTGATTTTAAGACAGTATCAATGGCGCCCAGCAACGTCTGCTTGGCCGTGATGGGCTTGCCACCAACAATGTCCAGGTGAAAAGACTGCGACAGCATGCGAGCAGGAGATTCATTGTATTCTCGTCCATGCTGCAAAACCAATTTTAAAAAACTTCATAACTCCCTACAGTCTAGTCCTGTTGTACAAACAGATTTGTAAACAATGTGACTCATTATTGCTTTGTTCAAGAACAGATTAATAAACATGACTTGCTGTACACAAATTTATTTGCACTGCTGTGTTACCATCCTTCCTGCAAGAACTGATTTTAAAGTAATATGGTGGACTAACTGAATTCTTATCAATACTGTTGCTGTAAAAACAGATTTTAAAACAACTATATTCTCATCCAGGTTTCAGGAACAAATTTTTAAACAACATAACTAACTGTATTCTTATCTAGGATTCAAAAGCAAATTTTAAAACAACATAACTAACTGTATTCTTTTCTAGGCTTCAAAAGCCAATTTTTAAACAAATAACTAACTGTATTCTTATCTAGGCTTCAAAAGCAAATTTTAAAACAACATGACTTATTCTATTCTTGCTATACTGCAAGAACAGATTTTAAAACAACATGACTTATTTTATTCTTGTTTATGCTGCAAGAACAGATTTTAAAACAACATAATTTACTGTATTCTCATCTAGGCTTTAAAAAATTATTTTAAAACTACATAACTAATTGTATTCTCACCCAGGTTGAGGGATGATATTTTAAAACAACATGACCTACTGTATTCTTGTCTATGCTGCAAGAGCAGATTATTTCATAAACAATACCAGACCTGCCTACCCCCCACCTTAGGAAACCAGAAGATCACTGGTCCAAAACCAGAAGATTTTGAATGGAAACCAGAAGATTTTAAGCGGAGTCTGGCTTTTTAATAGAAATACCAATAATATAAAATAAATGCAAAATAAAAAAAATAATGTTAATATTTGTAAATAAACTTACCAATAATGTAATGATTAATGCAAAGCACAACAATCTGTCTACATTTTGTCTAGTCTCCATTCCACTGTTTATTTTAGATGAATTTTTGTCAAGCACACCAAGTGTTAGGCAGTTTTATTTAGATATTTCTTTAGACTTCATTTGAAGAAGGATCTTCACATTTCAGAATAATGGGCCATTGAAGTACCGCATCATGATTTTCACTTTTACAGAAATTCATTAAATATTTCATAAATGGATTTTTTAAAAAATATATATTTAACTTTTTATTATCTAATGTACAAGCCACAAAAAGGAACATGTGCCTATTGAAAAATTTTAAGAAAAAAGTTATGATTTTTTTTTAATGTACCCATCTAAAATATATATTTTGGGAGAACATGTAGAATTTAAAAAAATAAAATTTACTTAAACCTAAAGCATATAGGCTTTCATCCATGCACAACCTTTTAATTTTATGTATGAGAAACTAGTATACCAAATTTCAGGGACATGGAATAATTACAACTATTCAAAAGGGGTCAGCATTTAGTTCAACAGAGGAAAAAAGTCATTTGAGAAAAACACATTTAAAGTAAAATAAAGACTACAGAACTTTAAAAGTGTTCAAGTGGTTTATTTTTTAAAAATAAATATACCCTATCCATACTACATTGGACTGCTCTTAGTCATTTAGCTCTCTCAGAATTAAATATACTAATACTATATATTACTATCCTTTACATCCTCAGTGTACAGTCTTTTTATTTTCTAATAGTAATACTACATAGAACCAGAATATTGCAAAGAAATTTTTAAAAAAAATATATTTATCAATCCACATTAATAAAATTTGGAATATATGTTGTCTTTGTTATGAGAAAGCAATACCAGTTATTAGTTTTAGAATATCTGGTTCAGATTTTAATTTATAAATGATTTAAATATTATTAATATATAAAACACCTGTATTTTTCTAAATTTACATGTCCATTACACTAGAGAAAAAACAGTGAAAGTCTTCCTGTAACATTTAAAATGTTATTAAAAAGACATTATTCTTCAATAAGCATGCTTTGTTAATTAAGAAATGGATATGATTAATATTATTATTTTTAATGTTTTATGCATTTCTTTTGTCTTCAATGTATGTGTATTTATTATCATACCTTCTAAAATTCTATTATAATAATGTGTGTACTGCGTAATCACAAAATATCAACGGCTAATTTACAAATACATGTATATATATAGGCCTATATATATTTCAAATTTTTTATTATTTTTTTAGCAGAAATGATTAAAATAAAAAATTCGACTAAATCAAAATGTTCACAATTCCGTAAATTACTTTCAAACAAATTTGACTCAGGATCATTTCTTTATCGCCGATGATCTTTTGTTTTAAAACTTGTCACTTTTTTTTTAAAAATAAATTTTGAAGCCTTACAAGTTACATATTATATAAGAATAATTACAACGGATTCTAGAAAAATGATTATTTGAACCTCAATGCGGTTTCAAACGTAGGCCTACCGTTATTGAAAACGCCAATCTTTTTCCTAGCATTGCAATATAATTCGTCAAAGTAGCTCGTTTTGGACGGATAATTTCTGAAGAAAATGCATAGACTGTCCTACATGTAAGTTGAATGTTATTTATTAAAGTAAATATTTCGTAATTGTCACGCATATACTATCGCTACGTGGCCGCCATTTTGAAAAAGCGAACTTCGTCTATCGGTCGAACGGGCAGTAAAAACGTTATGAACCGAATTTGCTTATCCCGCTAAGCTCTGACTTCTCAACATAAAAAATATTTAAAGAAAATGTTTATTTCACGAGCGAAATTCTGTTTTGTCAACTAAAATTAATAACGGCCGACGAATAAGATTCCGGAAGTGTTAGAAAAGGACTCGTATGCTGAAGAGCTCATAGCAGACGACAGAGAAGCAGTTAGAGTTACGCCGCCGTTAGCTCTATTGAACGCACGGTAAGTTTTTCGTCCTGTCATAATCGATCGTGAAAAAAAAAATTGAAAATGAAAATGAAAGCGGAAGATTTCTTTTGGAAGCGGAAGAGCGGGAGATTCGAGGTAAAAGCGGGAGATTCTTCCGCTAAAAGCGGAAGGTAGGCAGGTATGCAATACTAGTCAGTGCATTTTCAGCCATGCTACTAAACAGTTTGAAACAAAACGACTCACTGGAATTATCCATGCTGCAAGAAAAGACCTGCAAAATGCTAGGTTCAATGACCTGCACAGCATTCAAAAATGTTTTAACCAAATTTACCATAAACCTTTATTGAATTTATACCAAGACAAATATGTTCACGGACCTTCATGTGATAAAACTTAACCAAAAGATCCCAAGCATGGATCATTTTTGTAACGCCGGCCGATCTGTTGGGAAAACATCCAAACTGTACCAGGTTAGAGCTTTGACCCATCTGTGAAAAGAAACATGCTAATCATTTTTTGAATTTTTGTTTTAAAGTGTAAATAAAACATACTTTTATTTTAAAGCATTTTCCTTTGTGAAGTGAAATAAATATAATGACACAAAAACTTTCATACATAAAAACAACTATCTGTTGCTAGTTTCATCTTCTATTACACTTCAGTTTAGTTTTTAAAAGAATCATAAAATTAATTTTCTTTTCTTAATTTCATGAAATGAAATCACTGATAATCTACAGCACAAAATGTGTGTGTATGTGTGTGTGTGTGTGAGTATATGTGTGTCTGCAAGTGCATGCAAAATGTCTGTCTATATGATTATAATTAGGAAATTTTGCATGAATTAACATCACAACTGATTGTAAGTACATATGCAACAACAGCATATAGGGTTAAGAAATGACCAGTGAAAAGAAATTAATAAATTTAAAAAAAACTTACTTCCATAAGGCCATGCTGCATGAGATCTCGAATAGCCATGGCTAATTCTTTCCGCACACACTGGGTCAATGCAGGGCTGCTAGGAGGTTCAGACTATATAAAAAATACAAAAATATATAATTATACTGTGCATGTGTGCAAAAGTCCATGTCTGAGTTCATGTGAGAGCAAGTATGTTTTAAGAGAGTAGTGCTATTAGTTATTTGTCCACAAAAACAAATGCAACAGTAAAACCAAACAAGCAATTTCACCTTTCTCATTTTGTTATACGGCACATTTTCTAAGTAAACAATGTAACTCAAATAATAAAACGTGGACATAATGACACAAATGTTTATAATAAAAAAAACGCCTTAAAAGTTTTAAACAGAATAACTTTGTTAAGATTTGTCCACAAAATCAACAAACAAAAGCAAACATTAAGCAGATATAATTAACAATCAGTGCAAAGATGTATACAAGTTGCACACTGGTTGCACTTGATAACTTCATTTCAGTACCTCATCAGTGTCACTGGTATATTCATCACTGCCTGAAGTGTCATCCTGCCACTGACGGCGCTCTTGCTGCTGCTGCTGTGCCACCTCCAGTGTGTGATTGATGGCAACCTCCAGTTTTGCACGCAGGTCTCTGTGTGCCAATATTTGAGGGAATTATTTTGTGTGTGTCTGTGCGTGTGTGTGTGTGTGTCTGTGTGTGTCTGTGTGTTTAAAGGGAAATTACTAGAGCTCTTGGTGCATAAGAGAAATAAATGTAGCAGTATGTGTCTAATGGAATTAATGTTAGCTGTATGTATGAAAAGAGATTACTACAGCTGTTTGTATAAGATAATCCAAATCAACTATTATCGAATACTACTCCAGATGTTGAAATCAACAAATATCATTCACTTTGGATTTTTGTTTCAATACATATAAATAATGTAGAGAATAAGCTATTAAGAGAGAATGCACATGATAAATATGGTTTTCATATTAAACAGAGAAGCAAGAAACACAAAGAGCAAACAACCAAATCTCCAAAATAAAGACTGTCATGAGTGAAAGCTCCAAATTTCAAATTATGGGAAATGAGCCTCACAATGATAATACACAACTTTTATGTATCTCAGGCTATAATATTAATTCAATTTTAAAATCATGCATTTTAGTATGCACTCAAATAGAGGAAGGGAAAGGGAGAGAAGAAATACAGTAGAAGAAAATTGAATTTACTGACAATAAAATCATTGGTGTGCCATCACTTGTCAGAATTAAATGGAACTGAACAGTGCTACTAAAATCTCAACAAACAAAAAAAAACAATATACATTTAATAATTTTTTTTTGTAATATGCTGGTTCCTCGCTGACTACATTTTTTCTTATCATATTCTTTATCATTATTTTCTTAAAATGTTTTATTGAAATTAAGTAAATGATGATCTGAACAGTAACAGGAGAAACAGTCTAAGGATATTTTATATAAATGTTCCTTTTTCATGAAAACTATCAAGCAATGCAAAGGTGAAGAATGTACACTAATGTTAATTAAATAATTATGCATTAAAATTAGGTAATATGCATTTAAATTTTGCATGTCTATATAAAACTTAGTGTATAAAATAAATGTGTATATAAAAGTTGAAGAAAAAAATTATTTATAATGTAAAGAACCTTTAGCAGAATGAATTCCTTTTTAGTGAAATTAAATAACTTTTTAAAATTTCAAATATAATCATAAAACTTATGTCCTGTAATGATTAAGTGGATGAATAAATATGAACGTATAATTTGGGTGAAAATTATTTATATATAAAATAATAGTGAATGTTGAAATGTGGTAAATATTTTTTGGGTTAATCTTATCTGTCTACAATTTACTCATATATGTTTACTATGTTACATACATAAACTTTTGTCTTTTATAAGTGCATAGTTTTTGAAAGAAATAAAATCAGAAAAAAATTACTATGTCACATACATAAACTTTTGTCTTTTATAAGTGCATAGTTTTTGTAAGAAATAAAATCAGAAAAAAATTACTATGTTACATACATAAACTTTTGTCTTTTATAAGTGCATAGTTTTTGTAAGAAATAAAATCAGAAAAAAAATTACTATGTTACATACATAAAACTTTTGTCTTTTATAAGTGCATAGTTTTTGAAAGAAATAAAATCAGAAAAAAATTATTTCAGAGAAAGAGTAATTTCATTACCGTATGATTCAAATCTTGTTTACAATAGAGTAGAATTTCTACCAATGTGACAGACATCTATCATTAGTGTCGGTTTTAATATAATGTTGAAATTTGTGTTAAGGAATAACTCATTATTGTTATTTTATTTTCTACTATTGCTTAATATGTTTTGTGTTATAGTCTTATATAAATGTTAAAATTAATTAAATGTATTTCCTTTATTTAAATAAACTTACATGTTTTTGCTTGTACAATAAATAATGTAGATAAAATGTCATGATTTCAATATATATATTAAAAAATGTCAAACTTTAATTTCCCTGATATGTGTTGTGAAATAAATCTTTAAATATTTTTAAATCCCTAAAACTAAACCAAAATCTGGTCAGACTGAAACTCACTTATATATATATATTTTTCACTTTTCATTTTCCCACCAGAAAATTCAAAAATAAATAAAAGGAACAAAAAAAATGCCATTAAAAAGAAAGGTTATTTAAAACAAACTAAATAATTCATAATGTTAAACTTCAATAAGCTTTCAAAAACATGCATATTTATCTCAAATTTTAAGATCCTTTTCAAGATTTAAAAAATTGAAACCTTCAAATATATGGATTTTTCTTTTTAGGAAAATTCCAAATTAAAAGGATTTTTGCTAACTGAAGAGAGAATTTTTCCTAAATGAAGAGAGAACTTTTACTAGTGAAAGAGAGAATTTTAACTAATTGAAGAGAATTTTTGCTAATTAAAAAGAATTAACTTTTGCCCATGGATTCTATTATTTTTAAGGACATTTCTTGACATACCCCCAATGATTACCCTTGGTAGTCCTTTTCAGCAAATTGCGTTTAAATTCACGGCTTCCACAGCCTAACTGACTTATTATGTAAATTTGTAGAACTGTCAGTGCCTTTTTCATCAGTGTAGTTGTCGTTTCACTGCCCTGAAATCAAATGAAGAAAAAATAATGTAAGTAAGCATACAGAGAAAGACAGAAATATATATAATTCACAGCTATCTAATAAACTACAATATTTTTTTTTCCAAAAGTAATCTGCAGCAATGTCATTTGTGATTTTTCTCAATTTTCATTACAAAAATTAGCATGAAATTAGTATAATTAAATAACATTAAATTAAGTTATATAATAAGTTACACCGAGATGTAACAGAATATAATAAAAATTTGACATTACTATTTTGTGATAAACCAAGTCAAACAAATATAATATGTCATACTAAAATAAAGATAAATATACTCAAATGTCAACATAATTTTCATGGCATAACAAGCCAAAACCACCATAACACACCTATAAATAAATCAAGAATAGATACAAAAGCTGTATGGCAAAGCATACCAAACGAACTTGTTATATGTATATTTGATTGTTGATTTAATAAATTTATTGTTAAATTTATTGACCTTATACATAGTGATAACCTTATGTTGGAGAAGAAAGTGGGTGGAAGGGGGCTCACTAAATATAGATTAAAAGATGGATTTATCTTCTACTTTCATAATAGGTTTTCCACCTGCGGATATACTGTGTGGCGGGGTAAATTATGTTTTTAATGATATGGAAGAGAGAAGACGTTTACAGTGCCCACATATCTGCCAAGTGAGAGAGACAAATGGTGTGTGCTGGAGAATTGTTAATAACATAAATTAAGATTCTCATCACTTGTAATTAGTTATGGATGATAAATTATTAATAATAATATAATCATAACCATTAACTAGGTGGTGTTGGCATCACATTTGTAATTAATTATGGATGATTAATTAATTAATAATAATCATAACCATTAACCAAGTGGCAATGGCATCACACAAACACATTCACTCCAATGTAGATTAATAATCAAAACACAAGTTTCAGGGCAAACAAAATTGAATAAAAACAAAGCTCAAAGTTACCTTTGCTGCTTGCCTTTCAGTTGGCTCTTTGTCTTTGTCTCTGCGATGTGACCGTGCCTTGGATGATCCACAGCAATCCCCTTGTTCATCAGAGTCATCATAGGGTGCCTTTCACGCATAACCAAAAATACACAGAAAGCCTTAATACCAAGTTGCAGTTACTATAACACACATGCAAAATGACTTTATACAAGTCACTTCAATTATTAAAAGAAACAGAATGCCCCTGAAGCCTTACCAGATATAATTTCTACAGAATGCCTCTGAAACCATGCCAGATATAATATAATATCTACAGAATGCCTCTGAAACCATGCCAGATGTACAATATGATATCTACAGAATGCCTTAAAAACTAAGTGACTGTAGCTAGCCTTAAAAACCCAAGTAGAAGTTATTAGTTACTATAAAATATGCAAGAATACCATAAAAAACATTACTATAAAAATACATTACTAAAAAATTTGGTTATCTGAAGGGGTAAACTCTCTAACATTCACCCAGGCAAGTTCTTTTTTTTTATATAAATTTATTTAACTTCACTTGAGATACATAAATACTTTTTGTGGGTAAATGGGTTTTTGTGTTTATGTCCAACACAAGGCCATTTCTGTGCTGCCAAAGGGCACTGCTTACCTCATGCGAATCAAGCCCCGCACACACAAATGCACAATTTAGTACAATGTATTAATTAAATGTTCCACATGGTTCATGTAACTAGACCATTGAGAATTCTCTGAATGTATGTATCACTGGTTCTACATGAAATATGGCATGCCACTATTACAGAACATTGCACTTAAAAAAAGTAGAAAATATTTTAATTTCTGAACTCTGCACTCTCTCCTTCACTGCTCAGGACAAACACTGTCCATCCTTCAAATTCAAGTTCTGGATCAATAAAGGTCTCTTTCATAAATTACCCACCCACCCCAGAAGAAAAAAATATTCTAAATAAAGGGTTAAAAGATTATTTTACTTGTAAATGCAGTATCACATTAAACTTAAAGTATGTGCATTGAAAAACTTGCTTTTTTTAATTTTATTTAAAAAATCTATTTTTATTATAAAGAACTCAGTCAAAAAGAAATAGACAAGTTTTCCCATATTTCTACAATTCTGGGAAAAAACAAACAAAGATCACAGGCAAACATCATACACCACAAGGAAATGATGATGACTCAGACAAAACTCTCTCTGTAGAACATTTAACTCTATTAAATGTCTAATAAGGTCAGCCCTTTTTTACTACAGTTACCTTATGGTGGACTGGGCAGATACAACGCTGCTTGCCAAGTGGTCCCGGACTACTGGCCTCCCCTAAGTCAACAAACACAGAAATCCAAAGCATTCAGAAAGAGAAAGATTACAAAAATTTGTTTAAAAATCTATTCACTTCCTTCATTTCCAATAGCAAAACTGATGACAAGGGTTGGTTTGATTTTACATCAGCTTCCAACTTTTGCTGATTTTGCAGAAGGGTGCACATGCTAATGGAGAGGTTTCTGTCTGAGGGGGAGGGGTAAAGTGCCATGGGTGGAGAGAATAGAGGTTTGAGTGGGTGAATTTTTTTAGGTGCATTTCAGACACATTTTAAGTTATTCCTATTTTTTTTGACTGCCTGAGGATCTTTAGTGTGCATGGTCTGTAGTGTACAGGATATTATGGATCACACCCACAACCCTGAGTTAGAGAGTAGTAGAGGATGACCAGGCAACTTTTTCACCCCAAGTGGGAATTGAAGCCTGGTCACTTGAGCAAGAGGATAGTATCTTACCATCTGCACAACCACTTGTTCCAAGATTTAGTCAATAAGAATTTTCGTAATTGAATGAAAAAAGTGAATGTATTTAAGTGTTCTCTGTATTATTTAATAGAGAAACTATGTTTAATCTATGCAGTAATGACTCATTTCATCAAGCATATCTATGCTCTATTTATGCTCAGAGCTATGAACACAAAACTACTTCAGCACTTGCCATAAAATTTCTAAGAAATTAGGAAAGTAAGAAATTATAAAACAACCACAGTTAGAAAAGAAAAGAAGGAAAAAATAGAAGCATTCTTTTTTAACATATAAATTTAACAGCTAGCTTGCAATGACATAATGATAACGAGTATCACAAATGATGCTCTAAACTCAAATGCAGCAAGTATGAGTATGCTGTGAGGTATATGCCAAATACAAATGTTGGGAGTACAAGCTCCTTTGCACTAAACTCACCTACAGTAAGTTATATGTTGAAACTAAACTCACCTATAGCAAGTTTAAATATGTACAAGATATCTAAGAAATCTGAATGTTGAAGCACAAGTTCTCTATGCATATGGATGTAATAGAAGTAATGCCTTTCAAATGTAGCGTTCATACACTTAGGAACAAATGAGGCTAATGCTTAGACTCGATCATATGTGTGCTATGTATGTGTGTGCAAACGTGTGCATGGTATGTATCATGCTTTTATACATACACCTGTAGTTTAAACGTACAAAAAATACCTATCAAATACCTTGCAAAAATTCAATGAATCGCTCCAGGTCAACAATTTGTGTCTTTAACTGCTCCACCAATTTTTCTTTGACTTTGGCTGGGTTTACAATCTGTCAAATGAAAGTCATGTAAAACTCTTGGAAGCAATGTTACAAAGCAGAAAACATAAACCTCTCATAAACTGAAAGAAAAAACACAAGGCTCTAAACAGTATGTGCAACATACAACAAAACACCAAATGGAACCAGGATGTAACAATAGGAAAGCAGGAGCTAAAACTAACAATACTCCAGCTAAAAGAAGGTACAAATGCTAGGTTCTAAATACCACAGTGCAACAATTGCAATATTTTAACTCAAGCAGGATTTAAAGTTTATAATGCTGCATACACAAACAAATTGTCCAACTAAAAGCTGGATAAAACTCTAAGATTCAAATACCACAGTGCAACATACACAACACCACCCAGGAGCAGGGTAAATGCTAAAAGCTAAAATGTAATCACAGTCCTGCAGCAAACTAAACAAAGCTTTAACTAAAAATAGATTAAAACACTTTGATGAAAAACCACACTAAAAAGCATAAAATAATAAAGCATGCTCAAAACACCAGAATGAATAAAATCTTTTGTAGTATTCATGTCAAGACACACTAAGGTCAAATCTTAGATCTCAACAAAAATAAGTAATGAGCAAAAAGAATCAAGAATCATGATCTCGAGTAATCACTGTCATTTTTTGTGCTTTGTAAAAAAGAGATTATAGATACATATACTCATGTGTGCATGTGCATGTGTGTGTGTGTGTAAATATGCATATATGGGCATATGTATGCTTGTTCCTTCAAACGAAGGAACAAATGGTCTCTACACGTAGCAAGCAACAAAGATGCTGTCACTGGCATACTTTCAAAGGAAGAAAAGTAATCAGAATTTGAATACATATGTGTGTGTATTCACAAGTAAATTGCAAGGCCAGCCACAGGCCACCACTCCCTCATCAAATCAAGGAAGGTAATTTCAACAGCTTTGAAAATAAGATGGATAAAAATTGAAGATGTTGGCCACAGGATGTTGCCTGTTTGCTCACAAATCAAGTGGAGGATTAGGTAATGCATCACAAACACACAACAATAAAATTATAGTAGGTATGGTAATTGATGTTTATGTGGTTAATGATGTTTTATGTGGGCTGCAACTTAATTAATGTCAACCTTAAATACTAAGAGGTAAAAAATTAACACAACATAAAAAGCAAGTTTTTCAGCACATACACTTATATAAAACACTAGACTTCATATCACAAAAATTTTGTTAACACTGCAAAAGAAAAAGATAAATGTTTTCCATAAAGATTATGTACAAAATATATATATATCAGAAAAATGCAAGCCAAATTACAGCTACTTAAGTTTCATACAACCAGATACGTTGGCATTTAAAGAGTTAATAGAAATGAAGACATTTTTATTAAAAATGCATCCAAAGTTCTAAATTATCCATGTGGGGCAATAACTGCTATCCTAGCACCCAATTTTAAAATTTGGTGAAAAACATCTTACTCACAGAAGGAACTGATATTAGTCGGAAATTGTTTGACAAGTAAAATAATGTTTACTCTTTATATCTATATTATGTAGTACAATGGAGCCACACATTTTTATTCTGAGCACAGAAGTTCTAAACCACCAATGACCAATCTGGATTAAATATATATTCTACTTTTAAGTGTAGTGTTAAAAATAAAATATTTACTGCTGTGGAGTTAGGTACCTAACCCATGATATCATTGGAGACATCTGGTTGTATCTAGAGAAAAATGTACACTTATAAAAGTCTGCAAACGTAAAGACTAAGTTCAAAACTCCTATAGTTATATAGTCGGGGTGGGGAGGAATACAGTGGGTATTTTTAAAAAATGCAGAGACACAGATGACATCTGACAATGATGGATGACCTCAAAATGAATGACATACTGAAAACGATATTTATGTGACTGTTTCAGTTATCAAGATAGTAAGAGATGGAAGTTATGATAATTGTTACAAACTGAACTATGCCAAAATATATTCTGAGAGGAGAAAAGTAAAGTAAAATGTAAATGACAGTTCATGACTTGATCCCTGATAAAGATTTATTGTAGTTCATGGCAGATGAAGTGATAAATGTTGGTTTTGTTGGCCACTCTTGTGCAGGAAAAGTGACTTAAAATTAAAACATTAATACTAAAAATGACTACTCAAAATAAATAGACTGTTGAACAGTTTGCTCATGAAATATCCTACTTACCATTATTTTTACAAGACAAATAAATATCCTACTTACCATTATTTTTACAAGACAAAACATCTGATAAGTACAAATCTACTAACACAAAATGTGCCAGATTGCAATAAAGAATTTTTTTCCCGATAAAAATTAATTTTTTTTATCTAAAAAGTGCCCAATTTTAGAATTACTAAGATGTACAATGCTAAAATAGGAGATAATCACTATGTCTGGAGGGTTCTGTCAAGAAACATAAAGTTATAATGCTCTCCGTGATGATCACTTTAAACTTGCTCTGGGAAATGAGCTTCCTATAGTTTGAATATTTGAAATAAATAAATAAGCAAATATCTGAAACAAAATATTTTTCAATAATAATTCCTTTTTTCTTTTGTAGGATTATTTATATTTACCTCAAACTCTGAAGCCGTAATCTAATATCAAAGTTTAGAAAAGCAGCTCTTGTATTCTTCTTGTTGGTTACACTTTCCATTCCTATTTCAGTGTTAAACCACGGTAATCCAGAAAATGGAAGAGATTATTCTAAACTTGCTCTTCCTAAATAAATGGTCAAACTAAAAAAAAAAAAATATGAAAAAAACATCAGCTTACAGACTGCACTGCATGATCGACGATGTCTCGCAACTCTTCGGCACTGAGTTTGTCAAAGTTTTCCAAGTCAAGGTCCAGTTTGTGACGCAATTCTTCTAGAACAACCCGCTGCTTTTCCATTACTTTGCTTGTTGGCAGCTCTGCATCTCCTGTCTATGTAAAAGTGAGCATTGTGACATGTGACACGGGCCTGACACATAATACAGATTTGGTTCCTACAAATCCATTGTATATCATAGTAAAGCTATTCCTAGAAATAATGCTATAAACAGAGTATAAGAAAATGAGTGCTGACAGCTTGTCTTTTAAAAAAAATCCAGTGTCACTTCAATGGTCACTGGTAATAAAGGGAACCACATTTACTCAGTTATATTTGCCATTACACTTGGTCACAAATGAAAGAAAATGTTAACTCTTAACTCTTTTTGAATGGCTAAAGTTTATTTGTATAGCAAATGCAAATTTTGAGACTGTTTTTCGGGGACAACATAAATTACTCTTAAAAAGGCACAGAGTAGTAGCACTTATTCAAATACATTTTGGTACAATATAGATACCTGTTTAATTCATCAAAATCACAATTGAAACAAATGACTAACATAAGTGAGGTACTTATAACTGTTAAGATTTGAAGCGGTTGAGTTATAGCTATACATGTAGTTATAACCTTTTTAAGAACAATTAAAGATATGATTACAACACTTGTAGTAACTCAGTCATGAACAAGGTTGTAATGAACAATGCAATGCCACAGTTACCAATATATTTATAATTTCCAGAACTAACTTTTCTTGGACACCTTATTTATTTATGAAAAAAAATTGTTTGTTTTACATATTTTATATCCCTAGAGAAAAAAATGGACAGAGTTAAATAGCATGCGCATTGGGGCATAAACAGAGAAGACACTTAATGTTCATACAAATCTGACGTAACAGTGATGTAAAATTATTCAAAGAGCTGCACCTCTATAATTATATGTACCCAAATAGACCAGGCACTATAACAATCAAGAGCAACACCTCTAAAATTAAATAGACTTTGTCATGTCACTGCAACAACCAAGAGCCACACCTCTAAAATTAAATGGACCCAAACAGTATTGGTACTGTAATGATCAAGAGCTATACCTCTAAAATTAAATAGACCCAAATAGACCTGTTACCATATTATTAGCCACAACTCTAAAATTAAATGGACTTCGTCATTTCACTGTAAGTTAAGAGGTATACCTCTACAATTAAATGAATTCAGTCATGCCACTATAACAATCATGAACTATACCTCTAAAATTAAATGGACTCAAACTCTTCTGGTACTGTATCAAGAGGTATAACTCTAAAATTAAAACAACCCTGGTACTCTAATGAAACAGGGTAATCAGTATAGCATTCATAAACTGAGAAGAGGGGGGGAGGGGGCTAACAATACAAATCAGAAAATAAAAATGTAATATGTTAACTAAAATAAAAAAATATTCGTAAAACAAACAACAACAAAATGAAAGAAATGCATTTATGATGTATAATTTGTTGTTTTTGTAAACACTATGAGGAGCAATTGGTACTTCTAGTGACTCACTTCATAAGCATACGTTTCCAAATCTTCCAGTTGTGATTTCAACTGTGTAATGAGTTTCCGCTGCCTTTCCCGCTGCTCAGCTAATTTTTCCTCATGCTCCTGATCGCTCTAGAAAAAGTATACAAAATCATTACTTGAATCCAGCTGTATACATCTAGAAAAATAATGGTATGCAATTAGTGAAATATTAAGATAAGTAAGTAAAAGAAATATTTACTTTTTTTTTAATCTAGAGAAAACTGTTAGTTCTTTGTTTTGTGCAAATGAACATGCTACTATGTTTGCAGTAAAAAGTAAAAGCTTATTAACCACAAGAATTGCAATGACATAATGATGAGCATCACAAATAATGCTCTAAACTCAAATGCAGCAAGTATGAGTATGCTGTGAGGTGTATGCCAAATACAAATGTTGGAAGTACAAGCTCCTTTGCACTAAACTCACCTACAGTAAGTTATATGTTGAAACTACACTCATATACAGTAAGTTATATGTTGAAACTAAACTCACCTACAGTTTAAGTTATATGTTGAAACTACACTCATATACAATGAGTTATATATTGAAACTAAACTCATAACAAGTTTAAATATGTACAAGGCATCTAACAAATCTGAATGTTGAAGCACAAGTTCTTTGTGCATATAAGGATGTAATAGTAGTAATGCCTTTCAAATGTAGTGTTCATACACTCATGAACAAATGATGCTAATACAGTAATAGTTCTAATGAGAAGACAGTTTGGGACTCTAGTAGAAGGACAGATACTACTAGTCCTGCCATTTGTAAAAACTTTAAATGCTTAATAACCACAATGCTGATAACTCTCCACCATTGACTCTAGTACAAGAATGAGGATGCTTAATAAACGCTTAATAATCTCAATACTGATAAAATCTCTTAATAATAAAAAATGTGTTTTTGATTCTACTATCAGACTTTTGAGGACAGGTAAATAAAAACTAAATGCTAAATAACCACAATACCAGTAAATCTCAGGGGAGGGGGGGGGGAACATGTTTTGATTCTTGTGCTATTTTTTTTGAGAACAGGTGAGTAATAACAAATGGCTTAATAAACACAATACCGATAAATCTATGGGAAAAAGAAATAAAACATGTTTTTGATTCTGGTGCTAAGCTTTTGAGGACAGGTGAGTAAAAACTAAATGTAAATATTTTCACCAATTCTAACTAAAACACCTACCAAGTCATTAGTGATGACATCTTTTTGTACCTGACAGCTATTGACATCTGGAATTCCTTTGAAAGCAAACTCCTCAAGCTCTTTCAACAGTTTCTGCAACAGAAACAAACACCCTATGTTCACATAGAAACAAACACCCCAGCATTCACACTGTAGTAAGTAATTTCAAAAAAGTCACAAGTCTTCTGTGGACATTTACTGAATTCAAATAATATGAATTCATAACGACTATAAAAATGTTAATTTTATACACAAATTAATAGCTCGACCACTACAAGATTAAAGTGCATCTATTTTTAAATTACTTCAGCCAAACTGTTTACTGCACAATACTGTGCAGTGTGAAATATAAAATTCTGTCCAGACCACTTTTGGTCATGTTAGTTACATTTCAATAATTACAATGCAAATCAAAATACTATTGTATTCCAAGAATGGAACTTGACCTATTTAAATAGCATCTATAGCTCACAGAGAGTGTTAACCATTTAACTCTTTGGGGCCATGTTATCATGAAAAACTTTTAACTCTTTAAAATGAAGAAATTCAAGAATCTTCTGAAGCAAATGATAAAAGATTAACATTTAACTCTTTTCATATCAAGTTTTTAAAAAATAATTTTTTTTTTTTTGGGGGGGAGAGGGTAAGATGAAATAATAAAAGGTTAACAATAACTTTTCAGGATCAAGTGATTAAAAATTGACCTCACGATCAGAAGAATCAGCGCTAACGATCTGCTTGAGCCGAAACTGGACTTGGGCAAAGTGGGTCGTCAGCGCCAAAAGTGAGGAATTCAGTTGCTCCTGTTCCTCTTCCAACCGACGCAGTCGTTCATGTTCACTGTAAGGACTTGGGTCAACAGAAACATTGTATTAATATCAATATAATAATGATTTCCAACAGTGATTTAATTGAATACAACAGCCTTTTCCAACCAACAAAATCGCTCATGTTCACTGTAATGACTAGTATCAACAAAAACACTGTATTAATATCAATATAATAATGATTTCCAATAGTGATTTAAATTTTAATTGAATACATCATTTTCCAACCAACACAATCACTCATGTTCACTGAAAGGACTAGTGTCAACAGAAATACTATATTAATAACAATATAATAATGATTTCCAATAGTGATTTTAATTGAATACATCCTTTTCCAATCAACTTAATCGCTCATGTTCACTGTAACTAGTGTAAGGACTAGTAGCAAAGAAATACTGTATGAACAATATAACAAAGATTTTCAATAGTGACTGAATTGAATGCAACATCCTTGTTTAGTTGATTTAATTGCTCAATAATAAAAAAATAATAATTTTCAATATTGAATTAATTGAATACAATATCCTCTTCCAATCAACACGATTACTCATGTTCAAAGTAAGGGCTAGTAATTTAGTATCAACAGAAACAATGATTTTCAATAGTGATTTAATTTAATAATTTTATGTTCAAAGTTTTACTCAAGTTTATAAATCATAGTTATAGAACTCTGATAAAACTTATGAAGAATGTGAAATTTAAAATCAAAGAGTTACAGTGTTAGGGTTGAGTGGCAATTTGTTGGATATGACAAATAAGGGTGTGCCACATTTCGGGGAGAGTAATTGTGCTCTAAGGTAAATTGTGGTGTAAAAAACTCTTATGTATGATGCATATTTTATGTAAAATATCTAAGTAATTTATTGCTTCTGGTGTAATTTTAGACATTTATTTTCAAAGTTTCAAAGAAATTTATTTCAAATAACCTTCCTTCTTTTGTCTTAAAAAAATGATTGGTTGAGATTGCATTAGCAAATATTTTGATCATGATGATGATCAAATAATATGATCATGATTTTATGGTGAAGGACTGAATTTACAAAAATTTTTTAGCTTTGCAATAATTCATTAAATGTTGCAAAAAGGCAACTTTTTAAAAAATAAGTTACAAAAATAATGTAACATGAATAATAATAATAATCAAAGAGTCTTTGCTACTTGCTTAGAAAGTGTGCTTGTAGTTAATGAGCTATAATCTCCTTCAGTGTAATATTCATACACAACCCTCCTTTCAAATAAAAATTACGTTTGATAAGCTTCAGTTCTGTTTCATTCGTAACTTTCAATATTCAATTATCAATTTATTGCCACTTTAACTATTTTCATTCTACCACAGTACATGTAGTGATTTAATAAGTTGATTTTAAATATTGCAATTTTTAACCTTTTCAATTTCATTTATTATATATTATTTGGATTCCGCACCCCTATACCCTACCCCCCACCCCCAACAATCTGCATAATGCAGTTGTGACAGGAATTGAATGGAATCACTGACAGCAACAAACACAAGTTGAAGGAAAACTTTGAGTCATACAATCACCAAATCAGACTGACTTTTATCAAGATCTTTTAAATTATTATTTTCATTTTGATACTAATTCCCATTTTTAAATTAGAGCAATACAATGCTATCTCAAATAAATTAGAACAATACAATAATCTCATTATATCAGTTCAAGAAACTCATAAAGATCCAAAGTATCCAAGGTTTCATACATCCAACTATATATACACGAGCAGAAATTTTAAACCACTCACTCTTTAATGACATAACAGGTATACAATGTAACTAGAAGAAACATTTTATTATTGTACCTATATTAAAGTGGTAAAATGTGTACCACAATTAAATTATTGTGCATGAAAAAATTGTTGCCTTAATTGCAAAAGAAACACTTACAGTTACATGTATCAATTTACATTCTAATGGATTGCTGCATGGCTGTATGTACACTTTGTACATTGAGGTTGTGAAATAAATACATATAAATTTATAAAGTGTTGATCATAGTTACAGTTCTTACACTTCACAATCACAGACATTCTTCCATAGTGCATGAAGATGTTTATTTTATTTTTCTTTTAATTTATAAAGTCAAGAAGAGACTGATGAAGTTATTCCTTGTATTCAAGGCTGACAATGTATCCAAAAGTATTTCAAGTCACTTTTCACTTCATGTCAGTTTTTCCATTTTCTACACACAACAGTGTATCTATTTTTTAAAGTCTTGTTTGTCTATTTTTGTGATGATATGTTACTTTTAACATGATATAAACATGAGCATCTGTTTTCATGAAGTCTTGTTCATTTTTGTACTGCCACATTACTTTTTAAATAATGTACTGTACATATGAACCTAGAGATCGATCAAAGTCTGAATGAACACATTAATGAAGTATTTACACAGCCACTACCAAAGTACCATGGAGTATACAACGAAAATAGAAAAGATGCAGTCAAATCAGTCATTTAGAACACAATTATATATGTTAGATATTAGATGGACAGGAACTGACTAAAGACATATTCAGTAAAACCAAAATTTTGATATAAGCAAGTTTGATTTAAAGAAAGGGGTAAATTTTAAATAACACGTAAGTAAAATTTTAGCCCAATATATATTTTAGCAGTGAACTGTGAAGGTTGGCACCAAGAATACTGTCTGCATAAAAGTGAAGGCTCAATAAAATTTTTATAAATCTAAGTTCCATTAAACAAGATTGTACTTTGTTAACTAATAACTGCAACCTATTTTAAAATATGATAGCAAGAAGTAAAATTTCTTTTAGTTAAATATGTGGGGAAAAGGTATATCCAATTTCAATTCTGATTCTTTAAATTATCTGCATTTTGTTTGTGTACATTTGCATGTTGTTATATTATATCAGTTCAGATATGTGTGTGTGTGTGCGCGTGTGTGCGTGTGTGTGTGCGTATATAAAACCCTACTTCCAGCTTTAGGTAGACAATGCTTTAAAAACCAGCATTAGGTGGACCTCAGTGTATATATAAAACCTTCAAAACTGCACTTGAATTCACAGGAAAAACTATTGAAATATGAAATATATCAATAAAAAGGTATTTACAATACAGATAATAGTAAGAGAGAAAAATGGCAAAATGAGGTTTTATTTATACAAATAAATAGTACAAGACTTAGGCAGACCACATATTTGTCTACCTAATGCTGTGGGTCAACATAAGGCTGGTTTTTAAGCATGTTTGGTCTGCTTAAGTCTGTGGGTAGAGTTATATAGATAGATATATATATATGAAATATGCACAATTTCATATTTAAATATTAATTAGATGAGAGGAAGAGAGTTCACCTTGGTTCAGTGGCCAAAGGAGTCGGACTGACAGCAGCTCCAAGAGGAGCCCATCTTTCAGTGGGTCGGTCATAGCCATGTTCATCAAAACTATCATAGTCACTGCTTGCTGCATCATTTTCATCCCCTTTAAGGTCAAAGCTGTCATCATGACTAGGCTGGGGCTCACTAACCACTGTTTGAATGGTCAGTTTGGAGAAATCAGGTGTGTGCACCCTTGTAGTGTGAAGTTCTTCCATAAATGATAGCTTGTGGTCACAATTCAGGTTCAAATCACTGAAGAATTTTACAAGCATGCAATCTATGTAGTAAACATGGTAAACACTTAGTGAATTAAACAAATTCAAATATATACAAATTACAATAAGTATATTAAACAAGACAGACATTCTTCTAGAAATTATTGTGATCTTCAGCATGCAGATTTTTTAAAGCATATAATGTGAGCTAATTTTATTCTAAAGAAATCTATATTTTGTTATTTTTAATGTTATTCAATATCATTATCAGCAAACTGTCACCAAATCGATAGTGAGACTTTTAAATATAAATAAAGCAGCATTTAGCGAAGAGTTTGAAAAGATGTATATATCTCACAGTTGTTTCACTAACAAGTCCTCAAACACATTATTACTTTATTAGTTTCATTTTTGTTGCAATTACTATATTTTTTATTTTTAAAAAAATCAAAAATTTCTTTTTTAACTTAGTTGTAAACAAATCTTACTCACACTCCTACTGTCCTTGACAGATATTATGCTAATTCAATTACTAATACTATACTGATGCAATATCATTTTTTTTTATTTGTCTTGTTAATTCAAACAAAAAAGCATCATTATTTTCAAACATTTCATTTGATTTTGCATTTCACCGTCCACTACTTAGTACTTTCTAATATTTCTCCAGCTGCTATGTGGGGAGGGGGGGAGGCCTGTGCATTATAATTTATACTAAGTAAATGTATAGTTCCAGACCAATAAAACTTATAAACAACGAAAATGTACATCTATAAAAACAGCTATGGTCTGATATAGGTGAAAATTTAATGTCCACTCCAAAAATAATATTTAGATTCAAAGAAGTCTGAAGTTAATTAAGCCACAGCAACATTAACGTAACTAATCTATCACAGTTTCAGGTATGCTATTTATGATCACAATGGGTCGTAACTGTACTAAATGTGCTGATACACAGGAGTAAGAACTCTTCCCAATAAAATTATAACTCAGCCCTCGTTTCTTGACGCACAACAGCTGTTACGACAGATGGCAATAGTACTAAGGATGACTAGATTTAACTAGAGTTTGCTTTTGTTTTCTCAAAACAATATTTTCGGGGCACATGTGTAAAATATACATCAGTCTGACATAGACTAGTAAAATGACTCCTTACCTGAACTTGAGATCAGCCAGTACAATGATTACATACTTGACTAAGTAGTATCTAGCTTCCACTATCGTCCATGTTTGCCCACGCACATAGAATAATGTAGAGTTATAATTCATAATTATATTTTACTTATATTAGTTTCGTATTAAGTGTGGCATACTTGTAAATAATATTTCTAATTAATTACTAAGTCAATTTACTATAAATGTTACAAGATTAGTATTAATTTAAGAACAAATAGTTATTCGAAACGAAATGCCTAAATCTCTTTCAGATTGTCAGTGTTATGGCGGCGACCGAGAATGGCTTTCAAGAATTTTTTTGATAGAGATAAGGTTAATATATCTGGCATTTTGCGTTCGTTTAAAGCATAAATGTTGTCTATGTGTTACAGTTTTATTATGAATTAACGTAATAATGTGTATTGTTTCTTTTTTAAAAGAAATTTGAACATTAATATATTATCAATTATGTAAAATTTGGCAAGTGCTCACTACACATTTTAATCTTCCTGGACTGGTGCAGCTGGACAACAAAAAGTCATTTAGTAACATGCGACAGATCTTTTAAATTATATTATTTGTGTTACTTTATCCGATGAACAGATATTTCTCGAAAATTAGAATAATTCTGCTAAAGATGCAATCACAGTCTATTTTACGATATAGAGCCATTAGAATTTAGAGACCTAGGCCTATTTATATTTTTGTATAACTTATAATATTTTTATAAGCACGCCGGTTTGTAGAATTGAATCATAATTTGATTAACATTTTTTTTAAAATTCTAGACTAACGAAAACCATCAAGCCACTTTTTCTTTATTCTTATACAGTTATAGCTTAAACAATAAAATGTGAGTTACGATCTTGGACAATTGGCACGCGGTCACAAGTTTACAAACTAAACTTTCCTTAGTAAGATTTAGAGAGATATCTCCACGTTTTATTTTCTACAAAATAAAAAGCAGTAAATTAATTTTTGTAAACATTTAACATTTTCAATATTATTTGTGTTTTTGGTTTTAGAAACTTGTTCATATGTATTAGGCCTACTATAAATATTTATAAATAATCTTCTTCAGACATTTCGCCCTAAAAAACGTTTTGAGTCTGGCACTTTGAAGTTCAACCTTCACAAGCAGGCAAATGCATCCCTCAATTCAGGTATTGATCTGAAGGAAGTGGTAAAACTGCCCCCTGGCGAAGATGTAAATGACTGGATAGCTGTACATGGTAAATTTAAAAAAAATATATTCTCTTAGTCTTAGTCTTACGGTTTTGGGGTTTTGTTACTATATTTCTATTTGCTACATTTATGATACTAAGCCTGTTTAAAATCAGCTTTTCTTTTCAGCCAATTGACAGGAAGAACTGCTTAGAAAATAGTTTTGTTAATTGTACAAAATTTTCAGTTTTTCATAAATAACTTCTTTAGTTGAATGATAAGCTGCTGATATTATAGACATAATTGATAGACTGTTTATATCATTCTTAGAGATGACTGATTTTAAAATATGTATACTGGCCTTGAATAACAAGTGGAACTGGAAGGGCTAAGTCTGAGTGCCATGATTACCCGTCTAAAAAAAATTTTTAGTTGTCTAAATAATTATGTTTTTATAATATCAATATGTTTTTGTGCATGTTAAAAGCAACCAAAGCAAAGAAGGAGCCCCCAAAATCAGGTTAATTTTCCACTTGTTAATCTTCCATTTGTAAATTTTGTCATTGTTTTAAACTATTATAGTATTAAAGTACAAATTTCAATTTAAATTAATTTAAGTATGTTCTTTAATTTTACATGGTTGTAATGAAATTCATCTCTCACTCTCAGTGAACTTTTGGAAATTTTTTTGTAATTTCTTTTCATTATCACCTATAAAGGCTATATCAGTAATATTTCAGAATCGTCTTGCCAGAAGTATTGAGTGGAGAGTAACTACTCAAATTTTATGTGTCATTAGAACTTGTGATTGTTCATTTCCAGCTATAATTATTTGCTATGCTAAAATTAATGGAATGCTTCAATTCAGTCTAGTTTATAGTAAATATTTATTTATGTCAGATTGTTAGTACTCACATTGAATTAGTTTGCTTAACTAAAATTGATGAATGTTTTTGCTATTGGGATGGGTGGGATAAATCTTTATATGATCTATCAGTACTTGATTTGATTTCTGTTGTTTTTTTTCAAAAGGGCCAGTGTTTTTGGCTTGAATTTGACCTCAAAACTTTGATTGGCAGAATACATTTGTTCTCAAAATTTTTGTAATGAAATATTTTATTTTTTTTTACTCAACATTTGTTTTGAAATGGTTCTTTTTAGAATATTACAGATATTAAGATTCAGTGCATTAAACCAAAATTAATTGCAAAATGTTAGTAAGTTAAGGGTACATAATAAAATGATATTTGTATACTATTATAAATGTTATTTGTGTAGATGTTAAATTACCTCTTAAAAGAACAAACAGTTTGAGCTGAGGCATAACTTGAAGGCCCTTTTGCTGTTAAGGAAGGTTCATGGAAGTTTTCTAAACTATGGAAAATGGAGACCTTTTAATAAGGGAAACTTGTAATTATTGATCCATAATTAAAAACATTTTTTCCCAATTGTCTTCACACTCTCCTCAATTTAAAGCTATTGAGCTTTAGGTCTTCTTTAGTGTAGACATGATTTGTGTTACGTTTCCAGTATTTATTTAAAGACCCTGCTTAGAATAATTAAAAGACTTTAAATATAATTAACTCTTTCTCTCATATCCTATGCAGACTGGTTGCTCAATTTACTATTTGACTAATTAAAAGTGTGTCCTGTAGTTCAGACGACAAATTTACAAACTAATAAACTGCGAACTTCTAGCTAGATTTGAAAACAGTTAAATCCCTCTAAATTAATATGCACTCGTTATCAATCTTTCTGCTCATCCGCCCCCATTCAAATCTAAGAATTAATCTAATTGGTCTATTGTGCATAGAAATCAACTACTAAGAGGTATTAACAAAGAAAATAAGATTTAATAAGGTTTAACAAATTAACAATAAATCGAATGCGAACGTGAATAGTCTTTCACTCTATCTTTACGCGCATATGCCTGATTTTTGTCAATCTAAATTGCCAGAAAAGTGTTCCTTTGAGATCTGTACACTTGGTTTGCACTTAGCTCTATTCTTGTATCAATTTGGTCTCAACACTCAGTCATGCCGGTCCGTTCCCTCAGTCCCCCTTTAGCGACGCACGTGGTGCATAAGGAATGGTGTCCCCCTGTTAGTGGCTAGGAACTGGAATTTTAGCGGCATGGCCCTCAGAGTGGAATTCAACCAGCTTATACCAATAAGCTAATGCAGGTGAGGCATGGGTGAACATGAACCGACCTGTGGATGCAACGTGCTTGGATATAATTCTCAACCTAACACGTCCTATTTAGGCATGGCTCAGTTAAATGCGCTGAATCAAAGAGTTTTCGACCTCGCGTCGCTTACAATTAGATTTAGAAAAAATATAATCGTCTCACATGTGTTCCATTTAACAGTCATGACGTATGAAGCAATAAAATAGATACAACGTTAAATTAATGTTCATACAAAGAGGTAATTCAAACCGACAGAGCGCTTCACAATTTACAATTAAAAGTACACGCAATAATTGAATTACATGAAGAATTCATATCGAGCGCAGCATTCTGGCTCTTAGTGAATTAAAACAATATAAATTAAAGTACAGAAATGGAAAAATGGTTACAATAAATTTATATTCCGTAACTTATAGGGTTTCAGCTATTTCTCTGAACCATGCTCAAGTGTATATGGAAATCATATAATACATAGCACAAATACATACTTAACAATACATAGGCAAATACTATTAAATAAATGATACCTTTTGAGAGAAGTCGAAGGGTACCTTGATTCTCTATGGCGTCGGCTGCCTCTCACGACCCGAGTAAGCTGATGGAATTAGCTAAAATGTGCTCGAAGTGAGGGAGCGGAAGCGTGTGGGTACATATATAGAAAGGTATATTGCGTATCACGTGACTGTTCGCGAAGCATGTAGTTGGTTCGAGAACTGGACAATGGTCCTAAAGTTACATAACATCTTGACCTGTTCTAGAAGCGCCTAGAAAAAGGAAGCTTTGAACAAAGGAGTCAAGGGTTTCAAATATTCGAATTTGAAGTAAACAAGGCTAAGTGGGTCATCAGGTCGGACATTTTTATCAGACTTGTGACACCCCCTTGCTTTTGAGGCGTTTATCTTGCCAAAGATAAAATGCCTCCTACAAATTATGTATGATAAAATGTAGAAGTCCACAATGAAGAAAAATTTACACAAAAAAAATTTCAACATTCCTAGAAATAAAGTGTGCAACTATATTTCATATTTACAGGAAGGAATCCGTAGGGTTCAGTTAATTGGTTAAACGACATTCTATCAGTACCGGCACTTGATGGCATCAAGCACGACTCATGTAATCTGCGCCAACATTCAAAGAACCTTTGATGTAATGAATATTTGCGTCATACTGTGTCAGAAACAAAGACCAACGCATTAAACGGCTGTTCGTAAATTGCGCCTGTCCGAGAAAGGCCAACGGCTGGTGATCGCACTCAATGACAAAGGTTTTTCCGTACAAATAGTTTTCGAACTTTTTTATGGCCCAAACTATTGCAAGACATTCCTTTTCACTGGTGGAATATTTCTGTTCAGTAGTTGTGAGTTTACGGCTTGCATATGCAACTGGGTGTTTGGTGTCATTGTGTTCTTGTAATAACACTGCTCCTAATCCTGAGTTGCTAGCATCAGTCCTTAACAAGAATGGTTTTGTCAAATCTGGCAGTTTAACAATTAAATCTGACGTCAGTCTAGATTTCAGTGTGTCAAAAGCGTTTTGGCATGCATCAGTCCACACTACTTTTGTAGGCATATTCTTACGTGTCAAGTCAGTCAGAGGACATGCAATGGCACTAAAATCTGGTACGAATTTTCTGTAGTAGTTAGCAAGACCAAGAAAACTTCTAACTTGTGTTTTTGTTAGCGGTTGTGAAGTGTCCTTAAGTTGTGCTATCTTAGCTTCACTTGGCGACATAGTTCCATGACTCAACTTGTGTCCCAAGAAGTCTAAGGAGAATTGTGCTATTTCACACTTCGTAGGGTGGGCAGTGAGGTTGGCTTGCTTTAATCTGGCTAGCACGTCTCGTAAGAGTGTCAAGTGCTCCTCCCATGTCTGGGTGCCTAGAATTAAATCATCCATGAAGTTCTCAACTCCGCGTCCGTACAGTGGTTCTAACAATGACCGCATCATTTTAGAAAAAATGCTTGGAGCGTTTGAAACTCCGAAAGGCATAACTTTCCATGTGTAGTTTCCTACTGGTGTAGTGAAAGCTAGTATGTGTCGATCAGTGTCCTTGACCTTGATTTGCCAAAAACCACGTGACAAATCTATTTTGGTATAGTAATGAGCGTTAGCTAGCTTAGTGAAGATGAGATCCGGATCAGGGAGAGGCTCGGCACAAAACTCTGTCACTTGATTGAGTTTGCGGTAGTCTACGCAAAAACGGAACGAGTTATCACGTTTTTTAATCAACACGATGGGTGATCCGTAGGCACTGTCAGTCTTCTCTATGACCCCTAGATCTAGCATAGTCTTAATCTCACGTCTAACGTCATCTATCTTAGCGTGTGGCAACGGATACGGCTTCAAACGTATCGGTTTGTTGTCAGTCAGCTTCAGTGAAAATTCTATTAAGTCTGTCAACCCTGGTTTGTCTGTCAGAGTAGATGAGAACTCATTAAGCAATTCATTCACTTCTTTTTTCTGTCTTTCTGTCAAGGCTTCATTTACCCTAACGTCTTTGACAGTTTCGTCCGTCTGTAGAGGACAGTTTGGTAAAGTACCAGTGACGCAATCAGTCTCCCCCTCGTCCTCTGTAACTATCGTCGCTACGACAAAGTCAGCTTGAGTGGTTTGATCCTCACGGCTTATGTACTTTTTGAGTAGGTTAACATGAAAGATTTTCTCTCTCTTCCCTGTCTGCACCTTATAGTTCAGTCCCCCTAGCTTGGCGGTAACTACAAAGGGTCCTTTCCATTTCATCTGAAGTTTGTTATGTGCTTCAGGAAGCAACAGTAACACTTTGTCATTAACTTCAAATTCTCTAGGTTTGGTGTGCTTATTGTAATATTCTGCCTGTCTAGACTGAGCTATCGTCAAGTTTTCCCGTGCTATCTTGCCTATAGTTTCAAGACGGTTTCTTAAGTCAGTGACATATGTATAAGTTGTTTTAACTTCGTCATCTGTCTTTTCATCAGTCCAAAGTGCCTTCAAAATCATCATCGGTCCGCGTACAGTACGTCCGTAAAGTAGCTCGAATGGTGAAAATCCAGTGGAAGATTGTGGCACTTCCCTATATGCAAATAGTAGGGCAGGGATGTATCTGTCCCAGTCTTTCGGTTTATCAGTGGCGAGCTTTTTAAGTGCTGTTTTTAATGTCCCGTTGTATTTTTCAATCAGACCATTTGCCTGGGGGTGGTATGGTGTGCAAGTAAGATGTTTGATGGAAAGTAAGCGATTTACTTCCTTCATTACGTTGCCTATGAATTGACTCCCCTGATCTGTCAAAATTTCAGTAGGAATTCCAACACGACTCCAAAGACCGAAAAGGGCTTCGGCGACAGTTTCAGTATCGATATTTTTCAATGGTACTGCGTCGGCGAATCTTGTTGCGTAATCAATAGTGGTCAGCACGTATCGATTACCTCTCGTTGATGTGGGTATTATAGGCCCAATCAAATCCAATGCTACGCGCTTGTAGGGTTCACTGATCAGTTCAGGCTCTCCTAACGGTGCGGGTCTGATTGAATTTTTAGACTGTGTTCTCTGGCATGTGTCGCAACTTAACACGAATCTACGGATATCGGCAATGATGTCCGGCCAATAAAACTCACTTGTAATACGACTAGTTGTTTTTTGTACACCCATGTGTGCACCAAAAAGACTCTCGTGACCTAATCGTAATACGTCATTTCGTTTGGTTTGTGGAACGACTAATTGTTTCCGAAATTCGTCTCCCACTTTCGAATAGCGGTACAATAAACCCTTTTTCAGAATAATGCACGCTTTCTTATTCGAATCGTCAGTGTTGACGTCACTAACAGGTACAGCCTGCTTGCGTAACCGGTCTAGTGTTTCGTCTTCAGCTTGTAATAATTTAATCTCGCTAACTGTTGCTTCATCTACGGCTGGTGCGGCAGACATCGGTGCAGTCACAGATTTGTCTTTACTACTCGCTGCTCTGGTTACAGCGTTAACCAGTGGTGGTTCAGTTGAAGTTTGTTTTTTGCATGGCAAAACATACTTGCAACCAAGGATCACGTCATGCGGTGAGTTTTCCATAACTGCCGCTTTGACTGTTCCTTCTACAAAGTCTGAAACAATCGAGATCTCAGCTACTGGTAAAATGTCTTGCTCGCCGTTTGCAAAGGTGACAGAGATTGTCTCCCCTGTGTAGTCGGTACGGTTAACTAATGATGCATTTACTATAGCGTCCAGCTCACACCCTGTATCAAGCAAAGCGATTGTATCGTGACCGTTTGCCTGTACTGGTGTTCGATTCGATTTTTCCGTTTTAGGTGTATGACTTTCTACTGCGTAAACCTTAGCTGTTTTCTTTTCAGGACATGTTCGTGAAAAATGGCCACTATCACCACAAGTGTAACATGCAAGATTCTTTTTATCTTTCTGTTTGTCGGACTTGTTTTTAGTGTCGGGTTTAGATGTTTTATCATCACGCTCACTAGGTGCCTTCCCGTCATTTTTCTTATCCTTTCGAGTCTGCGGTTCATTCGGTCGAGACTTGTTGTTCGCGTGTGTGTTCGAGAATTGAGAATGTGCGTCATCAAAGCGATCGGCGGCGTTGCCTATCTCCTCTAGCGTAGATTTTTCCCTTATTGCTAAGTGAATCAGTAGATCTGATTTGTACGACCCAAGAATGTGGTCTTTTATCATTTCATCCCTAAGACCTGCGTACGTCTGTGGAGTTTCGGCTAGATCTATCCATCTTTGGAACAAGTCAGTTACACGTCGTATGTACTGTGCGTGCGTCTCTGAACTGGCTTTCGTGGCCTGTTTAAACTTACGTCGGTATGTGTCGGCTGTGAGTTTGTAACGTTTCAATAATGCGGCCTTGACTGTGTCGTAATTATCTGACTCAGAATCGCTAAGCTTATTGAACTCGTTTTTCGCACTGCCCTGCAATAATCCCGATAAATTTATCGCCCAATGTTCCGCTGGAATGCTTGTTGCTCTGGCTAATTTTTCAAACGTTTTTAAATACGCGTCTATTTGATCTTTGTTCTCATCAAATGGGACCATATTTATCTTTGGAATGATGTTTTCAATTCTACTGTGATTATTTCCATCGCTAGAACGCGAATCACCACTGCTTCTGCGATCACGGTTTGGATTTGTGAGTTCTAACTTCTTCACCTCTAATTCTAACCGTTTTGTTTCGGCTGCAATGCGTTTGGCTTCCGTATCAGCTTCTATGCGTTTAGCCTCAGTTTCAGCCTCTAGCTTTTTCGTTTCGGCTTCTAACTTTTTCATTTCTCGTTCGTCTGCTCGCTTCTCTCTCTCTAGATCCGCTTGCTCTTTTTTGACTAGCTCGGTTCTAATGTAGTTCGTCAGTTCGTCACCTTGGTGTCCTAATAAGGAACCATTCCTTTTCAGATTTTCAATAACCTGCTCTAGATCCATTTTACTGTCTTAGCGCGCTGGCTACAATAAAAATGTCTCCCGTGAATTGTGTGTTTTAACCGTCGGCGATAACTCCGCTTATCCCGAAAATAACTTTTAGGCTACAACCTTACAAAAATTATTTAATTTACTCAGAACACCTTCCGAAATAAATTGCGCGTTAACTCTTACACGTTTCACCTGCTTGTCACAGTGTCCGCTGTTCCAAGACTTTCGTAATGTCACGGCTCCTACCATACAACATTACACATTATATCTAGCACCCTAAATATAATAGTCCGAAGTCTGTTACTACCGATAACTCTCCTAGCTGGCGGTATAACCTTCGACTCCTCACAATGAAGTACTCAGTAACACAATACTAAATAAATCATTCAATAATCAATATTAAACACTTAACTACGCTTAAACATATTAACATTGATTAAACATGCACGCTACTCTGCAAAAGAATACATGCACATGTCACAACAAAGCAAAGAAAATCAGTGATACAAAAATCAAAAGAACAATTGGCAATTCTGTTCGTTCGTTCGTTTCTAGGTTATGATGCGCCCTATGTATAAAAATGTTACAATTTACAATTTAATACATATCAATCCACGGACGAGATTTCCCCCACTTGTTACGTTTCCAGTATTTATTTAAAGACCCTGCTTAGAATAATTAAAAGACTTTAAATATAATTAACTCTTTCTCTCATATCCTATGCAGACTGGTTGCTCAATTTACTATTTGACTAATTAAAAGTGTGTCCTGTAGTTCAGACGACAAATTTACAAACTAATAAACTGCGAACTTCTAGCTAGATTTGAAAACAGTTAAATCCCTCTAAATTAATATGCACTCGTTATCAATCTTTCTGCTCATCCGCCCCCATTCAAATCTAAGAATTAATCTAATTGGTCTATTGTGCATAGAAATCAACTACTAAGAGGTATTAACAAAGAAAATAAGATTTAATAAGGTTTAACAAATTAACAATAAATCGAATGCGAACGTGAATAGTCTTTCACTCTATCTTTACGCGCATATGCCTGATTTTTGTCAATCTAAATTGCCAGAAAAGTGTTCCTTTGAGATCTGTACACTTGGTTTGCACTTAGCTCTATTCTTGTATCAATTTGGTCTCAACACTCAGTCATGCCGGTCCGTTCCCTCAGTCCCCCTTTAGCGACGCACGTGGTGCATAAGGAATGGTGTCCCCCTGTTAGTGGCTAGGAACTGGAATTTTAGCGGCATGGCCCTCAGAGTGGAATTCAACCAGCTTATACCAATAAGCTAATGCAGGTGAGGCATGGGTGAACATGAACCGACCTGTGGATGCAACGTGCTTGGATATAATTCTCAACCTAACACGTCCTATTTAGGCATGGCTCAGTTAAATGCGCTGAATCAAAGAGTTTTCGACCTCGCGTCGCTTACAATTAGATTTAGAAAAAATATAATCGTCTCACATGTGTTCCATTTAACAGTCATGACGTATGAAGCAATAAAATAGATACAACGTTAAATTAATGTTCATACAAGAGGTAATTCAAACCGACAGAGCGCTTCACAATTTACAATTAAAAGTACACGCAATAATTGAATTACATGAAGAATTCATATCGAGCGCAGCATTCTGGCTCTTAGTGAATTAAAACAATATAAATTAAAGTACAGAAATGGAAAAATGGTTACAATAAATTTATATTCCGTAACTTATAGGGTTTCAGCTATTTCTCTGAACCATGCTCAAGTGTATATGGAAATCATATAATACATAGCACAAATACATACTTAACAATACATAGGCAAATACTATTAAATAAATGATACCTTTTGAGAGAAGTCGAAGGGTACCTTGATTCTCTATGGCGTCGGCTGCCTCTCACGACCCGAGTAAGCTGATGGAATTAGCTAAAATGTGCTCGAAGTGAGGGAGCGGAAGCGTGTGGGTACATATATAGAAAGGTATATTGCGTATCACGTGACTGTTCGCGAAGCATGTAGTTGGTTCGAGAACTGGACAATGGTCCTAAAGTTACATAACATCTTGACCTGTTCTAGAAGCGCCTAGAAAAAGGAAGCTTTGAACAAAGGAGTCAAGGGTTTCAAATATTCGAATTTGAAGTAAACAAGGCTAAGTGGGTCATCAGGTCGGACATTTTTATCAGACTTGTGACAATTTGGTATTGTAAAATGGCAAGTAATATATCTTTTTTCTTTTCCCATTCTCTTTTTTTTAATTTTTTTTTAAGATGGGGCAGGGGGTGTCAATAAATTTTTTACATAAACTGAATTTGTTATGATCAGAATAAGTTCAATAACAGTATAAAGAGTAGTGCCCTTCAGTTTATTATTGGACTAAAATTTTTACTTACAATGTGTTATTTAAAATTTACTCCTTTCTTTAAATTGAAAATGTTAATAAAGTTTCTTCTGTTTATATTGCCAGTTGTTGACTTTTTCAATCGGATCAATCTGCTATATGGCACTGTTTGTGAAAATTGTACAGAACAGTCTTGTCCTACGATGAGTGGAGGTCCACGGTAAGTCATATGATAGCCAGAAAGTTTCCGTATTTATATATATTTAAATTTGTTTTGACCAAACTTGATTGTTTACATGTCACAGTAAGTAGGTAGTCCCACGGCCACCGCTTTACAGGCAAAAACTCGCAAACGCACACAAATTTGCTAAACTTTACTCCAGAGCGGTTTTCTTCACATTAAACCTCAACTAACCATTTTTATATGAAAATAAAGATCGATGTTTTGTCTTTCGAACTGTTTTGTTGTTTTTTTTCTGAATTTTATTATAGTATCCATAAACTTTGACGAAAGTACCTTAGGGTTGCAACAAAAATGGGTCAAAAGTCGCCTCACGGCCGAAAAAGTAAAATTCACGTTTTCGGGTACCAATTTTTAAGAAGAAAACGGATCATAAAAGCGTTTTGTAATCCTAAAACTGATTGGTCCTTTAAATAGAGGACATTTAACTCTTTACACTCATATAATTTTCATTTTTGTTTGATGAGAATAACCAAATAAATTTTCAAACTAAAATTTTCACGATAAAATTTTCGGAAGAAATATTTATCACAAAATAGTGAAAAATATATCATTTTCTGCGGAATTTCAATATCTCTCTAATGATATGCAGTAGCCCCTGATTAGTGACCCCTTTGTAGATCCGGTGAATTGAAAACTACGTAGTACGCATCCTGTTTCAGTCATGACTTCCACGTGCGAAACACGCGTTGACGCTACCGCTGATTTTTCTCACATTTTATATGAACAATTAAAACCTCTTATCGGTAAGATCTTTTGTAAGCATTTAATAATGATTACTTTACTCTGTGATTAGTTTATTTGTAAACATATCTCTATTTTTAAAGCAGAATTATTCATTTTGTCATCACCATCACTACCAATTCCGTAGTTTGAAAATAGGTTAGTCGGTGCGTCACTCTATCGCGAAAGTTTGATTGCTATTTCCTTGCAATACATATTTTGAAGTCGCAGATCATATTTAAATACATTATTTTATTTACTTAATTAATTTTAAGTCATGATGGTAATCTTATTATTTAGAAAAATCGTTTTCTTACGACGATAATTTAAAAAAGAAAAGATAACTCTTGATGCAAAAATAGTAAACAACCGAAACACTTGGGTCTGTGAAATGTTCTTTTCACATTGGATTTACAATAATGCTAATAAGATATTTATTTAGTGAATGCTTTTATATACATATATTTTAAATAATGTTTTCCTGTTTGTTTTGAATTTGAACATATTTTCCTCTTAATTTAAAAAAGTTGTATGGCTTATGCCTTTGTTTTGGTTTCACGATCTTTTAATTTTTTGGGTGGTACATAAATTAAGAATAAGTTAACATAGATAGTTGTCAAGATTGTGAAGTCTTAAAATAACAGCTAGACTTAGCAAAACATGAGATTGCTGCATGTAAGAAAACGATAGCATGTATGCAGAAATCTAAAACTAGTACAAGTAAGATGGAGACAGTTGAAACTGAGTTGCAGATGCTGAAGGAAGCTAGTATTAAAAGTAAAGTTGACTCAGAACAAAAGATTCATTTGCTGTCTGAAAAGAAAGAAGAACTATCAACAAACCTTTCATTTTGCCAGTCAGAAAAAAATAGCTTAACAAACGAGCTAGCATGTGTAAGTGAAAAATTTAAAAAGAAAATAAGAGACAGTGCTGCTATATGTAGACAGAAAAATAATCTAAACAGATCAAAAGAAGCATTAAAATTCAAAGAAAAGCTTATAGAGCAAAAACTTAAAAATGAGAGCACAGCTGAAAAAGTTGAGAAAGGTTAGGAAAATCCTTCAGCAGACACAACAAAATCTAAGTAAAAGTATCAAAACAGTTGCTGATCTGAAATGTAAGCTTAGAGAATCGCAAAAATACATCCAACCTATGATTGAATGCACTGAAGGGCTAAAAGACTCTCCTGTAGATAGTCACTAGAGATGAAAAGGGACAGTTTACAGATTCTGTTGTGAAATGTGTTGGTAGCTTAGTTGGGGAGGGAGAGGTGTCAGGAAAGAAAACTAAAAGCATTATTCAGACTGTAGCATCTCATTTACTGGGGTGGGGTGATACCGTGGACTGATGATGTGGATGTGAAGTAAAACCACGTAGTTAAATGGGGTTTAACAATGGAGACAACCAGCAGAAGAACCCGGACAGCCAATGACTATAGTGCAGTACAGGAAGAATTTTCTATTTATAAAAATATGTACTGTGATTAATATTTGAATCTATGTTGTGCATATTCATTGTTGGAAATAAATATCACAGAATTGAATTATTATTATATTAAATATCATGTCACTAATGTACATGTTCACAGAGTTTTAGCAATTCATTTTTCATACATATTTTCAATGCTTTAATACCTGTCAACAAAACTTTCAGAACATAAAGATGTGTATTAATCTATTACTTATTATTTTGTTATAATTAATAATATTATTGTCAAGCACGTTTTTATATCTATGAATTATGCGTAAAGAATACCATGTATACAGTTTTAAAGATTTTTTTTTTTTAAATATGAAAGTTTCTGTTGTAAGAAAAATAGTAATTCAGATAAAAGGTTATAAATAAATTATCTGTCTTTAGATAAATAGATAACTTCCTGCTCATTTTAATAGGTGAACCAATGCTGTGTTATGTATAGTTTCTAAGATGAGACCATTTATCCGTTTTAATTTTCTTTGTAGATAAAAATTGCTTGGTAAAATGTAACTTAATATGTGATTAAACTGAAATTATCTTTATACATATTGATCAAGTATAGTTTACTGATCATTTTGATATGTGGACCATCTCTGTATGATGTATACTTTCAGAGACGTGACTGTTTATACGTTTTAATTTTATTTGTAAATAAAAATTGTACAGTCAAATGATAACTGTAACTTAATATGCAATTAAACAGAAATTATCTTTATAGATATAGATAGAGCATAGTTTGCTGATCATTTTGATATGTGAACCAACTCTGTATGATGTATAGTTTCAGAGATATGACCATTTGCTTGTTTACGTTTTCTGTAATAAACTTCGTTAAAGCTGTTTTTGGTTAAAATTTGCTGAAATGGTCATTTTCAGCCTCCAATAATTTCCACATTTTCTTTGCAATGCCTTTAGAAAAAAATAGGCATTAACTATATGGTACATGATTTAATAATATGCACTTTGGAAGTACTTTGTTCATCAGTTGCATATGTTATGATGCCATGAATGTTCCTTTTTGTTGCGTTTTGCGAGCAATTTTATGAAACAAAAGCCCATTTTCTTTTGCAATTTATAATAAACTGAAAAGTAAATTTTGCATTATATCTATTTTTTCTTGTTGTATGTCACTATGTTTATTAGAATTATTAGATTGTTTTTCAGTGAGGTTTATATCTTACTTGTAATAAACTTGTAAAATCACACATTCATTACGTCTAAAAAAAGTTGACCACAAATAACGACACTAAATTTGTAATATCTCAAAAAGTATTATAGCTATCATCATAATTTTTTCTGTACAACCTTATTTCATCAGAACACACATTTTGAGCATAAAACATTTGTACAATATCAAGTAGAAAAAAATGAGTGGGACTACCTACAGTAAGAGCACAAAATCCTACATACTTTCAATCCTGACCAACCAATTTTAATGGAAGCAATGCATTATTACAGCGGAGTGTGTATGAATAGATAATCACATGAGAGTCACTGCTGACAAATGATCCAGATACTAGGTAAGCCCATTCGCTTTATGGAGTTTTAGACTTCACATATCGGCTGATTTAACCCTTTTTTTAAACTATCTATCTCGGTAATTAGAAGAAAGAAATGGGTGAAAATTGTTTTAATAAATAAAGGAATCTTCAATCATTAAATGTGAGTTTTGTTTGTACTTTAGCTTACAATTTTCAAGATTTTTAGAATGTTAGTGTCTTATATTATGAAACAAATAGAAACATATAAAAATAAAGATACTAATAATTGCAATTACTGTGCACTACAAAAATATAAACTGTAAATAGTAACTGTTTTTTTTAAAAAGTTAAAGTACATGCATATAATTTATGACTTTATTTAGTTAGAATGATCATGCTGTCAGTTACAGAAATTAGAAACACTGCATTATAATAGGTAGCAGCACTGTCTCTTGCCAGATGCTATACTTTTGTAAAAATGACATTTTCGTTACTTTTCATTCACTGATTTCACAACAACCCCAAAGCATTGTTTTATTCAAACAAACATTCAAAATCAAGCTTAATGTTTCTATTTTCTTATGATTGTAAATGTGTATGTCCTGTTTGTATGTGGAAACTATGCTGATTGAATAAAGTTGCCTAATTTTTCACCTATGTTGAGTTTTGTCCTGCCAATTTATGTGACTTTAACAGAATGCGCGTTTTGATATACCTTGTTTCTTACCTCTGATTAAATCCCACAAACACACTACACACATAAATTTGGTATCAAAATGAAAATAATTAAATGCTGCATCTATTGCACTATAAGCCTGTGTGGTTTTTTTACTGTATATGTTTCAAAAATTAGTTTTAAAGCGAACTTCGGCAACAAATCTGCAATTTTCGTCGTTAAAAAATGGTCAAAAGTACACAATTACTAGGCTTGAATGAAAGGTCTTTCCATACCCTTTCGAATGAGGTATAGGGTTAATGTATTCATGACCTGTGAGACACAAGCAATCCGATCAAACATAGCGAACTAAATACGATTGGTCTTACAACAATGGCTTCCAACATTGTAATGAGCTCGCTTCATTCCAAAATGAAATCACAAAAGTTTACACTAAATTTAATACTGCATTATTGCTTTAGATAAGTACTTTAGTTGCTATTCTTTAAAGGGGTTATAGTTTTATTATGTAGTTTAGTATGATTAGCAGTTTTTTTCTTTCAAAATTAGTGGGTCTGTCACATGCTTGCGACCTCAAATCTGGAGCGAACAATCATGTCGCATTCAACACAAAATATAGGAAATATACTAAGTTTACGAAGATAAGACAGATGAATTACAAACTTGGAAGTGTTATTATTTCATTTTAATTTTATAGGCATTGGAGTCACTTGGTTCATTCATAAATCGATGTTGAATTAGGACACTACAAAATTCAAGGGTGATTATCAGTATATATATTGCAAAGATGCTACTTTCACTTTTATTGTTCTAAGGTCGATGTTTCATAGTTTGACTTCTCTTTTTAAATAATTAGGCCTACTTAAAATCTCAACAGTTTAAATATAATGCAAATACAGTTTATTTCAGAAAAGTAAGAAAGTTGAAATTATTTTAATTATATTTATAAGGAAGATTAGGCCTATCAGTATTTACGTTGCAAAAAATTCTACCTTCAGTTAACCTTGACGTTCCACAGTTTTACTTGTCTGTTTAAATAATTAGGCCTATTTAACATATAAATATAGGTTGGGTTTTTTTTAAAGTAAGAAAGCCTTACCTACGGATCTGCATAGGAAAATATTGAATAAGTCTGGTCATGATTCTTGGTAATTGATGAGTGACCTTTGGCGGTGTGGCACATCAGTCCTGGTTTGACCTTATCATTCCAGAAACAACAATTTGTAACAATCTGTAAAATGACCAGAGAATTTGAAAACTATAGCTTATATCTCACTACCAATAGATTATTGCTTCAGAAATCGTTCATTTATATTTCTTTCTTGGTAATGAAAAACATTCCTTTTTTTTCTTTTCTTAATACCAGTGAGTGTAGGGTTTTTCTTTTGTTTGTTTGTGTTTTATTTTTAAAAAAAAATCATTTCCTAAGTAACTCCGTTAAAAGTCATTTTCTCAGACTAAGCAATTGAGGATTATTTGCATTTTATTTTTTCCTTTTTTAATAATTTCCTTTAACCGTATTTATTATTCTTACATTTTAGTGCTGTCAGTCAGAACAAGGAGAGCATCTCAAATTAAAATTAACAAATTATTACATTAACCCTGAATGTATTTTGAATTAAAAATAATGTTTTGTAATTTTATGCACATGAAAAGTTCAATACCAGGGAGTAGATAGAGACTGACAACTTTTTATTTCTTGAATAATTGTGATTCAGAAAAACTATAAATAAATAAAAATTGGGGATATAGTAAATAACCACAAGACAGCAAACTGTCTTGTGGTTACTATTTTAAAGCTAGCACACCCATTAAAGTTATTCCCATAACAACAGGTACGAGTATCATTGGTGTGATGGGGTCAACTATAAAAAGCCCACTGCCTTGCCTGCCCCACAGTATATAGGTCTGCTGATGGAATGGGTAGAATCGCAGATCAATGATGAGAGTCTGTTTCCTGTGCAAGTCGGTAAGCACTTACACTGATCTTTATTTAGTTTGTTTGGGGGGTTGGGAAATTACCCAAGTTGGGTTTTTTGTTTGATATTTTTTGGGGGTGGGTGGGTGGGTTGTTTTGTTCATTTGTTTTGGTTGGTTTTTTGGGAGGGTTATGAACTTGCTTGCCATCCAGTGCTGAATTTGGAAAGGTTGTTGAAAAGGCTAGTTTGAAAGTTAACAATTAAATTGCCTAAACCATACGAGTCGCTTTATGTCATGATTGATCTGGCTGCTAAAATAAATGTTGACGGTAAATACCATCCATTATTGCAGAAATGCTAATTATAAACACAGTTTGTACAGTTTCTGTACATAAATAGAAAAGTTTCTATTTATTTTTTTTATAGCTAAATTATAGCTCTTGGGTGGATGGACAGACTTTAAAAAGAATTTTTTATCTTTCAGGCCACCCTTTTCCCAGGAACTACCAATCTGTGGTAAAGAAAATCCTAAAACGATTGTTCCGTGTCTTCGTGCATGTCTACATCCACCATTTTGACAAGCTTGTTACTATGGATGCTGTGAGTAAAGCATTGGCTCTAATATTTTTATAGTGTGAATATCTGTGTTTAGTTTTTTACCTTTTACCCCTAAGATAATTGATTCTCCTAGTTGTTACTATAACCAGTTCACTGTCGAGTTGTAAAATGTTCGGCGGCACTGTGTCGGGTTGTTTTGCTGCTAAACGATAATTGAATGGGTCAATGTACTAAAATATGAAAAGTGACTGTAATTATAAATGGATTTTAAAAATGTAAATTACTACCTATTATAGACATAATAAGAAATTTTAAAAGTATTATTTTTATTTTTATTTCAAATTCAAAAATAATTAAATAATAAAAAAATTTATCTTTTTTTCAGCATCGGTTTTGTTTTTTGTTACAAATCTACTAACAAATTAAAAGCAAGTATAATTCTAAAAAGGATTTTCAAAATAAGTTAATTGAAAAGTATTATAGACTTGCTAAAGGAATTTGAAAAGTATTTATGTCAAATTCAAAAGCAAATAAATAATAAAAAGTTTTATCTTTTTGTTGAAACTTGCAAATTTTAGCATTGTTTTTGTTTTTTTAACAAGTCTTCTAAAAAATTAAAAGCAAGTATAATTCTAAAAAGATTTTCAAAGTAAATATTTTTTCTGTAGGAAGCCCATGTGAACACCTGCTATAAACATTTCTACTACTTTGTCACGGAATACAACCTCATTGACAAGAAAGAGCTGGAACCTCTGGTATGATACATTTCTATAAATTTACTACTTTTTTACATCAATTGCATGCCATTCACTTTTGCATCATAAGCTTGCTTCATGTCATGAATATACTGAAGCAGAAGAAATAGATCTACAAAGGGACTCTCAAAGGGTGTATGAAGTACTTTATTCTTTTATCATTTCGTGGTAGCTTACATGGACCCCTTTGACCTTGACATATATGTCCTTTGGAATGTGCTACACCTACAATATTCAGCTACAGTTGTATGATGGATAGGCATCATTTTAACAAATAGATTCTATCTAGGAAATTGTTACCTTCTTTGAATATAAATTAATGTTATTCTATTTATATTGCAGAGGGAGATGACCGAACGAATCTGCCATTAAGCAGCTGATACCATCCAGAATGTATCTTATAAAGAGTAAAATACTATTTTCTGCTGTATTTTGATTTTATTTTGTTCAATTTTTTTTTAGACTTGATTAATCAGCAGTCATGAAGAAAGGAAATTTTATATTTAGGAACCACTTAGGGTAGGGTTCCAACTCACTAAACAGCATATTATTTAGACAAACTGTTAAACTAGTTAAAAATTGGTGCCATTGGCCGAAGATTGTTGGTATATTTATGTTTATAGCTGAGCAGGAGTAGGTGTGAGCTGTTTTTGTGGATCATTTTAAAGTAGATTTTAAGTTTAATCTAGCTTTTATTTTATGATGGCACCAGATTTCTGTATGCCAGTCAGTCTTGTTTAAGGATTTATTGCAGTTGGTGGAATTATTTATTTGAATATTTTAAATTATTTTATTAAAACAATTTTTCACTAAAAGAGCACAAGAGAATGAAGTCAGGGCAGTCATAAAGTTTCTCGGCAGTTGCACTATTGCTTTAGAGGAATTGGTATAAAGTATTTCCCACCATAATTTTTCATTGACCTTATTGTTAAAACTCTTAATGATATTTTGGTAATCAAATATCGCTTGTATCTGAGTTGTAATTACTGTTTTCAAAACCATTACTTTATAAATTCTGTCAATTTTGGTCTGTGTCATTCCCACAACAAGAAAAAGTCTGGTGGCTTGAGGTCAGACAAATGTGGAGGTCAAAGTTCTTGTTAACAGATGCTGTCTCTGAAGAATTATTGCAGTAATTTTCATCACATGATTAGCTGCATGCACTTCTGTTCCAGCTTGATTGGAAAAATAATGAATTGCACAAATTACCTCCTCTAAAACTTTTGATACTGGAGAGAAGCTGACTACAAAATGCAGTCTCAAATTACATTTTTAAAAAAATGTATTTATCCATGAATTCTGTAATAGTTTGTGCTTTACATAAAGATGATAAATTGATTGCGCACACTCTTAAAAAATAGCACAACATTGGTGACAAAATCTTGAGATTTTTTTTTTAATGCTCAGTTGATTTTTAATGTTGCAGAAACATGCACCTTTACCTGGAATATTTTACATATTTATGTCCCAGTCCTTAAAATTAAATACCTTTTTTTTTTTTTAAATTATTGCTTACATCAGCTTTATCATTTTTTAAATCTTTGATTTTTAAGACTATAATTTGAGACACCTGAAGCAAGACTTGGCTACTGCCAAAATAAATACTATATTAAGATCTTACAGCACTTTGAGAGAGAATCATATTGCCCCCAGCACCATTTCGGTTTACCTATAGACACTTTTGAGACAGAATATACATAAATATAGGTGGGTGCCCTAGAAATTCATTGATGGCTGTCGATATTGTTACTCAGTATTGTTTTTGGCAGTTGTTAACACCTGTCATAATTTTTATTGTATTAAATTTTTTATTTTCTGACTCTAAACTATGTTGAGATGTTTCTCTTGTGCTTTTTCCCTCACTCTTTCCTGTCTTTAGTACTTATTTTAAGTTTGTTTATTTTAAAAATACTATTAGAATGTCAGATTTATTGTAATTTGTTGCCATTCAATTTCAAATGTTTCCTGTTTTTTGTAATACATTTTATTTCCTTTTGTAAAATTATTTCCTTATTCCAAAAAAACAATAGTACAGAGAGTTAAGCTACAAAGGTAGAATTAAGTATAATCTTTGTATTCTCTTTTTATTCATTTTGAACAGATTTTGCCATTAATAATGGTAACATGGCTGTCTAGTAGAATTCTCACAGACTTGAAGCTAATGCTTTGCTTCATGGCAGCAAGTTAACATTGTTTGTTTTTACAGGAGTTGCTTTAGACCAAAGGACAGCCATGTATTTTGCTCCAATCTTCATTTGACTTGTTTGCATGCCTGCATAAATAATCTTGGAGCTAGTCTTTTCATTGTGTTTATCTGCAATGTAACTTTGTCTCATGTTTAATGATTTTTAGTCAGCTAAAAGCCATTTTTTTATTGTGTTTGAGAGGGCTCCTGTGTTTGTCATCACTTCTAACACTGCTAGTGAAACAATGAATGAATAATAATGTAGTTTTAAGGTTAGCCACAGTTTTCAGATTTGATTGTCCTATAAATTCTTACTGATTGATTCATTCACAATGTGATGAGTTACAAGGGTGCCATTTTGGACAGCATTCAGTCAGTTGAAATATTTTTGTGCATGAATTTATCAAGTAATTTCTCCATTTTTGACAGGGCTGAAACACAGAGCCATAATTAAATAGACTGGATTATGGAAAGATTTTAAGTTGGTTAATGCAAAATCGAATCATTAGTATATTGGCGGTTTTTCACTCTAATAATTTCTTTTCTTTGTGAAAATATATAGAGATTGTTTCTTAGAAATGAAAACAGCTAGTGGACAACTGGCATATACTTCTGTTTGGTGTAGACTTTCGTCTGTGATTAGTGAAAGTTGCATAAACTGATTTATACAGTTTTATTTGAATCCCAAAGATCATCATGTATTCTTACCAACATTATTATTTGGAGAGAGGGAAGCAAGGATATTATTTTTAATCTTGTGTGATCTTGACTACACATGTTAAAGATTATTTATGGTTTGAAACTTTTCTTTAATCTATTAAAAGAAAATCTTCAGGTTTTACCAGTTGTAATTCTTTTTTTTAAAATGATCGTATGTTTGAAATGTTGAATACAGCATCTATGTCTGAATTCTGGTTTATTTATCATTTGATTCTTTTGACTAAGGTCATTCACTATACCGTTACATTTGTGCCATTAAGTATTGTGTATATATGAAACCCCGAGGTTCCAGAGGGTTGGGTTTTATGTTCATAATATGCTTCAGAATAAAAAGAATAGTGTGGATTGTTTGTTCATTGTTTCACTCATTGCATTTAAAATCATAATTACGTTCATATGTATATATCTTTTTGTTCTTTTATTAAACCTACATTATCTTGATTTGATCTTTTGCTTCCTTTTGCATTTGTTAGCATAACAGTTTTCTCTGGCTTTCTGTGTACTTTGCTAGCATCATAACCCTAAATTTAAAAGAAAAGGGCCTCTTTTATTTTTAAACAATTGTTTGTATTTTGAAATGACAATATCTGATATTTTCCTGTTATGGTCACTTTATGGTTTAAATGGGCAGATTTTCTAAAATGGAGATATTTCCTTGTTTGTATCAGTCACTTTTTGGCTTAAAAATGGAACAATCTTAATATTTTTTACTTCCTGTATTTGCTCCTTGTGTGTGTGTAGACAGATATATTTGCTCTAGTAGTGATAGTAATAAAGATGTGTTCACTCTAGCAGCGATGGTAATATATGTAGAGACTACTGAAGTAGGACAATGAGGTCTTTTTGTGGAAGATATTGGAACAAATTCTTTGGTAGCTCCAACAAGGATATGAATATAAGAAATGTGGGACCAATCTTAAGTACTTAGACAATCCTGATCAAGATTAAATGTTTCTGTCTTTCTAAATCAGCTTGACTCAGTGTACTGATGATAATATATCAAGTTTTATTTATGGCTGTTTGAACAAAACAGTAGTAGCTCATGATTAATTGCCAATGGGTGCACATTGCTCATATTTACTAAATTTTATAAATGTATTTTTATATTTGAAAAGTTATAATCTCACTAAAATCACTGGGTTTTGTGATTAGAAATATTTTTGATGGTCACATTATATGTAAATGATGCACAAATTTACAAATAAGAAACACTTTTTAAAATTAAATTTGTATTCAAAATAAAGCAAACCATGCTCTTAATTAGATGTGCATTTTTGTATAATATTATTTCTTTTATAATGATTAATGTTGATATGTATGAACTGGGTTGAATTTTTATATCTAATCTTACAATCAAGTCAGAACCAATACTGTTTTCTTAAAATTTCACTTCATATTAGTTTCCTTTCTACTGAAACAGATTCCTGTGTTTTGGGAAATATAAGCCAGAATGAAGATTGATATTTTTAACCCTTACCTATTGAGAAAGAAAGTATAGTTTATCACTCCTTAAAAGGGACCTCTGTGTTTGAAGACTGAATTTATATATATATATATATATATATACACACACTAATTGTCTGTATGTAAAATAGGGATAGTAAAAATCCCAAGGATTACTGCACATACATATATGTGAGAGAAATTTTCTGGTGGAGTTCTTAGTAATAACATTCATTGTTCAGGGGGAGTTTGTATTTTATCAGAGGAGGGTTTCTTCTCCTTGATGTTCCTATTGAGACCATCATGCCACAAATGATCTTATGTTCTTAGTCTCTCAACATAATTTACACACCTGCTTATAAATGCGCTGCTATTCGCTTGTTGTGTTAAATTTATGAAGGAACAGGCATTGATTCAGCACTTGCAAATATTGGCGTGCTGTGTATATTTTTTTGGTCAAATTAAACTTTGAGAAAATTAATTTTATTTGAACACATTTTTTAATTTTTTCGTTGTTTCTTCCTCATTGCCGCTATAAATGAATTGGCTTGGGCAAGTGCATTAATGTCCATCTTTGAGTAGTTTATTTACTTGTTTGTGTTTTGTTACTGCCCATCCTGTTTAGCAATTGTGTTATGAACTGAATCATAATACCATGTAAGAATTTTGTTAACCCGCATAAATTTTATTTATTTTACACACACACACACACACACAAATAATAAATTGATTCTATATCAAGTCATTTGAATATTGATATTTTTTACATTTCTTTACTAAACTTATTTTAGTTTTATTATTTCCCTTTCTCATTTTAAAGTAGGTTTGGTAGCGCTATTTTTGTGTTTATCATTAGTCAGAGGATTAGTGCACAAATACATGTAGATAGTAGTAAAATTTTCAAGTCAAATTGCAATGTATGTGTGCAAGGGATATGTAGGCAGAAATGCATGTAGTTGGTAGTCTAAAGTCAAAGTGTAATATATGTGCGGCAATGGATGTTGTAGGGCACTGATTTGCATAAGGTCTCTCTTAACCTGTTATTTATTTGAGAGTGGCTGTGACATTTGCCTAGAGCAGAGTTTCTCAACTGGAATTCCTTCAGAGGTCGCTTGGGGTTCCCCGAGAGATCATGATTGAAAAAAATTGAGCTTCATAGATTTAGTAATTTGTATCAGGCCCTGAGACCTGATGTTTATTTCAAAGGGTTCCTCCAGGGTAAAATGGTTGAGAAAGCTTAGTCTTGAGTGTGTACCTTTACAGGTATTTTTTTTAATGCTCTTAGCTCTTCAAGATTCATTTAATATTAGTCCTTATTTATAATTATTTAGCTTGCCTGTGACAACTCTGATTTGAGAAAAGATGTACTGGAATGGTTATAAATAGTTCAATTTGCTTATGAGGTTTGTAGAAATAAAATAACATATATTTCATCTGCTCAAGAAGTATGTTTTTGTTTTGCTACAAGATTTTATATATGTATATTAAAAGTCTAGACATGGTCAAACTTTTTTTCTTTCCTTTTTTTAATTGCATATATGCTCATAGTGTTTTTGACAGTTGTCCTGTTTTATTATGTAATGTGCCAATTATGTCTCAGAAGATGTACTCTTTGATGCTTTACATCCTTGAAATCACTAATCATGTTTCATAGAAGATTTTTTCCCCTGTCAGCTACCTGATCCTACTTGCCTAATTGCTCCATTCACCCAAGTGCACCCTCACCCTAAATTTAAACATTTAAAAACTCAGAAGAGGAAAATTGCTGATTTATTTTTTTAAAAAATTAATAGAAAGCCACTGGAAAACTTTTGTATTCTTAATGATAATAACTATATTTAATATCTTTTTTATATATCATGTAGTAGTTTTTATTAGGGTTTCTTTTTTAAGAATACATTATTTCCTGGCTGTGAGATAAAAGTAGTTTTGGCCCTACATGCACGTCATGGATTCAATTCCATCCTTGGTCACTAGGATTTTTCTTGATCAGTCCTATAACCACTGCCTATGTTATGTATGTTAGCAGCCATGATTTATAGAGCTTTTTAGAAAAATAAGTGACCTCCCCACAAAAAAAAAATAAGCAAAAATTAGCCATTTCAATGTTTTCTTTTTTATGATCAGTTAAATTTATTTTTCTTCAAGAAAGGTTTGGGGATCGAATCATGCAATGTGTGAATTTGATTTACCAGCACACAGTATCAAACACAGGAAACAATACACATGAAAGAACCGACAAGTATATTGAAATACTTATTGAGGCACAAAATATACTTAGCTTTTGCATTGAAGAGTATAACTGAACACTTTGCCTATACTATTCATTAAACAACCATGGGTTCGTTCCACAGTAAATCATATTTAATACAAACAGTAAATTAAAGAAATCTACTAATATTTTTTGGTCAAAAAGTAGTTGTTGTTTTTTTTTTTTAAGGTGGTAATAGTGGATGAAAGCAAATTAAGAAATTACCATGTACATGTAATAACATATCTATTAGGTTGGTGTTTCTTTCCTATTTGTGTGTTCTTTAATGCTGTGCGATAGAATAAGACTGCATTTGTATCACTAGATAGACATTTCTTTGTGAACATGGAAGATTATCCTCTGTATGTACATTTACCTGTGAATAAACTATTTTATCTATGAAATATTTCTCTGTATATGTGAGAGAGATGTGGGGTGTCCTTTTTTGTTCCTGAGCAAGCAAGTGACATGAGAATAGGTAATTATATGTAGTTACTGATTGGCCCCTAGACTTACTGATAATTAATTAAATAATTTTCACAAATCCAAGCTGAAAGATACATTGTCTTACATCCTATAATTAGTTCTGTGCTACCACCACTGTTATAAACATGCACTAAAAAATATGCTTTAATACTCAAGACACCATTCATGTGCAAAGACTCAATATGCACACATACATATACACAGACAGATAAGAGAGTAACCATAATAGACTTGATTGATTGTTTTGATTATATACCCACTTTCTACTTAATTCTGTTTTATGCCAAAAGTGTTTGCATCATATTTATTTTAGAAAAAAATTACAGCCCTAACGGAATGTACCTTTCAGTACTGGTAATACATTTCTATTGACTGACGCAAGTGCCAGCCCTTTCTCAAAATCACACACACTCAACAATCAGTTTTATAAACATTAATGGAATTATTATTATAGTCGAACTGCTGTGTTGAAATGTAGGGTGAGCTTATGGACCTATATAATTTCCTTTTCGTTTAGCGTTTCTAAAAATAGACACCGATCGCACACTGTGACCGGACGACCGAAAAGAATATTACAAAAGAAATATTTCGGCGAATCTAACCCTCGTTATCCGTGACACATATGCATATATTGTTCAAGGAAATGTGTAGTTTGTTGTTAATAGAGGATTTGTTCAAGCATGTTCATTTGTTTATTTGTCTGAATTAGACTCTTACCAACCATAATCAAGATAAATAGATTTTTAAAAGGAATAAAATTTGCTAATTATTGACGTTGACATTTTATTTAACTTTCTATCTTGCTTTCTTTAAAAACAAATTCTTACTATTATTGTCTATGTGCTGATGAGCACCTGTGATTCCATACTCGGCCAAAATTTGTGGCAGTTAATTCTTAGGAGACATCTTTAATTTAACGCTTGCTTTCGTATCATCTGAAGCTGGGTTAAAAAGAAATATATCTGCATTAAAACTATTCAAAATATTATATTTAAAAAAATGCTAAAATGTTAACGATCCATCTGGTAATAACTTTCCCAGAGAAGTTGTTTACATCACAAATAAAATATATTGTTCGCAAGTAGTGCTGAGACAACTCTGTTTTTTTGCCTCAAAACTGGATATTGAATAAACGCTGGGTACCCCTGATTTCTTTGGAACTAATATTACACTACTTCCACTGTGCTTCATGTGAGTAAATTATCTGTTTTACTGCTATTTATTGGAAAGAAATATATTTCATGTGTAGAATTATTTTGAGTAAAGAACATTTTCAGCAGTATCACCCGCCATTATCATTTGTCTCCTGCTGGAACCACGTGTCAAATGACTAGTACCCATTCAAAGAGCAGTGACACTTTTCTCATTCATTCTTTCTGTTTTGTTTCGACAGCGAGCGAAAGTATGCAGCATATAGCAGATTGTACTCAAGCCTTTTCACCACCCCACACCACTACCACACACACACACACACACACACACACACACACACACACACTTTCCATCCCATCGACAAGGTCCTTCAGTGGAATAAAAGTTTGAGAGCAGAACAGAGTACGAGGTATACAACAAGTGTGTAACACCCAGCTTGACTTTTTTCTAACCATTTTGCTTTTAAAACGTCTTTGCTGTCTTGGCAGTCGGACATGTAATAATTGCACTTACGAAGGAACCCATAACGGCAAGATGTTCAGAGAACAAAACTGCGAGCCACTGATGGTACTTGGAGAATCTGATGGTACATCAAGAATCACTAATATAATACTGCACGGTCACATGGGCTGTGACATTGGAAAGTTTTCTACTACATACCTCTGCGCCCTCCAGCCCGCCGGGACAAGCTCCCTTCTGGTGTAGTCAGTAGGCCTACAGGTCATTGATTGCTGATTCTGATCCATGAGAAATTAATTCGTCTTATCTTACGTTAGAACGCCATACTTGGAGTGCGGGTACTGGGCCTTTGTTACTGAAGGTGTTGCAATTGGTGGGGCCTTCGACTTGTATATTTTGTACGGGGACGATCAATATTGTGTACGCGATGATCGCTGTCAGTGTCAAAGGGCTATTTGGAATAAACATTTAGGAAGCAGTCTTATCTCACTTATTATTTTTATAACACTCTCTAGAACTGTCTTGCTTTTTCTCTTTTGAAATTTTAAAATAATTTTATTTATAATTATTGATTGCATATTGTATTGATACATGTATTACAATAGTTTCCATAAGGCCACTGTTGATGTATGGAGATTATACTGTTTACATTGATTGTGCATTTTAAGTAACTCAAGTTTACTAGTTGCTTGAGAGTGTGTGGATATTATATTGTTTGCATTGATTGTGTATCTTAAGTAACTAGATTGAAAAACTCTCAGGTTTGTACTAAATCTTCTAGAAAAGCTTTTGGCTTTCACTGGAAGAATGATCTCTTTATTCGTAAACAGGAAGGTACTGATAGCAATCAGTTGGTGGTACCTGTGAGCTATTGGGTGAATATGCTGTATTTGGCTCATGACCCACCCACTGCCAGTCATCTAGGACCTTGCAAAATTTTAGCTCATATGGAGGCTGAGTTTTATTTTGGCCAGGTATGATTGGGGACATCACTTGGTACTAGAAATTGCTACAATTGTTATTCTGCTTGGGGGAGCTGGTAGGGTGATTGAATGACCAGGTTAGCTTCGAGAGAATAGTAATGAAACAGTGTTTCAACATGCAATGGAACTGATGTAATAACTGCAGACAATAAATTTGTGTACTCATTACAAAGTGTGGGAAAGACTATTTGAGACAGCACCTAAATCTTGTTTTGTTGAAACTATTATCGCTTATCTCTAATAACTCCATTTCTGTTCTCTGATAAGAACTATCCTGTGATTTGTATTGAATTGTTGAATTATTAATAACATAAATTAAGATGATTTTGTTTCTGACTTAGTAAACTTTCCCAGACTGTACAAAATTATAAGTTTGTGGACTTGTGGGAAATATGGATTTTATAATTCAGTAGTTGCCAGGATAGGTCACTATCATGGTTTCTCAAGCTAAAACTAATCTTCTCTTAATTTTGCAGCTTATTTATACACCTAACGTTTATATATCTGTATTCATAAATGTTAGTTACATTTTCTGAACGAGAGTAAGTGTGGAAGTTCTGTATCACTTTTCTCTCTTCTATAATTAGCCTGAATTTGTGTATATGATGTCACTTTAAGCAATGTATAAAAGGGAGAAGTTTTATTATTCTCTCCAGTCTAGCATTTTGTGCAAGTGGACACCAGTCAACAATACACTACTGTGTTCCTCCATACAATCGCCACGACCTGTTTTTTTTTTTTAAGAAAAACACTCAGAAAGACATTACTTGTGCTGTTCTTACTTTGTGCACTAAAATCCATCTCTTTTTATGATAACAACGAGCCTTACATTATTTTAATCCATCTGGACATTTTATCTTGTTTTATTTCTATTTCTATTCCATACTGAGACACAAAACCAAGGTCTGACTCTAAACCACAATGCTCCTGCAGTAGAGATGTACATCAGATAAGCCTCTTAGTCAAAAATAATAACTTGGATTACTAATTATAGGTTGTCTGTATAGCCTGTATGTCTGCTACGAAAAAAAAAAAGCAATTATTTGTCCTTTAATTACAAAGCACATAATAGTATCGCCATAGAGACAGAGACAAGATAATATTACACATTTTCATTTTAACAATGGAACACCATCGAGTGTAACTCAATGCTTAGAGTCTAGTCGTACCATACTGAGTCCGAATATGACCCAGGACTGAAATTCGCTCTGTTCTTTCTCTCGTTACGTGTACTCTCGTTTTTGTGGCCAAATGGTTCGAATATGGTTTTAGACTATAATGAAGAACTTGGGAGGAGGATAGCTTCCGACATTGAGTTGAATTTCCTGCCTGGCCGATATTAAATGGTTCTTAATGGAGACTGACAGATTGGAGTAGAGTGTGAGGAAAGTTGAAAAGGTGATGATGATGAAATTGGCCGTTGGTCCGCGCTCGCTTGTTTATTTCTTCCTTGGTAGTGAGTGCCCAGAAACCGTTGACCACTGTGAGGTGGAAAGGTACGTGGTGGTGATGTGTTACAGAGCCCCAGACTAATACCACACTAGAACTCTACCTAGTGGGTACTCACGCCCAGGATGTTCTACTCCCTGTCCTTATCATTAGTATTGTTTGTTCCTCTTCTGCCTCTATTTTTGTGGGGTCTTCTGTACCGGCTCCAGGCTGCTGGTGGAGGGGAGTAAATATAGAGCAGGGGTGCACAAACGTTTTAGGCCAGAGGGCCACATTTCCAATTGATAGTGCATGGAGGGCCGCAAGTCAGATTGCACATGGATGACAACAGAAATAATGAAATACATTCGTTTTTGCCTTATTAACCTAGATTTAGTCTTTATTAGTGAGAAGGGTGAGCCTGAATGTTGTTAACAACTTTATCAATATTTGGTTCGAGTTTTGTAGTCGCCAGCCTCAAAATCGAACAGAGATTGTTGTCGTCAAATTTGATCTCAGCTTGTTCTTGTTCATGTTCATTACTGAAAACGTTTGTTCACACAAGTATGTGCTGCCGAATTCTGACAACAACTTGCAAGCCAAGTCCTTGACATTTCTGTTTGTGCTGGAGCTGAGACTTCCATAAAATGTTAAAATGTTGTTCTGCTGAAATGATGACTTCAGTTCAGGTGAACATTGAAGATCAATGACCGTCAGTAAAAGGCCGTGATGATTTGGCAACAATATGTGCTACTTTGCAACTTGCACCAGCAAAATACTTGTTTTCTTCAGACTTTTTGTGAAGAAATGTTGCTGTGCTGACAGACCTTTTAAAAGTTGCTCAATTTTGTTGTTTCTCCAGTGCCTTTTAAGTCATCAAAAGTCGCAGCTGCTTTGTTTTGTAATGCCGCTTGCAGTTGAAGTCCTTCATCACAGTAACAGACTCACAACAAATTAACCACATAGCTGCTCCATTAAAATGCCGCATAAAGTATTTAGCCTCCACTCTTCTTTAAACTGATGATTTTGGTCTTCAATTTTACACAATTTTATATGCGCAGGTTTCTGACATATTAACAAAGGGCAGTAGTTTAAAAACAACTTCACTCCGAAACAGTGTAATTCATTCAGTACATTCCAACCAGACATCCACAGCCACATATTCACACACACTGACTGCACCATCCTTCCCCCCCCCCCCCAGTGTCACCTCACCCCATCCCCAGACTGAACTTTAGCTGGCTGCCTGCCGACTTGGGTTTAGATATAGACCTCTTTCTAATGCTATTTGATGTCGCCATACATCAAAGATGTGCAGATACTACTATTTCAACAGTACACCTTTGATCAGCTGAACTGAACAATGTGCCCAATACACAGCCTCTCACCTCAATACCGCATCCAGCGTTTGTTTTCAACACAGCACAAGATGCTTCCACGGGAAAGCAAACCACTGTTCTACTCCCTTGTTCAGATTAATGTTAAAAGCTCCTTGCCTGTTACAAATAATGGTAACATCCTAAAGTCTTCTGGGGGCCGCACAGGACCCTGTCGGGGGCCGCATGCGGCCCGCGGGCCGCGGTTTGTGCACCCCTGATATAGAGCCTCCAGAATGAAAAATAACGTCGGCGATTTGGTGGCTGTACACCTTTGCTGATGTTGGCAGTGGTGGTTTCACTGTTTCTGTGGTGCTGTCTGTCTATCTCTAACCTGTACCTTTCAATGAAGAGGTGGTGGTGGTTTCGGTTGCTGCCTCTGATGTGATAGATGCTGCTGTTGTTGGTAGTGTTGTTGTTGTGGGTTTCAGGCTATTTGTCGGTTCATCCTATTCAGGCCGCTCTTCGTGTCCTTCAAAGCTTGCGACCGCCCTCGCTTTGCTCTAGTGACCTACTGACCATTTTCACATGTCCATATATATATATTTATAACCTAATCAGTTCAAACAAATACATGTAAATAAAAGAGGAAACACATAAATGAAATTGATTTACTACACGTAGGACACAATTTGAATAAACAGTGACAAAACCGGACACTGCTATCCTAGCTGAAATAAGAAACGTATGCCCAAAGCCCTCTTGAGAATGGCCATGGTATTTTTATTTTGTCTCAGCTTTAAAGAAAAAGGATCAATTTCCAAGTAGACGGACCCAGAAAAGCAAGTGGACATTGAATATTGTCTTATACTCTCCATTTTCAGGACTGATGAGGGAAACGCACGCGTCTGTCTGCGAGCGCAATGCGTCGTTCGATTGACAGAAGCGTTGGGTACACACTTATGAATGAGGCCACAAGGTTTCAGGCCTGGAACCAGACAGAAAATCATAACAAAGAAGATCTACTGTATTTTGCTGTCAGCAGATGGCCAGTAAAGGTGTCGAACTTTTTTGTCAAGCAGTTCGCTTACTGCCCATTGTTTTGGGTACCTTTATTTTGAATCATCAAGGTTAAGACGAACGAATACTTTTTTTTTTTTTTTTAGTTCTTCATATATTCCCAGAATGTCATATAAAGTCGAAGTAATGAAATCTTAAGAAATGTATGTCATAAAACGAAATAATAATATTACTATTTACTATTTCGAATTTAGATGTAATAAAATGGGAAATATATTACATTTGAAATTTTAACAATTATTTTCAAGGCAAATAAATTTTCCAGTAATCTACAACAACGAAATGATGATACATATGGCTAAGTGGTGTATTTCAGGACTGCTGAACTGAGAAATTCTTTAGTAAGGGAAGACAATCAAACTATTTAAAGAGAAGACAATTATTGATTAATGCATAGCCACTCGCTTCCGGTTAGCCCTGCCCGTCTGCATCATATATCGGGCCTTCACCAATAAAAGACAGAATGGCGATGGGCAAGGGATTTCGCATTTTTCATAAACTGCCCAATGACAGAGAAACACCATACAGTGTTATAATGGAATCGAAACAACTAGAAGACACACTAATGTTCGAGTCAGGCGCCGTTGTTGTCCTGTGTAAGTGGAAAGAAACACATTCAAGACTCTGATCGATGGTACCATCGATTTCCCCTCCTAAATCTTTGGCAGTTACGGTTCTTTTACTTATTTATAATAATTAGGACCTAAATAAAGAACAGTAAAGTTTAAAAACTAATATAGATTATTTTATTTAGTGTTTTAATTTAGTTCAGAGCTGGAACCGAGTAAATGAAACCACCACTACCATTTGCTTGTAAGTAGGCGTGTTAACTAATGAGAAGTTTGAGATCGCCATAATATATTTTTTTATAATAAAAAATATAAAGCATTGATTCATGTCGAGTCTTTATATTTAGCTTAATATGGATTTTTAAAGCGTCATCATTAAATACTCAGGATTTCAGATCAGGTAAATCTGATATTCACTCTCAGTCTCCTGTGAATATGATGGACGGTAAAACTTATCATTAACAATCATTATAGACGATATAATTATAAACAGAGACATTGCATATTATTTACTCAGTAAATGTATTGGCAGCACTTGCATACACATCTTTGTAAATTGTTACTATAGCTCTTTGACCTGTAAATTAATGTAAATGTAATGGCTCTTTGCCATAATAGTTTGTGTGTGTAAACAACAGGTTGTTATTGTTACTGTGTTAGTATACTTTATATCTTGCTCCTTCTGTGTCAATTTTATAGTGCATAATTTGGTGCTTTAGTTAATTTATGGCCTGGGTAGTGTTGATATTACAACAGTTAATCTTATTATTCAGTTTAAAAAAAAATAGTTTATGGGTGTAGTTGGCTGACACAACGAAATGAAGTAGGGCAAAACAAATCCCTCCAAAATCTACTTATTTAGTATTTTTTTTTCAGTATGAACAGATCAGAGTTATTAAGGTGTTAAGTTTACTTAAATATTTTAAGCTTCCCATTGAACATTTTTATTGTGACTCATCAAAGTTGATAATATTGAATAATTAATCCATTGTTCATTTGTTTATTTCTTCATGATCTTTATTTGTATTCTATAAAGGTAATCTAAATTCTGAATGGGAAAAAAACCTTCCGGTTCAACAATCAAAATATATTAAACAATTTCACTAACCATGAATGCTGTGAGTTATGCCGCAGTTCTGGTTGTAACCTTATTATACAGTATAATTTGTGCATGATGTATTCAGGGAGGTGGGGGGGGGGGACACATCATAATGCTGTTGTATAAACAGTTTCATAGACACCTATTTTATGTATTCTGTAATCTGTTTCAAAAGTGATTGAAATAAAATACTCTACTGTAAATTAATATTTTTGAGTGCTTTTTATATCTTCTTTTTATACAGGAAAGATACTTATATAAAGCCAAATTTTGGAGATATATTTAATATATTTATTGTAAGGAAAAAAGACTGTTGTACCAATCAAATGGAGACTGCTGTACCAATCCCTTGACAAAGATATTATCTATGAACATCTATAAACCCCGGCTCCCAAGTCCAACTAGGAAAAAATCTCTAATTCTAAATATGCATTAGAAAACTAATAGGATAGGTGAGTTAGATTAAGGAGAATTTTAATAAGAATTAAAAATAAAAATACTCAGTAAATATCAATATGACAATAGATAGATAGACAGATCTGGCAAAAATAAACTTCAGAAAAGTTGAAATCTTGATATAATTTTTTTAAAATAGATTACACTTAATTGCAATTTAAACTCTTGAAGGAATAAAACACAGGAAAAAAGTAAAGATAGATAAACTAAATCACTAAATTACTATTTGTTCTAATTAAGTAAAACAGTTTCCAAAGACATATTTCAACAGTGCTATAATATATACTGATTAAAATAACACTTTTCATTAGTTTTTTTTTTCTTTTTTTAATGATGCAAGCATAAGCAATCCTAAAGTTGGGAGGGTTCACAGGAAATCCTTTACAAATGAAAGCATGCCTTGACAATAAGCAAAATGTTCCTTGTACTAATTGGAAACTGTATACATTAATTGCATGAGAAACGCAAAATTATAGAATGTTTGGCCATTTATGCTGTTATCAAGTCCTTAATGATTGAGAGTTTTTGTTTTGGCAGGCTTTTAATTTTATATCACCACTCATCAATTCATAGGTTGATAATTGCTCAAACATTACTATCGTGATTGTAAGAACTTAAATTATTGATATATAAATGTATGTGTATGCATGTGTGGTGGTCGTGTGTGTGTGTGTGTGTGTGTGTGTGTGTGTGTGTGTGTATAAATATATTTATGCCATAGATTCCTCTTCACTGAGGTGTGGGGTTTGTTTTGTCCGGATATTTTTTAACAGTAATCTTAGGAGCTGGACATAAAGGGTAAAGGGAAGTAATTAACATTGTCAACTTTGATAATGATTCAGAACAAAATTGTTCAGTCTGATGAAAAGATTACCTCTGCTTGAATTTGGATTGTTTGGCAATTGTACATGAATATTTACTCAGATGAGTGGCCTTATTAGTAAGCACCATACTTGATTGGTTATTAACATTAACTCACAATATTTTTTGTATATTGTCAAATTTGTTTGGTCAGAACCTTGATTCCTTCTAGGATTTGTTTTCGAAGTCATCAGAGTGCTGCTTTTATTAGCATCCAGGATTTCTTGGAGATCCAAGTGTTTCTGTGTTTTCTTTCAATGGAAAAAAAATCAATACTTCTGATTGTGCTGCTTTTATCTGTACCAGGATTCAGGAAGATCCCAGTTTTGTTTTAGAGAAAACATAGATACTATTGATAGTGCTGCTTTTATCAGTACCAGGATTCAGGAAGATCCCAGTTTTGTTTTAGAGAAAACATTGGTACTATTGATAGTGCTGCTTTTATCAGTAAGGCATTTTATTTATATAGCCTTCTATTTCAGATGTCATATTTCTAATTTAGTGATCCTATTATTAATTAATCATTGTACCACCTCAGATTTGATGGTTCCACAACATCTGAATTTTTAATTTTAATTTGAGATGCTGTTATAATATTGTTTTGTTGCTGACAGTGTTCTTGTAGCATCTTTTCTGAACATTTAAATTTATGAATAGAGTGGTTTGTTTCAGCATCTCAGGAAATGGATACTTTGAAAAAACAATACACCAAAGTACTTGATGCCTATGGATGTCTTGGAGTTCTTACACTGAATTCAGGTAGAGTGTCTTTGATATATTTTCAAGAAATGCTTGACAGTTTTATTTTTTACCTTTAATGTCAGTCAGGTAGTATTAATATAGAATATATAGAAATACGAGTTTTAATATTTGTGAACATTCAGAGTATCAATGGCATTGACATCATTATTATATTTATAATTTCACACACACACAATCACACACACCGACACGATCACTCACAAACACACAGTCACATGCACACAATCACACACACAATCATATACACACAATGCACATGTGTATGTATGCACAGCTTCTAAAAACTGAAAATTTATTTCCATTAATAAAATAATAACAGAAAATTCAGGGACTTCTGAAAAAAATATTTATTTTTCTATAATCTTTATAAATTAAGAAATAAAACTGAGTCAGTGACTGAGTGAGTTATGATGAAAATTGAGTAGTATTGATGTCAGCTAAGTTATTTTTTTCAAGATTCATCTGATTTTATTTTTTTTAAACTGACACTTTATTAAGAACATATAATGGTAAATGCAATTATTGTTTTGAGTAACAGTCTCAGAATAAAAGGCTCAGCAAAACATAACATGATTTTTATGTTGATCAAGGCATGTTTTGAAAGTGAGTGTTGGGGAATACTTTGCAATTCAGCCATGAGTGAATGTTAAACTTAAAGTATCCTTGACTAACACAAATTCATGTAACATGAATTCATTTTTAACAGAGTTTTCATTTATACTTATAGTTATACTGACCCCCAACTACAATGATAAAAATTCCAGTTTTACACAAGTTTTGCATAATTGAATGAATGTTTTAGGTTTGCAATACCAACCTTATCCCAAAGGCACATTTTTATTTTTGTTTAAAAGTAAAATATATTTTCCCCACTCAATGGTGTTTGAAGAAATAAAAAACATCTCCCAGCTGCATTGGTTTTTTTTTTGGTTTTTTAATGGGAATTTCTGATCCACTTTATTTGATTTCACTTTACAGAAACATTTTCAAGAAATGCATGTTTTATCTTAGTTTGGTGATTGCCTGTTTGTAGTTGCTGCATCTGTTGCTCTTAACAGACTCAGTAATGTGTTGCACATTTCATATATTTTGCATCTTCATTTCACAGAAAAACCATAATTATTGTTTGTTTTACAATTGTCTCAGATGTGTTGCACATTTCATATATTTTGCATCTCCATCCATAATATTTATTTTTCAGTTGTTTCATATGTATAGCACATACATTAATTTCAGAATAAAGCCATAATTATTGTTCATTTGATAAATGCACACGTTTTGCAATGCATTCATTCCAGAGTAAAGCTATAATTATTGTTTGTTTTACTTTCAGGTGCAGGGCTCATTCATTATCTTATCACAGTCAACAGTTGCCTTTCAGTTGGTAAGATTGGTGAATCAGAGGTATTTAAAGTGACAGGGGTGCACTTCCTGTCACTCCGCAATGACCCGACCGATGAAGATCGCATATCCGACCTGAAGAAACTGTTGAGCTCTGGAACATTTTATTTCTCTTGGAGAGCTGGAGGTGATCCCTGGGATCTTAGTTTATGTGCACAGCGAAAACTTCAAGATCATGACTCAGACAACAGATTCTTTTGGTATGTATCCATCTCTGTCAGGTATTTTTGGTTCACAGTCATACTACTTTTACTAGTATTTTGTTTAGATGTATCCAGCTTTGTTTTTCACCTAACATAATGAAATTGATTCTGATCCTTATGGAAGAAAATTTGTTTAAAGATTGTGTGAGATGCATAATAATTTATAAGTGTGTTTGACTTTGATTATGTGTTTGAGATATTTAATTTTCAATTTTTAGATACTGACATATTCATTGTTTACACACTTATGTCGATAGTGACAGAGTTAAAAAAGCCAGCCAAAATATTAATATTATTTTAGTTACTGTTGCTTGTTAATATTAGTGTTATTTATTACTTTATCATGGGAGTTTTGGCATTTAATAGGAATCGCATGCTGCATGTTCATTTCCAACGCTATGGAATAGACTGCAAAAGCTGGTTACTCAAGGTCATGTGTGGGGGAGTGGAGGTTCGAACCATTTATGCTGCCCATCGTCAGGCTAAAGCTTGTCTTATATCTCGTTTATCCTGTGAGCGTGCTGGCACGCGGTTCAATGTCCGTGGTGTAAATGATGATGGTCATGTTGCCAACTTTGTTGAGACAGAACAGGTATGTAACAGTGAGCTGACAGTTATATTTTTATTTGACTTTTCAAAAAAATACATCCCTCAACTTCTCTTCATTAATTCTCTCATTTACAATATGGATCATCTAAAAAGTTCATCTTTCATTTGTGTCTCCTGTTTGTCAATCCTATAATTTATTACTTCATTTTTGAATATATAGTAAACAACTGATTATGTGCTACTTAATAAACCATAACTTTTTAAAATGTGTTTTCCATTTTTTTCTTAAAAAATCTGTCTTAGTTTTAGTTTTGGTTAAAATTTATATCTCAGCTTTTCATGTCAAGGAATGTCATTTTTGAAACTCTCTCATGTAGTTGACTGATTCAGGTACCTGCAGTATGAAACATGCAAGAATGCAGAAATGTTTGAAATCTTTTTGAAAATGTACTTGTCACATTAAGCATATGGGAATATAGAAATTTAAATCTCTCTGGAAAAATTACCTATAATATGAAGCATGTGAGAATGTAGAAGTATTTTAAATTGTTCTGAAAAAATACCTGTTATATAGAGACATTAATGCAAAAGTGTTTAAAAGTTTATTCTTGATTCTGTTTTAAAGCCACTATGTTGTAAAGAACAGATTAAGAAAAACAACAACTAAAGTCAATTAACACACACATTAAGTGTATTGTCCGTATTTATCTAATGGCAATATTACATGTATTTTTAAATAGATTACGTAACATGAAAAGTAGAAGAAAACAATCAAGATACTAATATGCAATATTCGTGGGTTTGATTAAAGTTAATAATTCTCAAAGATCAAATGTACAAGAATACAGGGCACAATAATTAAACCACTGTATTATTTAAAGGTTTTTGTTCATGGTATCAAATTTTCAGGAATACAAGAAAGCATTTATCGTTTCTTGATATCTCATTTTCGGGATTACAATTAAGTTGTTAAAAAATATACTAGGATGTCAATGGTCTGTTGTCGTGTTTGTTTAAAGGTAATATTTCTTGAAGACCAGGTGGTTTCCTTCATTCAGATCCGAGGTTCGATCCCACTTTTCTGGGAGCAGCCTGGAGTTAATGTAAGTGTACATTAAAATTCTTCAAGTTTGTTGTAAAATTCATTGTGTTTATCCAAGTCACAAATGTTTAAGCATTTTATATATATTTGACTGACTGTTGTATAATAACATATTCTAATTTGGTAATTAGAATAATTTAATTTTAAATTAACAAATGATTTTGCATAATTTTTTGTTGTAGATTTAATTCAGTTAGTAAGTTTTTAACATTTTTTCAGAACCTGTGAACAGACATTGATATATAACTTCAGTCTTCTTAAAGATTGTTTTTATCACTCAATTTCAATGTTATATTTTTAACCATTTCAAAGGTGTGACTGAATTATTTGTTTCAGTTTAGTTAGATAGCATTAATAGTTTAGGAATATATCAGTCAAACTTGCTGGATATTCAGCTTTCACTTACTTCTATTTTGTCATTCTGTTTTGGTTTTTGAACAGACATTATACAATATTAACAGTACTTTTTCAGTAAAATATATTTTTTGAATACTCAGTTACATGTTCAGTGCTATGGCAGTAATGTGCAAACGTGATATACCATAAGGTCTTCACGATTAAAATTACACCCTTTTATTGGCATTTTTAGAAAGCTTGCATAAATGTACCAGTCTCAGATGTGTTAATTCTGATTTTATAACATTTAAACTGAAATCCTAGGTTTTGCAAAGACTTTGTCATTTTGCTTAGACTTAAATCTTTGTGTTGAGACTTAAGTCATTTTGCTTAGACTTAGTCACATTACTTAGATTTATAGACATAATCTGTAGCTACTCATCCATAGTGACAGAGGAGCTGCCCGATGGTTTCTCTGCCCACACTATTGAACACTTGATGAAAGTCAATGAAGTTGAGGTACAGCATCGATTGCCACTCCAAGAATTGTTTGATGATGATTCGGAGTGTTGCTATCTGATCACACCCAAAGTAACTTATGGCAAAACTAAGAGGTGGTCAAATCAATGCTAGCAGCTAAAATTGATTTAGAATTAGTGGGAGAAACATTGTTTTGTCTAACTCTATCCTTCTGGCCTTAGTTAATAAATTATAAGTAATAAATTATCAAGTAACACCCATCGGCAATGACAAACTGTTCAGTGGTATACTACCTGAGGTGGTGAAGGAATTTACATTCGTGTTTTTCCTCTTAACCCAATGATTAATCCCTCAAAGTTTCATCGCCCTGATCCAGCAACTTTATCCAGCACCACATGCCAAATTATCCACAACAGCAAATTGACAGAGGACTTTGAGGAGTCCAACAAGGATGCATGCTCTCCCCAATGATCTTCCTGTTAGTGGTTGACTGGGTGATGTGTCAGGCAATTAAAACAGGAAAAACCGGAATCCATTGGTCCCTGACTCAGTTCCTTAACGACTTGGACTTTGCAGAGGACTTGTGCCTGATGTCCCAGAAATGCCAACAGAAAACCGATAACTTGGCCCAAGAAACATCCAAGATTGGACTGTAGATCAACTTAGAGAAGACTGAAACCATGACTCTGTTAAAAAAGCAGCAGAAACCAATCACACTTGGAGACAGCAAGCTGAAAGAAGTCACCTCTTTCACCTACCTGGGCAGCATTTTATCAGCAACAGGTGGTTCTGACAAGGACAACAAAGCCAGAATCAGGAAAGCTAGATATGCTTTTAGTACCCTGAGACCAGTCTAGAGTCAACATCCCTGTCTGTCCACAACAAACTATGAATTTTCAATAGCAGTGTTAAGTCTGTCCTCCTCTATGGCTCAGAGACCTGGAGAGTCACCAACACCCTAACCAACAAGCTCCAAGTATTTATTATGAAGTATTCATCAATGGCTGCCTTCGCAACATATTGAAGATCGGTAGACAGACAAACTAAAGAACACTGATTTGTGGCAGCGGACTAACCAAGATCCCATCGACCAGCAGATAGCCAGGCGGAAATGGCGATGGAGAAGACACACCCTGCGGAAACCCCCAAGGAAAGAGATGGGTCAGTTGCCCTAAGACCATCTGGAGATGATCCTGTGAAGAGGAAATGAAGAGCTGCAACCTGTCGTGGGATGAACTGAAAAAGTCTGCCCAGAATCGAGTACGCTGGAGAACTGTTGTCGAGGCCCTTTGTTCCATGAGGAATCCAAGGAAATAAGCAAGTAAACAAGCAAGCTGTTGCTATAGATGTGCTCAGTACATTTTGGTTTTGCCTTAAGTTACTGTTGCCATAGATGTACTCACTGGTTATGCCTTAAGTTACTGTTGCTATAGATGTATTCACTACCTCTTGGTTTTGCCTTAGGTTGGATCCCATAAAGTGCACATGTCCAGAGGTTATGAGGCAGCTGCACCAGCCTTTGACCGCCACCTGCGCATGGTAAAACAGCAGTATGGAAACCAGGTCATTGTCAGCTTGCTTGGCTGCAAAGAGGGAGAGCGGATGCTGGAGCAGGCATTCCAGGTAAAAAGCACCTGTATGAGCCCACTACTTTTTGTCTTAGTCTTACAGATAATATATTGACCCCTGTTTTCCAGGATTTTTACTCTTAGTTCTACAGATAATATATTGACTCCTGTTTTCCAGGATTTTCACTCTTTAGTTCCACAGATAATATATTGACTCCTGTTTTCCAGGACTTTCATAGTCCTTTAGGTAACATATTGACCCCTGCTTTTCAGACTTTTTACTCTTAGTCCTACAGATAATATATTGACCCCTGTTAGTCCTTTAGATAGCATTATGACCTGTTTTCCAGACTTTTTACTCTTAGTCCTACAGATAACATATTGACTCCTGTCTGCCAGACATTTTTTTTACTGTGTTAACTACTCTTAGTTCTACATATAAAATATTAACCCCTTTTACCAGACTTTTTGCTCTTAGTCCTACAGGTAACATATTGATTTCTATCTGCCATATTTTTACTCTTAGTCCTACACAAAACATATTGACCCCTGACTGACAGTCTTTCGTCTCATGTCACTGTATTTAGTTTTTGTTGTTGGATAAGTTCATCTATCATTCTGTTCTGGTTTTGAGCAGAAAATTTAATCATGTACAAAAAACACTTCACATGGCAGTGTAATTATATATGTTTAATAAGCCAGGCAACAGAAGGATTACTACTTCATAATTTATATATAGTTTGATGTTGGTAATCAGTTAACTCTTTTGAGGGGACAGAGGGAAGGTAAGAGGCATTCTTTTCCCATTTCTTTTTTATTTAATGTTTGCAAATTTGTACAGTTTGTTTAATTGGCCCATTGCATTTTATATTATTTGAACATTTTATTTTTAATTTAAAAGAAGGAGCATTTAGGTATATTTCTAATTCTGCACCTCTGAGGATCATATATTGATTTAAGCATCTCACTGGTTGAATAAGTGCACTAAAGTGCTTATTTTAATGCCAAATGATTATTGCTAGTAAGAGTATTGTTTCACGCATCATGATATCATTTGTGTCTTTTCTTCGATTATCAGAACCACCATAAAGCCTCTGTGCACCAGCAGGATGTACCATTTGTACATTTTGACTACCATGCAGAGATAAAGGGAAGCAATTTGAAGAACCTTGAGAATCTGAAGACTAAGCTTGCTAAGAACCTCAAGGAGTTTGATATCTTCTTTGTTGCAGACATAAACAGTGGAGAAGCACAAAGGTACACTTTCCTTCTGTTATTTTGCAGTTCTTGAGTTGGTTCCCTTTACATGACTCTCACTCTTCTTATCTTCTTGATTCTTATGATTTTTATTATTTGTTATTTGGTTGTGATCTTGGTTTCATTAATCTTGCCAGAGGTCTAAAGTTTTTTACAGAATTTTGATGCATAAAGATTCCAAAATAAATTTTGTGAAGCAAATTTTCCCCCATTTTTTATTCTCTGTTTTTGAAAAATGGAGAACAACATGGCAGAAAATAAAAGGTTAAGTATTATTTTTAAAGGATGTATTGTATATTTTAAAATAGAATATTTTGAAAAAATTAAAATCAGGGTATAAATGAAAAAATAAGAGTAAATGAAATTTATTTAAAACAGGGCTTCCATTTGTTTCACTGTACAACCAGAATTTTATATACAAATAAGTGTGTTGATACTGTCATGTACATAGCTCACTGCTGGAGGGGCTACATTATCTTCCTTGGGGAAATAAAATATAAAACACAAGTAATTTGCCCCTGTCCATAAAGGTCTCCACTACGCCATTTGTTTTTTTGCTCAATACTCTGAGGACATGTTGCAGCCAGGCTAAGTAATTTGCCATTTTGTTTTTATTGAGTATCACCTCCTTCACATTTTCAAAAATATTGCTCTAGGTTCCATTAATTTCTGTTGTCCTTTTCTTTTCCAGTCACGGTAAGGCTTATATTTTCATTATTTTGATTATATTTTGACAACCTTGGTTAGCTTCCTTGATAACGTTATGGATGCCCTTATTTGTTTGAAATGTGAACATTTGAATGAGTATTTCGTCTCTCACAAGAGTGAAACGATAAACATTTTGTGTAAATGTTGGTAGATGTCTTATGGAGGAAGCAGCATTTGAATAGTAATCTTCTGTAGTAACGAGTGTCAGCAAGTGTTACTTTAAAAGTTCCCATATCGATAAGACAACAACCTTAATGCACATCCAGCCAAAATGTGATCATTCAATACATTGAGCCTTGTCAGTCTTTGGTGTATTCCTCTCACTATTTTAGTGCTGGAGTGTGAGAGCAGCCTTCCTGTGGCAAAAGGAGTTGAATTATCGAGTGAGGGTGGCTTTAGGACAGTTGGTATGAGAATGCTCAAATCTTATACTGTCAATATCTCACCATTTACACAGTACTCAGTAAACAACTTAAATGTTAGATCTGGATTTGGTATTGCCTACTGACATGCTAGAAGATCCTCTTTAAGTGCTGCTTAAATAATAAAACATACAACTTAAGAATTTAATAAATCAATATCTACATTTCTAAAAGTAAAATTAGTTCTCTGAGTTTTTCCTATTTTTACTAGGCAACAGAAAAGCTCTATCTCACACCAATTATTTGTCTGTGGTTTAAAAATGTAGTTTTTCTTTGTTTCTGTGTTACTAGGCAACAAACAGGCACAATTCGCACCAATTGTTTGGACTGTCTTGATCGTACCAACGCTGTACAGACTATGATTGGATTAGAAGTAAGTTGTTTATGTTTGTTCATTTATATAATGACCAAAGTTTTGTTTGTTAATTTCTCATACCGGAATGGATTGATAGATAGATGGGTGGATTGTAGATGGTGATTAGTTATGTGAATAAGATTAAGCCAGTCTTTTCTGAGAGAGAGAAAGAGATTCAAACTGAGAGTTTAGCCACTTAAACTAATGCAAGAGCTGTATATAAAAATGATTGTAACTCCATTCCTTGGAGTTTTCGTAATCCTATTCTGATAGTGATGTATTTTCTGCTCAGCATCTAAGTTGGTAGAAGAGAAATTGGTGTTGTGTATGTGAGTGTGCATGCATGCACGCGATGTACAAAGTGCTTTAGAACAGTCAGTGTTTAAAATGCATATTTTTGAACTCTACGCTTATTTTAAAAACATGAAACAAAACTAATTCCTTTTTTTCTTATCAAAGATGTTGTCCCGGCAACTTGAGTGTTTAGGGCTGGTAAGCAAGCCACAAATGGTATCACGTTTTGAGGAGGTGTATCGTCAGATTTGGGCACATAATGGAGACCACATAAGCCGGATTTATACTGGCACTGGTGCTCTTGGTGGTGGAAGATCAAAGGTTCTGTTCTTATGTGCTTGTCTGCAGCATTATTTAAAGCTTTGAGCTTTTTGTGATTTTATTAATTTATTACATGTGTGTACCAGCAGTGAAAGTTTTGTTTTAATCATGCTATACATAAAGCATATTTGTAAATGGCAATAAAGTTATGTGTTATTTAAAAAAAGGGTTTTCTATTAAATTTACTTTTACTGTTGGAATTTAAGTTCAAGTCTTTAATGTCCTGCTGGTTTTATGTTAGTTATATAATGCTGTTTTCGTTTTCATTTTTATTAATAAATTGTCTTGTTTAGTTTCCAGGATTTTGGAATTTGAATGTAAGTCTTAGCGTCATGCTGCATTTATGTAAAAAGAACCTGTTTTCATTATCATGCTAATTTATTATTATACAGGTAAACCAAGTAATTTATTAAAAGAACAAGCAGCAAACACTTATGAAAAGTCACCATGCCATTTAATACATCAGTATACATAACGAAAATGTTCATTTGAAAATAGACTTAAAAATTTTCAGACAACAATATTACTTTATTAGGCCCTGTTGTACCCTTTAGCATGTAAAATAATTACATTTAATCCACTTAATTTTTGCGTTTCATGTAACAAAATGGTACACTTCTTCAGAGAATGAGCTCTCTCTATATATATAAATTAAAAATTGTATTAAGTAACAAATTTTAAGATTATTGTTCATCTATTTGCAATAGCAATTTTTCACTTGGCAAATATAATCATTACGTCTCTCATGAGCATATTATTCAACACTTTACTGTTAAACACTTATAAATCTTGTGGATAATGTTTCTTGGTTTTAAAGCATTCATCTGTGTATTATTTCTTTAATTTTGGTTCTTAGTACACTGATGCAACACGATCAGCTTCACGTGCTATCCAGAACAACTTTCTGGATAGTAGTAAGCAGGAAGCCATTGATGTCCTCCTGACAGGTAGTGCATTGTACAGCGACCTTGCTGACAAAGCCCGAGCCCTATTAACCTCTCGTTATTTGCATGGTGAGTTTGATTTGCTTAATCCAGTGTTAAATTCTTCAATGCTCTTTAGATATGTGATAAAATTATAAGAGTTGGATTTACAAAAACCCTTAAAGCTATTACAAGAGGATAAGGTGAAGTATTCTTGTTTATGTAGCACGCATTGGAGATTAGTTATTGCCAATTGTTAGATCAAATGTGCCGTTAGTTAGCAAGGTGACTTAAAAACCACCAATTTTAATGTGTGCTATTGTACAAAAATAGAATAAAGATCTAGACATGTTATATAATAAGTGTAAATACTTATAGATAGGTACATTGCTCACCAGATTAGTTATCTGACTTCCAGTCTAGGATGCCGAGAAACTGCAAATAAAAATATACCTCTAGATATGGATTGAATTGAAAAATTCTGTTATAGTGCCACTGATAAAGTACTGGATAAGCGAAAGTTTACTTCTTTTTTGACTGCATTCCACCACCGACCAGTTCTGTTCAGATAGTGACTGTTGGTGTTTATGTTTTTTAAAAAAAACTAACTGCATTCAGCAAACATTACAGGCATACTTATAAAGTGGAGCATCTAACATATCTTAAATTTTTTTCCTGCAGACTCTTTCATATCTTTTGCCTTTCATGTCTGATCAGCATCTCCTTGTATTCTGCAATCCATGGTTGAAAGGTCAGCAGAGTTTACAAGACCACAGCCTCTCCGAGTATGCGTGGCTACCTACAATGTCAACGGAGGGCGGCACTTTCGCAGCATTGCATACAAAAATGTTTCCATGGCTGACTGGTTGCTTGATGCACACAAAACGCACCCAGGTAAAGTAGGCAGTGAGATTGTGACCTTTTTTCCCATCATATTTATTTTGCACATTTTAAAAAAGAAAAATGAAGAGTTGTGTACATATTGATGGAATTAAATGTAACTTTCCCACTGAGGTCACCCTAATATGCTCCTGTAAATCTTTTATGACATCTTTATATGAGCATGGCCAACATATGGCCAACACTGAAGATGTCCAAAGAACCTTCCTTCCTCAAGTCCTTCACTCACTAGCTTGTAACTTTATTTCTCATTGTAATAGCAAAATTGTTTAAATAAAAATGTGTATTTTCTAATTAATTTTTTGTATTTTAATTATTAAAAAAAGTGACTAAAATACCTTCTTTTACTATTTATCTGATGATATTGAGAAAGAAAAAGGAATATTTCTGTGTAAAATATTTTTCCTGAACTCTTACCAATTGAGTATACAATAAGAGTGAAATGGGAACCAAATACATACAAGCTAGAGTCCAGGGCCTCAAACCCGCTAAAGGGAGATAAATGATTAAGACTTTCTCAGTAGTGTGTCCCATGAGTAATGTCTCCTGATTAATGCCCCCATTAGCAAAATATGGCTTGAATAGAAGAGAGTGTCTCTGAGTATACTCAGCTGGTAAGTATTCAGGGGAAAAAAAAAAAATTGTCATCATATAAGCAAATGAGCATAAGTCTTTTGCTCCATCCCACCCAAAAAGGGAGGAATATTGATTAAAACTTGGTAAATGACTGGGTAAATCAGCAGTCGGTGTGCAACTCCAGACAAATGGACTGAGAATCAAAGCACTCCAGGATGGCCACCAGAAAAAAAAACATTCATAATCAGCATGAATGGCATCAGAATAGTCAAATGTCTCAGGCATCAGCTAGCTGAAAAGTAAAGAAAATTGTGCCTGACCTATCTCAGAGATTGTTCAGTGTTGACAGGAGCAAAAGGAACCAAAACAACCAACAGAAATATGTGGGAGAAAGCTGACACACTCAAGAAGCTTTGAAATACACTGCCCTTACTTGATAAAATATCTCTCACATAATGAGCTCAAGATATTACTAAGTACTAAAGAGACATCACTTATGAGACTTGCTACTATATAAACTCTCTTTCACTTATTTGCCACATGTGAGCTTTGGCTTGCATGCTTAGGAACCAGTTTATATTATCTGGTTGTATGATAGAAAAATAATATTTCTGCAAAGTTATGGCCACTTAAATCACTTTATGATTTTTAGAATTTTTCATGCATAATTTATATTGTATTTTAGTTAGGTCATATAGATATTTTTAATGCAGTAGTACATTAAAAAACAAACTTTCTCAAAATGTTTAAAATAACCTATCATCTGGTATTAATAAATCTGTATTTGTGACCTGATTGTTCATCACTAGATAAGATAATTTTCATTGTTAAAAAATGTCATTGATTTAGTTGTGCATTTATTGCATTTCTCTGCAAACTTTTAAAATTTAATTGTCAAGGTAACTATGTTTATCTGATCTTTATTAATTCATAGGTTCAATGGTGCCTGGATATGATTATGACAAACCAGTGGACATCTTTGCAGTGGGTTTTGAGGAGATTGTCGATCTTAATGCCAGCAACATAATGAAGGCCAGGTATTTGAATGAAAAATAATTTCTCATTAACTACCTCATCTCACTTTAACACACTTTGTTCATTTGAGCCAGGACAAAGTGTTCATTGGTATAAAAGCATTTTCAGCATAAATTGTTTTGCAAGTCTAAGCATTCTTTAAACTCTGCTTGTATCCTGTCTTCATCCCCACCTTATCATATCACATCTTTCAGCCAGCCAGCCAATCGCCCATCCATCCATCCATCCATCCATCCATCCATCCATCCATCCATCCATCCATCCATCCATCCATCGTTCCATCTCTCCATCCACTCTTTTCAGTTGAAAGTTTGCTATACAATTATTTCTTTTTTGCCCCAGCACTAACAATCTTTAAGATTAAAGTGGTGGCAAACCTTTGATGGTAGTTAGACATTATTGCTTATAACAGAGAAAAACCATTACTGAAAGCAATAGTGAGCAGAAATTAAGAAATTGAAATAAACTCAACATTGACACTTAGTCCAAGGAGTTTGCTCATCTGTTTAAAGCTATTTCTTCTTTTCACAGTCTAGCAAAATTGAGTTAACTATTGTTTCCTTTATCAGCCATATTATAGTAAAGTGGCAGAATACGTATGTGTGTCAACATAGTTACATAGATGAATGTGTAAAATGTATATATCTTGTGCTGTTTATGTTAAGTTCTTTTCAGTATGTTTGCTATTTTATTTTTTTTCAAAGTTGACAGAATTATTATTATTTTTTTTGTATTTGCAGCACCACTAATGCACAGCAGTGGCATAAAGAGATGCTGAAAACGATTTCCCGAGACCACAAGTATGTGGCGCTCACACACATCCAGTTAGTTGGTGTAGTCCTGTTTATCTTTATACGCCCTCAGCTTTCACCATTTATCAGGTAAATAATTAAGCTTGTTTGTTCAAGAACACATGATTGTATAGTAAGAGATACTGGTTAGAACCAGGTCATGAGTTGAGTGCTGAAATCCAGTAGACAGTTTTAAACTATTTTATCATTTATTAATTTTTGTTATTATTCTTTGACTTTGCCAGAATTTGTATACTATTATGTTATCCCTATTCATAATGTAATAAAATTGGTTGAACAGATATATTAGCAGATTATCTCCCTTAATAGGACTGCCATTCTTCTCTCTCTTTCTCTCCCCCTACCCCACCCACCCCGAAAAAATAAAGCAATAATATTTGTGATTAAAAATGTATGTTATGGTAGTGGATTAGGCATTAATTTATTATAATTCTGCATTGTCAACATTAATTTAATATAATTCTGCATTGTCAACATTAATTTAATATAATTCTGTATTGTCAGCAACTGGTTTTCACATGCACAGCAAAACGAAAATATGTAGGCCCTATGAGGTCATTTAATTTTTAAAATTGTACAAATTGGATCTGTGGTACTTTAACCAGAGGAGGAACAGATCACTCCAAGAATTCTGTAAGAAGATAATTCTGTGTAAAAAAAAAATATATATATATGCACTGATTAGTAAATTTGTGATTAGAAGGTTGGGAATATAACCCAATTCTATATTACAGTAGTAAATCTCAGAATACATGGAAACCAAATAATTTAGCCTAGACATCTTATTCAGATCTTTCTTACTCTTTTATGAAACACACCATTATGAAATGGTGTGTTTCATGAGCCTTTTGATGTTTTGTTGGAGGGTTGACTTGTGATATGATACTTTGCTGCACTCAGACTATTTTTTGTTGGCAGGTTGACTTGTGATATGATACTTTGCTGCACTCAGACTATTTTTTGTTGGCAGGTTGACTTGTGATATGATACTTTGCTGCACTCAGACTATTTTTTGTTGGCAGGTTGACTTGTGATATGATACTTTATTGTCTTGGTCAGACCCATTGGATGCAAGATTTAATATATGCTTTCTGCCCAGTTTACAGTAGCATGACCCAGTTAATTGGTTGTCTGACTCAAATCTGACTTGTAAGATTGACACTGACCAGCTAAGAATAACATAGTATAATTCTTTGGATTTCAGAGCAGTAGAAAACTAAGTATGTGACTTAGAGTCAAAGGATAAGTCTGATATTGACTGTTTAAAAAAAAATTGTTTATCATTTGTTTCTTGTTTTTTTTTTGTTTTTTTTTTGTATTACAGACTATGAACTTCAAAGTTTAATTGTTGAAATTAAAAAATGGGCTTTAGTCTAATTTTCACAGAAATAATTAAATGCTTATAGCTAGTGATTTTGCAGATATATGTTTTTCTGAGTTTTAAAATCAAACAGTAAAAAAAAATCTACTACTTTTAAAATAAATGAAAGTTTATTTTAGTGTTTGAAAGAACTCAAATACTTTTGTAGAGGTACATGTTAGCCATCTTTAGACAACTGGTAGGCATCAAGGTCACTCCTTGATCAGTTACAATTTCATGTTGAAAACTGCCATACATCTTCTATTGATTCTAAAAATAATGTCTCACCAGTATGAAATCTGTGAAACTCACATACAAACATCATTAACTAGTCACAGACACATCCACTGTTATTTTTCTCATTCCATTTCCTATCTATTTAAAATATATTTTGATATGATTGTGCATGAGTGAGGGCTGAGCTCCATTCTTTTATTCATCCAGTCTGCCAGATGATTATTCCATTACATAACTTGTGGCATTAGCTCATTTTTTGCTCATTTTTCTGCTGCATGGTTTGAGAGGAGAGTTTGAGGCTCGTATTACCATCTTCCTCTGTTATAGTCATCCCACCAGTTTATCACCAGATCTCACTCATGAGAGTGTCGATCTACTGGCTAAAATCAGAATTTAATCTTTATTTTTGTTGTGCAGAGATGTAGCTGTGGACAAAGTAAAGACAGGACTGGGTGGTGCCACAGGAAACAAAGGAGGGGTGGGCATCCGTTTTCTTGTCCATTCCACTTCCCTCTGCTTTGTGTGTGCACACCTAGCTGCTGGTCAGTCTCAGGTCGCTGACCGCAATGCAGATTACACGGAAATTGTTCGGAAAATGTCATTCCCAATGGTGCGTCACTGTTTAATTATTTTTAAAATGAAAATAAAACATTTTTTGCTTTCAGGTCTTAGACATTCGTTTCTTTTTTTCAGATATGGGGGGGGGGGGGGGAGGATATGTTGTTTTTCATTTACAATTTATTTTTTGTTTTTTGGTTTGTTTAATTGTTTGCCCTCTCCTCTCCCATTAGTGACTTCTTTTTCTTTTCATTTTATATTTGCTATGATATTGATGGGTTTCCAGTTCTTAATTAATTAAATAGTGCATTTCCTGTGTGTGTGTATATGTGTTTAACTTTTGTTCTTACAGGAAGTTTAGATGAAAAAAATCCATGAAAACTAGAACATGCATAGTTCACTTATGATAGTCTTGTATAATTTTAAATTATCTCCAAAATTCTATATTGTGCTTCTGAAAATGCACTAGTGTTTACATCTTTTTTACTTAATTTGCATTGTATTCTATAACTGGACAATTTATTATTTGTACATTATCAGCATCAGTGTATAATTTCATTGCACACGTGCTTATTGTTTCTGAAACATGCGTAGCACTTGCATAGGGTTGGCAGACATTTAGGACAGTGCTTGAAGTAAATGCTCTTTCAGAATACTTTTCAGTGCTTTGTTTATGAGATTTGGAAGCTTTGCAGTTTAAATTTAACACCAGAGTATATCTTTGCTTTTACATTACTGAAAGATTCTTTCTCATTAAAGAATAGTAGGCATTTGCTTGAGGATGGGTGGGTGAGTTGTTGTGTTTTTAAAAAAATGGTTTGTTTTTTTATTTGTTTTGTTCATTTATTGTTTTTGTTGGCTTGAATTGCTTTATATCAGTGCCTTTCATCTATTGTGATTATTCTTGATGGTCTCAACAGGAAGTTTGCAGGGTATGTAACTCTCTGAGTACTAGCATGTTATGCATGTTAAACTGGTGCCTTTAGCTGCTGGTGTACTTTGGTCATCTTTATATGAAGGCTGGCTACAACCAGCTCTCATCTCTTTTTTTTAGTTAAAATATTGCATGGTTGCTTGGGTTTCATTAGTCTTTTATCCACTTGAATAATAGATATTTTCTCTGAGATAGAATTGTGTGTTTAGAATTTGTTTTCCTCTTTCTTTTGCTGGCTGGATGAAACAGCCATACATGTAGCATGTGCTTCGAGCAAAATTTTGACTGGCTGCTATTGTAATGCTATGGTACCTGCATGAGAAAAGACAGTAGGCAGTGTTGTTTGTGTCACTGGGATAACTGCATATTTGTAGTGGATAAATTGATGAATTTTGATACATGGCATATAAAATTAAAAATTAAAAATTATAATGTTTATTGCATGAGAATTTTGCATGTTTATTGCATGAGCTAAATAACTAGGAATTTAAGTGTAATATGTCGAAACATTTATGCAGATGCATGTTTGTAAACACTGAACCAGATGATCTACTGCCTATATTAAAATGTATTCGTACATCTGCAGTGTTTCTTACATATTTAGTCATGCATTTTGTTAAATTCAAGATTATATATTGATATATGGTATTACATACTTGCATACTTTTACATGCATACACAATGAATCATACATGCATACTGTTATTTTCCTTATACTGATTCCTTTTCATACATACAGATATGCATATATACTTACTGGAATTGATATGTAAATAAAGCAATATTGACACCTACATAAAGACTGATAAATAAATTAACAGTTTTGCAATGTGCATGCAAAATGTGCATCCTTATTTATGAGTATTCTCTATGATGCTTGTGTGGATAAATGCATATTTTTGTATTTTGACAGGCTGGAAAGGTACACTATCATTAATTCTCTTGTACACTTCATACTTTGCTTGCTTTGCTGAAATCAGTGATATAATAATCTAATTTCCCAGCTCTCCCATATTGTATTGCATTAATGTTCTATTAATTTATTGTAATTCTTGTTTGTGGAAGAAAGACCCCCCCTCTCTCTCTCTCTCTCTCATACACACACACACACACACACACACACACACACTCTGTCTCTCTGTATAATATTAATACATCTAAATACTTTATGCATGTATTCTTTCAATATTAAGCCTTTCTTTTAGAATTGGAATATTCTTGGACTTTTCTTTACCTTTCTGCAGCATTTTTGATAAGACAAGAAGCCTTAATATTTCACTATCTATGTACAGTGTGCAAGTGCTTAAAATTTAGGGTATGGGATCAATAAATGCAGCATTCCTCAATTTAGGAGCTTTGATTTTAGAAAAATTTGCTCCAATTAGTCCAAGTGAATTCTCTTAAATAAATAATTAATTTTCATCACTTTGTGTGCACAACGCCTATAATGTGTTCCAAAACTCTAAAAGATCACTTATAATATAGTTTATTTTAACTTTAACAGAATGTTGAAGTATGAAGATAATTCTATCTCTGTGTATTTTGAGTTAGAATTTATTTAACCATTCAATATAGCTTTAACTGTACCTTGATTAACTTTTAACCCACTGTGACTGTACAGAAATTGAAATGCCAAACAGCTGATCCCATAATCACCGAGTTGTACATGTATACAGAAAAGATGTGCAGCACTTTTTTTAAGGCTAAAGAAACCTTTTGAACAGTTAATGTTTTTATATATTATATATAGTTTCAAAAGTGCTGTTATTTATTCTTTATTTGTCTTGAATTGTGTGGCCATTTTTATTAATAGAATACTGTACGGTTCTCTGAATGGTATTATATTTATGCTTTGAGATTTGCCATGCTTCCTTTTCCCTCTCTACCCTGGCTAGTCAAAGCTGACTTGGAACAGCACATGTACTTATAAGCGAACATAATCTTATTAAAGAAAAAATAGTATTAAAAAAAAATACTGCTGAAATAAGTAAAGACTCCTAAATTGTTATTTTATAAAATTGAGAGTTGCCTTGTAGAGAGCATATTCACTAGGAGACAACTCCCCCCACACTTGATGAATATCATTTTATTACTTCCCTTCTATCATACTGCTCTTAGTTTGAGTAGATCATATTGATAGTATAGAAAAAGTGACATTCTCTGAGAATGAAGTAAAATATGTCAGAAATTTTATTAGTGGGGAGACCATAGACAATCATGGCAGACAACTCTGGCAAATTTGATTAATGTAATTTTATTCAATGGCCACATTTTCCCTTCTCATTCCCGATTTTGAGAAGATTTTTATGCTGAGAACTAAAAATGGTGTGGAGGAACAGTTTATGCTTGCTAAGGGTTATATTATTATTTTTTAAATATAGTTGTAATTTAAATTACCTAGAGTGTATAACTTTTATTAATTCTTGATAGATTTGTTAAAAATAAGTTATACAAAATAACCTTTCTTTAAAATTATACAGCATATAATTTTTGTACTCTGCACAGTCATGCAAATGAGGCATTTTAAATTTTTCTTAATTTTTAATTTATTTTATTGCTTTTACTGGATAGTTGCCATTTCACTTATTAAAATTCACACCCAAAGCAGGTGCACATTCCTGTGTAGGATGTAAGGATAATGTTACTTTAGGTTTAAGGTAAAAATACCATCATCAAGCCACCAAACTATGATGACTGTTCATAGAAGCTAATATACCACATCCTCAATTAATAATAATAATGAGTGGCTATAATAAACAAATACTACCAGCAATATGCAGGAGGGTTGTTCAGTAAAGTAAGCTAACTAGGTAATTAGTGGTAGAAAACTTTGGTGAATCTTTGTTTACTGAAAATAGCACAACTTATTTTTTAAGGAACTGCTGATATTTTCTGTAAGAAGCATTGTAACTTTCAGGAGCACCCCAGTGGCTTGCTTATTGTTCTTGTATGATATTAAATGTCTATCTGCTACTGCTCAGGTGCACTAATTTTGGGGTTTGTTTTCAGAGTGCTTATAATTAATGAGTATTTTCTGCCTCTTCATTTCTGTTCTTGAATCAGCAGTTTCAGAATATTTGTGAAATGGATATGGTCATAAAGCATAACTAGAAGTTTAAGTTCCCACATTTTACTGAATTGTAATTACAAGTGTGACTCGCTTTGTGACTGAAGCTCTTTGCATATATATAATAAGAGAATAATAATGTATTGTTTTTTACATGTATAATTTAATCTTATAATATAAATAAAAATACTCACTTTTCAGTACATATCTTATATATTTATTTTTCTCCATTATTTTAATCTCTTTACTAAAGCTTTCAAAATAAAATATGTATCTTTTACTGTTATTTTTGTTGTTGTAATATGTATATTATATCTTAATTATCAAAACATTAAATGTTTAATATTTTGCTTGGAGGCTGTATACCCGGTATATGCTCATTTTTCTTTTTCTTTTTCAGTTTTTGTCTGATAATCATACATGCACACTTTTCTTTGATTGATACTTTGCAGTTATATTATTTCTAATCTTATTTATTTGATATTAACAAGACATGCCCTTTAATTTAACTCCTCTTTGCTTGTTATTATGAGGTATGTTGTTTTGATATGTATTGCATTTGCATATTTCCATTGTTATTAATGTTAATTCATGTTATCCAGTGAAAGCACATTTGCATTACCCATATTTTCAGACATCTTTATTTGATCTGCTCACTTGATCTGTCACATAAAAAGGGGAGAAAATCCAAATATTTGTCACTTGATATTAAGGAAAGGGATTCATAAGAGGAATGAAAGTTATAGAGAATTTTGCAGCCAGTTCGACTCTTTGAAATATGCCATTGTAAATGTAAGGCTATATAAATGTCATATTCTGGGTTTGCTTCAGGGGAAAAAAAATAATTATTTAATTGTGTCTCTACTTTTGCCTTTAGGCAACTAGCTTCATTTGAAATACGGAAACGGTTATACTGTTATGTGGGGTTTTTTGTGCATAGTAGTAAAACAAAAGCATCATTTTGAAACAGAAAAAGATAAATTAAAAAAAAGAGTGAATGATTTTTATTAGAACTTCCTCTAGGATTACATTCTAGTTGTTTGATTTGGCTTAAGGTCACCAGGAATTCAGAGTTGCCTGCTCTTTTAAGCGGGTCATTAACTGAGGTTCATCAAGATGAAAGTGCTACGCGTATTTTTTGTAATTTATTTTTTCTCTTCTAGTTGTGAAATCCTCCAGTAAATGTCACGAGGTCCATAAATTACTCTGGAAAATTTTCAATCATGTATGGAGAGCGAATGAATAGTTTTGCACAGTTTTCTAGAACAATAGTTATCAAACTTTTGGATATTCTCTCTTCTTTTAGGTTTTGCCTACCCTCACATCACTTCCACTGTAAACAACAAAAATGTGTTGTCAGCTGAAGGTCTATCTCCCCCCACACTCCAATTTGCATCATGCATTCTCACTTACTGAAAGCTCCTTAAGACCAGTGTTCCCTCTAAGGTGTGTGGCTGCTCAGCTTATTATAAAATGTCGTGCAGCAGTTTCAAAATTCCATGCACATGTTTTGGTAGCAAGCTCAAACAACACCAGTTCTGCACACACAGGAAAATGTTCCGCACACACAGGAAAAATATTAGAGGGAACATTGCTTATGACTCCTCTCCTTTTCATAGTAATTCCTTTCTTTTGTTTATTTCTCTAAATAAAAAAAATTCTTTTTACATATATAAAATTACAATTAAAGAAGTGCACACAATGTTTTAAATATTGAATTATATAGCTTATGAATTAACATTTTGCACCTCAATATTATCTTGTGTATATAAATGTTTGTATTATAAATATCGGATAATTTTGACTATTTAGCTCAGTATTTGAATTAATGAATATTTTATTGATGGCATTTACTTGAATTTTTTTTTTCTTCCAAATTTGAACAGGTCCACAAGGTATATGTCTGTATTATTTCAGTATTATTTGCTGGGTCAGGCAATCCTTTTTTTTCACTCCCGACCCAACCAATGACATTTCTTTAGCCATGTGCTATTATTCTTGACAATTGATAATATATGTACATTTGTGTATCATATATTATATTAACAGTTGAATATTTAGCAAAAGTGAACAAAAACTGATTATAATATATGTACATTTATGAATCATATATTAACAGCTGAATATTTAACAAAAGTGAACAAAAACTGATTATATGTACATTTGTGTATTAAATATTAACAGTTGAATGTTTAATAAAAGTGAACTAAACTGCTTATGATATATGTACATTTGTGCATCATATATTAACAGTTGAATATTTAACAAAAGTGAACTAAAACTGATTTTGTAAAAGAGAAAACAGTGTAACAGTTATTAACCAACGAATGATGGCTCTCACTGATATAAATTAAAATTTTTAAGTGATTATTTTCATCTGTAAATTTGTTGAGAAGTTGAGATTCTAACACGAAATTTAACCCTATTTGGAAGTTAAAATAAAAGTGGAAATAACCTTTAACTAAATATTGCCCAGTGTGTATTTGTGTCTATAGAATCTGTGCTTCCCCTGAATAAGTTTGAAACGCTTAACTAAAAACATATTTTAATGAATTCATTAATTGGCTGATAAAGTGTACATTAAAAATATATATAACATCTCTTATATCTAATTTTAATTTATATTTTAATTTTAATTTTTTAATTTTAATTTTAATTTTAATTTTAATTTTAATTTTTTAATTTTTATTATTTTAATCAGCTTGTTTATATTTCTATGTTGAAGCAGTTTTTACCAGGCTAAATTATTTTTTCAAAGACATTAATTTAAATTGATGCAAACATTTGAATCATTAGGTGTTTCCTTTGTTATTTTAAATTTATGCAGAAGATAATAATATTAGGTTTTCAACAAGCTGTTGTCATTAAAAGCATAAAGAACAGTTTGATCATACTTTGGTTAATGGAAATCAATAATGGTTCTCGTTTTTAGTTTATAAAGAAAATCACTGGCTTTCAGACTGTATAGATTAGTAGAGTGCTATTTTGTTTATTAAAAAAAAAGTATAGAACAATTTGATTGTACCATACTTAGATATCTTTATTACTGGTGGACAAAATGTTTAGGTAAATGTAGAAGATAACTCTTTTTGTAATGTATTGAAAAATTACAAATATCTTTTAATAACACTCATTTTGTTATGCTGAATTAGAGTGTTCATTGGAATGGTTTTGTTTGTTTTCTTCTGCTCTGGGGAATTTTGTAATAGTTGTTTGTAATCTTTGAGTAACTTCAGTTTAAATTATGATGGTTACTGTACTTTTAATTATCAAGTGGACATGACACAATACTTCTTAGTTTTACACTTGTATATTTATTCCCTGAAAAGAACAAAACAGTTTATAGTTGGAATGAAAGAATAGTTGCATATTCATCCTTCAAAATATTCATGTGAAAAGTATTATTGAATAAATAATTAATGTGGATATTCAGATACTTGTAAACTGCTGGCATATTGCAGACTGAATTAAAAATATTAGTTAGTTGTTTTTATTTTCTCCTTTTTATCCAGGGCTGTTTGTCTTTCTTCTGTTTTCGAGGGCCATAATTTTCTTTTTCTTTTTTTTTAGGGCCGCAATATTCTATCTCATGACCATGTCTTTTGGTGCGGAGATTTTAATTATCGTGTTGACCTCCCTCAAGAGGAGGTTAAACAGCAAATAGACAGTGAAAACTGGAGTGTTCTGCAGAAGTACGACCAGCTGAATGTGCAGCGTGGACTTAATAATGTGAGTATTAGTTTTTAGAGTATGTTTGTGAGTCCAGGAAGTTATGTAAGTCAGAGAACTCTAATGTTTATTACTTCTCACCCTACAGGAAACCATATTTTGTTATGTTTACTTTAAATATGACTTTTGTTGCTGTGATCACTATATGGAGGGCAGATCATACTGATGCAATTTTGCCAGTTACTTCCAGTCATTCTCTATCCATCCCACTTGTCAATAAATTTCTTAACTTCAGAGATAGGTCTGTTGTATTTTGTCAGGCATTTCAAGGATTCAGTGAAGGTCCTACAAATTTCCCTCCCACATACAAATATGATATATTCAGTGATAGCTCTGTTGTATTTTGTCAGGCATTTCAAGGGTTCAATGAAGGTCCTACAAATTTCCCTCCCACGTACAAGTACGATATGTTCAGCGATGATTGGGACACAAGTGAAAAGTGTCGCACACCAGCCTGGACAGATCGTATCCTGTGGTGGGATCGTCCGTCTCCATTGAGTGGAGACTTGACCAACATGGTCAAAGCACAACAGCTTCTTTATACCCGTGCAGAACTTCGTATGTCAGACCACAGGTCTGTGTTGACCAATATTTTCTTCTTACTGCCTGTTTTAAATTTTTTTTTTTTTTTAGTTAGCTTTTATTTAAATATTATTTAGGTTTCTTTGTTTAAATTTCTTAAGTTGATTCTAATAATAAAATATTAAACCTGGCAATGATAATGATATCTAGATTTCTTTTTATCAACAGCCTATGTATTGTAAACATGACATCTCATTAGTTGAACACTTGTTTGTAAATTATATCCCACTTCACAAATTCACCTTGGTTTGTAAAATATATTTCACATCACATAGACTTGTAAATATCTTTCTTTATCTAGATCTATAAATTATATCACACTTAATATACTCATATCGGTCTGTCATTGATATTTCATTTCACATAATCACAGAGATCTATAAATGATAAATTACTTTACATATTCACATAGGTCAGTCTTTGATATTTCTATTCAGAATTCACATAAATCTGTAAATGATATTTATCTTCACATATTCACCTATGGTTGTAAATATCTAACTTTAAAATACATAAACCTTAGGTCTATAAATGATTTCACTTTATATAGATATGTAAATGATATTTCACTTCCAAATGAGAAATGATAAATGATATTGAAAATATCACTGTAAATGATATTTCACTTCATGATGAGAAAATAATATTTTACTTCACAATATGCCTGTAAATGATATGCCATGGCATGTATGTCTATAAATGATATTCCACTTCTTGTTGGCCCGTAAATGAGATTCTGCATCACATACTATGTGACATAGATCTGTAGGTGATATTGTACTTCACATAGAACTGTAGATGGTATCTCATTTCTTATAGGCCTATAAATTATATCCCATGGCACATATGTCTATAAATGATATTCCACTCTCATGTCGGTCTGTAAATGAGTTCCACTTTACACATTTCTTTGTATAAATGACATCTCACTTTAAATAGATATATAAATTCATTTCACATTTTTTCACAAGCTGTAAATGATATCTTACTTCAGATAGATATTAAATGATAGATCTCTAAATTATATTCATATAGATCTCTAAATTATATTCCACAACATATAGGTCTATAAATGATATTATATTCATATAGATCTCTAAATTATATTCCACAACATATAGGTCTATAAATGATATTCCACAACATGTATATCTGTAGGTAAGCCCACTCGCTATATGGAGAGTTGAGACAACTTCATATTGTGACTGATTTCACTCTTTTTCAAAACTGTCTATCTCGGTAATTAGAAGAAAGAAATGGGTGAAAATTGTTTTAATAAATAAAGGAATCTTCCAACGTTAAATATAAGTTTTGTTTGAATGACGTATTTATTACGTTTTGATCGATAAACTCTGTAATAGAAATAGTTTGGCCTATTTTATTTATGTCATTGTTTAATTATTAAATGTTTTTAAAATGTTTTTAAAATCTAAACCAACATTATCTGAACAGCACAAGAAACTCAATCTACTTGTAGTTACATAAGTGCCATAGAGTCTGCAAGTGCTATCAGTAGAAAGACATTAGCTTTGTCATGAAACTGTTTGACTTTGATTTTATCACTTAAATTAATTCACTGCAGCATAACCATTGCAATAAGATGTTGATTATATGTGCATTCAGATATGTCAGTGATGGTTTGTCATTTCATTTTTAACCAGCATCATCAATGTGTTATTATTAATGTGTTATTATTTTGTGGTTTCTCTTGGAACTTTTACAGGCCAGTTGTGTCTCTTTTTGAGGTACAGGCCATGGAAGTCTCTGAGGAAAGAAAAGAGTCTGTTCTGCAGGAGGTCATAGGTCAGCAGGGTCCACCAGATGCTACTGTTATTATCTCCTTAGCTTCAGGAGGGGAGTTTGCAGATGAAGCTGTTACAGCAATTGTTGAGAAGTTTACAGATGTTGGGGAGGTCATCATCATTAGGTGAGTGTCTGCATGATGACTGACCTTAAGCTTATACTTTTATGGGTGTGACACTTATTGAGCTTATGCATTTACAGGCATGGCCATTTTTTTATACTTCAGTCATAACCCATTTTTTTCCTTACTTAATGCATGCCCTATTGTTTGTATTTACACATTTACAGGCATAAACTGTTGTTTGTTTTTTTTATTCCCTCAGGCATGGCTTATTGCTTGTATTTACACATTTACAGGTATTGTCTGTTTTTTGACATTTCAGGCTTAGACTATTTTTTCTAACTTCAGGCATGATCTATTGTTTGTACTTACACATTTACAAGTAGGCCTATTTCTTTGCCTATCAACTCTAGAGATAACTATATTTTCAATCTGCTGAGGAGTTAAGAACTTTTATCAGACATTTTTGAAGAGCTTTGAATTTACTGAACATTTTACTACTGAGCAAGGTATCACACTCATGATCTGTTTACAAAGGAATAACACAACCCGGATACTTTTGTCTCAAGTTCCAAAGCCAGAGCAAAACATAAATTGAAACTGATTTGAGTATTGGAAGAATTATTTCATCTCATTGATGCATTTTTTGAAAAGTGCACTTTCTTGTGTAAAGTACTTTTTTTAATGCTCAGAAACACAGTAAGACTAAATGCTGTTAGTCATTGAGACCTGTGACATTTTTAATTTCCATCTAACAGAAAGTGAGATATTTCACATAATGCCTGTGATTTTGAACTTATGCAAAAGTTATTCTGTCCAAAAGGCTGCACCATATATGGTGTTTTTAAAAAAAAACCAAACTTATAATAGAGATATACCAAAAGAAAGAGATATGCCATAATAGTTTTATTGTAACAGTTAATTGATTAACAGATTGGTTACTCTTGTTGTTTAAGCATATTTTTCTTTAAGTATTGAGGTGATTGTGGACAGACCTGAGGCATGGTTGTAAACATTTGTAATGTGGTTGTGGGTGCAGGTTTGTTCTGGTGTTGATCATGCATGGACATTCAATATCTATATGGTTGTGGGTGCAGGTTTGTTGATCTGGACATGTGGGTGTTGTACAAGAGTGGCCATGATGCCCTTGATGCACTGGTTTATGATCAGCAGGAGGTAAGTTGTTCAAGAAGCAAAGATGGAGATTTTTATAATATTCCTAGAGTTCACCTTTGTAATCAAAATATTGTATTATTTTCCGACCGGAAATCTTGTTTTTCATGGCTAGGTAGTTCCTGACCTGTAAGATTTATATTTACCAAATATTAATTCCACATCAGCATAATAAAAGTAAAGACTATTTTTGTTGAAAATTTTTTTTTACTGTCTGTTGAATGTTAAAATGTAAAAAGTATTTTAGAACATCAGGCAAATCATATTGTTATGGTTACAGTATTTTTGATCTTCTGGTATTCACCATTTTATACAGTTCCAATATTTGAAGTAGTTCTAAAGAGCACATTCATTATTTTTAATGATTTGACATTGAAGGTATTAATCAGAAAAGTATTATTATTAATAAGCATTAAACAAAATGCAAACAGAAACTAGAACATAAATAATTTTTAAAATGCTCAATATTTGAAGAATTAAAGTTTATTAAACATTAAAAATGTTCATAAGTAAACAGTTGAAAAATATTGATCCTGTTTTGTTGTAAGCCTTTTGTTTAAATGCTGGTGGAGTGGTGCTGTTCCATCATATAGTTTTTCTTTGTGTAGATTTTACATTTCATATTACATAATCAGTTTTAATGCAAACAAATCCAAATGTGTATACATTAATTATGTATATTTTTAATTGCAATTCTTTTTTACAGTTATTAGAATAAACAATTTAAAACAGATGCTTGGATCCTCAAATGTAACCATTAAAAAAAATACTTTAGCAACACTGCAACATTTTTATATATTGAAAGCCTCAAAGAAAGTATTTAGAATTTTAGGAACATCTCTGAGTAGTCATTTTTGATCTTTATAATATTGCTTATAGAATGTGTGAACATAACATGTTTAGTGCAAACAGTGTCCACTAAAAACAATTACTAGCCAGCAAATATATCAGTGAATATATTGCATTAAAAATATTTTATCTTCCAACACTTTTAACAAATTTTAAACTAAATAATCAACATCCCAAAACTTAGGTTGCAGGTCATTTACTTTCTGTGCGACTGAAGACACCGTCATGGCATGCAGAGATTGAGCGAGAGTTGCGGTTGTGTGCTGCCAACACTGGTCAATTGTACAATGCCTTCACCAACAGCTTGCTTGGGGATGACTTTTCTGTTCCTTCCATGGAGTTTGATATTGGTGATGATGGTACGTATGGGTATTTGCAATCAACACCATTTGGTTTTGTTCTTCTGTTTATCATAACTGTTGACGCTTGCTGCACATTGTAACTTAAAAGTTAAGATTGAAGTAAGATTTGAATACCAATGAACTAAAGTTTTGATTGTTTTGTTTCATTTTTTGCAAAATAACAAATATTGAAAAATTAAAATCTGATTCTTGGAGAACAATGGTATTAAAAGAGCTTATGAATTAAGTATATCTTTGTAATTTTTAATTAATTATTGGTCTCAAATTTTTGTTGTATTACATTTTGATTCTTGATGTTTCATGAATTAAAATTAGAATTTCACAAATATCTGCAGTTTTGATGTAAGCAATGTTGACTTTGGAGGTCATCCACATTGATATCTCAGAAATATGACCTGAGTCTGTGGTATTTTTTAAAGGATCACTCTACTGATACAGCTAGTGAAAAACTAATTATCTTCTGGAAAGACATATTAAAATTATGTATCTTACCAAAGTAGCACTTCATTAAATGAAAATGAATAAAACATAAGCTTGGTTCACACTAAAATAAAACAATATGAAACATGAAACAACATTTAAAGCCATATTCTTTACCTTGTAAGAATTTATTCAAATTGTATGCAGTCAACAGAAAGCAAGAACAGTTAAAGCACATTTGCTCGTTCTCTTTCAGTCTTATTCCACTTTCCTAAGTACAATTTGCAGTTTTCTCCATGGTCCTTCAGAATTTCATTGGTATCACTTTCATTTCTGTTAATATAATTTGTATCTGTGTATGAGTGTGTCCAATACAGAGTTTCTTAATACTTAAGCATTTAATGTTTGTAGGTGGTATTGTATGTGAGGCCATTAAAAAAAGATAAGTACCTGCCAGACAAAAGCAATGCCCATCATGAACATTATTTCACTTGAAGGAAAACAATGGTACTACCTACTGTTTGAATGAAAGTTCAAGAAAAATAACTCTAGATCGCTTTAAGACAGTGAATTTATGAAAGTAATGAGAATTTTGTCTTTTTAATTGTAATGTATAATAACCTGTCTAGAACTACAACATGGCAGTGTATTACAATACACAGAGGGATGTCACCAAATTTCTAGGGCTATAGGCAACCAAGGGGTTAAGGTTTGGGAATTACAGTTAACACTGATCTTTGAGACTGTGATTAAGGTTTGGGAATTACATTTAGCACTGATATTTGAGACTCTTATTAAGGTTTGGGAATTACATTTAGCACTGATCTTTGAGATTCTGATTAAAGTTTGGGAATTACATTTAGCACTTATCTTTGAGAATGTGATTGAGATTACAGTTAGCACTGATCTTTAAGACTGTGATTAAGGTTTGGGATTATAAATAGCACTGATCATAGTACTGAGATCTGTTATGGAGAGGACACATGGGTAAATACACAGTTGCCCAAAAGTCCACCATATTGTCAATGCCAGTGCAATGAAATATAAACATGTAAAGTGGTAGTCCTATTTGTTACCGAGAGAGAACAAACGCTGTGTTGTCTTTATCACTTTGATTGTATCATATGTTTATAATAATTTGAGTGAACCAGGCACTTGAAATTACCTAGATCTTTAATATTAGAATGTGTACATATAATAAAATTGTCATGGTTGTGAGTTTGTGTGGACCTAAGTAAAAAAAAGTGCTGTACAGATTTTCATCAGACTTTTTCTTTTGTATACCTTAGTGCCCTAGAATCAAGATAGGCTTTATAACATCACACTATCTCATAATGGAGCTTGCCATAAGCCCTGAATGATGAAAATTTGTCATTGAAAGTTAAGTGCTTGTGTGCAAGCTACATTGTGATTTCCATGCACAGCAGATGATTCACTCATTTTGTGTTTCTCATTCTGGATATTAGATTTTAGGCTATAGTAAATATTGATTTTTGCATTTTGGTAGGTTGCATTACACTTGCAGTGAGCTTTTGTTTATCAGTGTTTCCCTGAAAAGAGATTAAATTCAGTTTAAGTGAAGTGACTGCAGTTCCCTGTGATTGTGCTTTGCAAGTATGATTAATAAATCACAAGGACAGTGTGAACCACAGGTGTGAACCTTTGTTCCAGCTGCTTCTTCTGCACAGTTTTACCTGTACATCATGAACTCCAGGGTCAGCAGCAGTGACAGTCTCTTCCTTTGTGCCTCAAATAACAACACTCCCAACATTATATACAAAAAAGCACTTAGATTAACTTTTGTAAATTAGCACAAAATTATAGTTAACAGTCTATATTCTGCTGACATTTATGTGAGCAAAGCCCTAGGCAACAGCTAGTCATATTTATTTTGAGTTATGATTAAAAAAAAAAAATATTTGTGAAAAGTGGTTCCACTTTTCAATTTGTTTTCAAAATGGTTTTGGCAGTCAATTGCAAGGCATTTTTTGTTACCAATGAATGGTTTTCAATATGTCCTCCAACACTTTTGTGTTTGTTTTGTATTTCCAAAATGGTAGCTCTGAAGTTTCATTTGGTGACACATTAGATGCACTTGCTATCATTGGATGTCCTCTTACTTTATGTATAGCAGAGTGGATCTTTGAGGTGTGATTAAGGTTTGAAATTACAGTTAGCATTGATCTTTGAGACTCCGATTAGGGTTTGGGATTACACTTAACACTGATCTTTGAGATTGTTATAAAGGTTTGAAATTACAGTTAGCACTGATCTTTGAGACTGTGATTAAGGTTTGAGATAACACTTAACACTGATTTTGAGACTGTGATTAAGATTTGGAATTACAGTTAACACTGATCTTAAGGTTTGGGATTACAATTAACACTGATCTTTGAGCCTATGATTAAGGTTTGGGTAATATAGTTGAGATCATTCCTTAAAAATCAATGATTAAGGTTTGGATAATATAGTTGAGATCATTCCTTAAAAATCAATGATTAAGGTTTGGGTAATATAGTTGAGATCATTCCTTAAAAATCAATGATTAAGGTTTGGGTAATATAGTTGAGATCATTCCTTAAAAATCAATGATTAAGGTTTGGGTAATATAGTTGAGATCATTCCTTAAAAATCAATGATTAAGGTTTGGATAATATAGTTGAGATCATTCCTTAAAAATCAATGATTAAGGTTTGGGTAATATAGTTGAGATCATTCCTTAAAAATCAATGATTAAGGTTTGGGTAATATAGTTGAGATCATTCCTTAAAAATCAATGATTAAGGTTTGGGTAATATAGTTGAGATCATTCCTTAAAAATCAATGATTAAGGTTTGGGTAATATAGTTGAGATCATTCCTTAAAAATCAATGATTAAGGTTTGGATAATATAGTTGAGATCATTCCTTAAAAATCAATGATTAAGGTTTGGGTAATATAGTTGAGATCATTCCTTAAAAATCAATGATTAAGGTTTGGATAATATAGTTGAGATCATTCCTTAAAAATCAATGATTAAGGTTTGGATAATATAGTTGAGATCATTCCTTAAAAATCAATGATTAAGGTTTGGATAATATAGTTGAGATCATTCCTTAAAAATCAATGATTAAGGTTTGGATAATATAGTTGAGATCATTCCTTAAAAATCAATGATTAAGGTTTGGATAATATAGTTGAGATCATTCCTTAAAAATCAATGATTAAGGTTTGGGTAATATAGTTGAGATCATTCCTTAAAAATCAATGATTAAGGTTTGGGTAATATAGTTGAGATCATTCCTTAAAAATCAATGATTAAGGTTTGGGTAATATAGTTGAGATCATTCCTTAAAAATCAATGATTAAGGTTTGTAGTTGACATCACTCTTGAAGTCAGTGATTAAGGTTTATGAATTACAGTTAACATGTATCTTTAATTAAGGTATGGAAAATTAAAAGTTAATATTTATGTTTGAGTCATTGAGTGGAACTTAGAATAAGTTCTAATATGTTCATTTTCCTTTTTCCTTTCTTTTTTCAGAGGGGGAAGAAGAAGAAGAAGCTGCTGATGGCGGAATCACTAGGACACAACCTCTTTTGCCCGAGCCATTCTGTTCTAGTACTCCCACCAGTTAGTTTTCAGTTTTGATTTAAAGTGCTTATATTTTTAACTCATGCAGTGTTGGTCTTATTTTTTTTTTGTCCAAATAACCACAATTTTTAATGTTTTTACTAATGTTTTGTTTGCTCAGAATCAGACTAAATTGATAAAACAGAATAATAGAACTAATATATATATATATATTATGCAGATTATATATAAATCTAACAGAATTATCATCCCATGAGAATTATTTATGTATATCACTTCCTATTGTTAATTTTGATAACGGTTTGTGTTCATAGCAGTGAAGAAATTAATCATGTAGGAATTTCAGTTTTGATGTTAATTTTTTTATGCATAGGCATCTGGTACCTGATTAGGTCCTTATTACAATGGCCAGAATTTATTGCCATTATTTCTTTTGATAGCCTAAACATATTACCAGGGAAAACCCTAGCAAATTCCACTGCCCTTGGAAGAGGAAATGGTTACTAATCACGAACTCCTAATATGTTTGAATGAGTGTGGTGTGATGGAGTGGTTTTAGTGGTGGTGGTGTGTTGGAGTGGTTTTAGTGGTGGTGTGATGGAGTGGTTTTAGTGGTGATGGTGGCACAGAAGGCAAAAGTAAGAAAGAAAATAAAACTGGATTTCTATTTTTGTCAGTAAACAATGAGTGGATGCTAATTTCACTTGTAAAAAGGAAAAAAAAAAATATAGATTACTTTTTAATACCATATTGTTATATTTTTGTGTCCTCTTTTTTTTATCAGATTTGAGAGAGGCCACTTTAGAGGATGGGAATAGCAGCAATATACCAAGTGTTACCCCTTCTCGACCTTCTCGACCGCCACAGCCTTCCCGTCCAGATAAACCCCCTGTGAGATCTTCCTCTGCGTCTAGATCAGTGACAGATCAACCACTGGTCGTTTGTGAATCCTCTGTCCCTTTAAGAGCATCCCCATCACCAGAGGTAATTTGGCATAAATAATAAAGCATGGCATGATATATTTGTTCAATACTTTTATACCTGAGCCAGACCTGCCTACCTTCTGCTTTTAGCAGAAGAATCTCCCGCTCTTACTTCAAATCTTCCGCTCTTCTGCTTCCAAAAGAAATCTTCTGCTTTCATTTTCATTTTCATTTTTTTTCCCCAATCAGTTATGACAGGATGAAAAACCTGCTCGTTTGTCGTTTGCTAGGAGTCCTTTTTTAACACTTCCGGAATCTTATTCGTCAGCCATTATTAATTTTAGTTGACAAACACAATTTCGCTCCTGAAATAAACATTTCTTTAAATATTTTTTTATGTTTAGAAGTCAGAGCTTGGTGGGATAAGCACAATTCGGTGTGTAACGTTCCTACTGCCTGTTCACTTTGATAAGAATGTGATCTTTCTGAGGAAAAATCATAGTTGTGTTTCAGATGGCACTGATTTTATTATATAGAGATGAAACACAAAATTATAGATTCTTTCAGGATAGAAATAAACTTTCCAAATCAAATTAAATATACAAACATAAAAATAGATAGAATTATTTGACCGAATATCAAGGCATATTAATATAGCTTTTACTTTAAATCAAAATATTTAATATTCAAACAGTCTCCTTTCATTAATTTGTTAGGATTATTGTGGTTGTCTATATTATTATTATTGCTATTATATAACAAAGTTATGTTACAGAACCATGAATAAAACAGTGTTACAGAACCAGTACTTAAGACTGTTACTGAAAATGATGCAAAGTGAAAGATATATATTTAAAGACAAATTTCTTTTTCTTTTTAATTTGTATGCTAATGCATGTGGGTTACATCTAATGAGGCAGATTGTATAGAAATTTGTTAAATGGTTCCTCATTGCAGTTTATTCCCAAATCAGTTTTCCAAATCAACTATGACATAAAGAAGATTGTCTCAAATGATTCATTATAATCTAAAACAATCTTATTTATCCAGCGGCAGCCTCCACAGCGTCCTGGTGCACCACCAGCAAAACCTCCACCTCCACAGAGGCCCCCAGGAGGACCACCAAAACCTTCACCCCCCTCTCTTCGAGCTACTTCTGGTAAGCTAACAACCTTTCCTTCTATCTTCTGTTTTTACTGATTAATTGGTGTTTCTGTTTGGGTATTTGCATGGTCCCAAATACTATTTGCCCAGCACTCGCAGAGATATCAGTTTTTGTTCTTCATAATTTTGGATCACTATTATAAACAATTAGTCAGAGAATAATTTAAGTCACTCCTACATTTAAAATATTGTCAGAAATTTTGTTTAAATGCTTTATGGAAGTATATAATATGTAATTTCAATGTATTGTACTGAGAAATGCACCAGTGTCCACAATATTTTGCTCTGCACTTACTGATTTCATTTAGGAACTTGATTTTTTATCTGCCCCCCAAAATTGCATGTACTGCAATAAGAAATGGCTTATACAGATTTTTATAACATACAAGTATATTAATATATAGCTTATTGTTGTTTTCATCTGGGTAACACCCACTTTTTACTTATGATGATGTTAATTTGCAGTGTATTTGTCAACTGCCAACTAAAGATCTTGTGGTCTGTAGTGCTAGAAAGCTATGTGCCAGTTTGAGACCTGCATATTATTATTTTTGATTTCATCTGAATTTTCCCTTTCCTAAAGCATCTTTTAAAAATTGCCATTTAGTTGTGAAACCATATTGCTTAAATCAGCAACTTGAACTACTGCTCTTCTGTAGTCTAGTTTGTGGAGTTTTATGGATTAGCTCCATGCATAGTAATTTTAAACCTTTTGATTATTCTGACATAATGTTGTCTTTAAGTAATTTTTTTAACAAAGCAAATGTCATTAGAGATACACATATGAATATAACTGTAATTAAAAATAAAGATGTTGACGAAAAGCAAGTACTTTTCAAGGAAACAGTTATATTTGTTTCCCTTTAATTACATGTTTCAAAACATTTCTTTCATTACTTTTGTAGACTCCTTGTTCCTCATTTTCTTGTCCTTACATTGTATATTAAAAATTCTTCATTTTTTTACTTTTCCTTTATTTAGAGCTTTTTTTTTTTTGGCCAAGCTTTAATTGTTTTGTAAATTTTATTTTTACAAGAGATTTAATGTATAAAGATTATTGACATCCCTAGGTGCATCGGTTCAGCTGAACCTTTTCCAGATACTGATCACTTCTAGCATATGTACTTGTGAAATTATTATTTTTAGATGAAGAACATGCATTTTCTGCTGCAGTTAGGTTTCTTTGCTTTTGTTTGAAAGGGAAAATTTATTCAAATGGACATCCTGTGTGTTTTTAAATCCTAGTCATTGGTGCTTGTTATTATTTTTAAATATTGAGCTGTCCTTTTAGGCCAATACTTTCCCATTCTTTGCAAGTTCCTATTTTACTTTCTCTTTCATATAATTTGTTAGGATTTTAAAGGTATGCTGTTACTTTTGTTTTTTTTTTCCAGCCAGAGGAAGCTCAGAAGTACCTAAAATACGACAACCTTTGCGGCCACAGGCAACTACTAATGCAAAAACTCGGAAGTCAAGTCCTCGAGTAAGCATAAAAAATCTGGTTCATGGCTGCTGTTTCTTAGAGGCTCACGGTGAAATGGTTTAGCGGATAGGGAGGGGGAGGGATATAGAAAGTACACAAAAAAGTGACATATATAGATGTCATCTTCTGCTGCTTTTGGAACTAGATTATTGTCTCTTTGCTTTCTCTGCATGTGTTTTCATTATGTTAAGCTTAGTAAAGAACTGCTATATGTATCATATTTCTGTATTTTCATGGAAATACCTCATTCTCTTAGGCTCAAAGGTCCTGCATTAATATTAAAGGTTTCGATTGACAGTTTTTGATAAGCATTATTATTATTATTATATTAATATTATTATTATTCAGCCCCTTTCCTTGACTTCTGTTTGACTGTCGGTTGTGAACCAAGGTCCCAGAATCTTGGTAAGATTTTACGGAGGATGTGGGTATATCTGAGGAGCACTGATTTTTAGTAGCGGGGCAAGTCTGTGGTTTCCAGGGAGTATAGCCTTCCAACTCAGATGTTATGTTTCCCAAGGCTCCTATCACTACAGGCACCACTTCTGCTTTTACATTCCATAGTCTGGATTTCTAATCTGAGGTCTTGGTATTTTCTATTTTTTTCTCTTTCTTTTGTTTTTATGTTCCTATCACTTGGAACAGCGACACCAATGATTGTTGCTGTTCTGTTGAACTTATTGAGAACTACAATGGCAGGTCTTCGTGCAGGAATCACTCGATCTTTTCTGGTTGTCAGCAGCCTGACTTTCTCAGTCTGGTCAAGGTTGCTGACACTGATCTGCAGATGTATTACATTCATCAGCTAAGAGCCATTGTCAGGAGGTTTCTAATTCTTCTTCCTTCTGATGTTTCAGTCAACCATCTGTCAGAATCCTTCAGCTTCTATCAACAACTGATGTTAGCAGACAGAGAAGATGCCACCTGGGCACAAACATTGGCAAGAATCCAGACTTCACAGCCTTCTCATTGGTAATGAGAGGCATTCTCACTGTACCCCACAATTATGCACACTGTGAGAGAATCTTTTCATGTGTAAGGAAAAACAAGACTGACCAGTGTGCTTTGAATCGCTTGAAAGTCTCCTTTTACTGAATAGTAAAGACCCTGTTCCAATTGAGAAGATGGAAAAGGAGGGATTGCAGAAGTTAAGATTCTGCATATGTCATCAGCTTGAGGAACTAAAGAACTTCAATAACATTATGTGAATACTGTACAGTTTTGTTATGTAAACTACAAGTCACTTTATTTGTATTGATAACCTTGGCTGGCTGTGCATCATATCTTCTTATTAGGTATAAGAACAATAAACTTTCCTGTATTCCTATAAAAATGATGATCATGATGCAGTACTTAAATGGCTCATTGTTCTGAAATGTGAAAATCCTCCTTGAAGTGAAGTCTATGTAAAGAAATAACTTGGACAATGCATTTCTAAATAAAACTGCCTAACACTGAGTGTGCATGACAAAAATTAGTCTAAAATAAATTAATATTGGTAAGTTCATTTACAAATATTAACATTATTTGTTGTTATATTGCATTTATTTCATATTATTGGTATTTCTATTAAAATGTCAGCTTCCACATAGAATATTCTGGTTTCCTAAAAATCTTCTGGTGTTGGATCATTATCTTATGGTCTGCTAGGGATGGGGGTAGGCAGGTCTGCTAACTTGACTATCGAGATACCTATTATTGTTATCATACCCCTTTTCACAAGGGGTATTTTAAAGTTCTTTGAGGAATTGGCATGAACAAATATGCATCATCATCATCATCATCAATATGCCTTTTTTCCACAACTGCTGTATGATTGTTGGCTGTGAACCAAAGTCTAGGCATCTTACCAAGATTCTGGGAGATCCAAGGTTGTATGTAGGATGTGGGCAATTCTGAGAAGTGCTTTTAATAGTGGGGTGGGTCTGTGGTTTTCAGATAGTTTTTTCAGATAGCCTTCCAATTCCAATGTTATGTTCTCCAAGCTTCTATCACTGCAGCTATTACTCTTACTTTTACTAGTATTTCTATCTGAAATTGGCTTGGTGCATCTATGCTCTTTCTGGGGCTTTTCCTCCATAGTTCTCACTTAGGCTTTTTGCCACTTTGTTGTGTCTTTTGGTGTATTCTGTTCCAGCCTAAAACTGACACTCAGATAGTATATGTTGTTTTAGTGGGTTTTTTTTTGTTTCATCCATGTTTTTGCAGAGTCTGCATTTAGAATAATTTGAGATTTTCTTGATTTTTTTTGTTTTGTTAATTTCGAGTTTAGTGATTAATCTTGATCTTCTGTTGTAAGTGCTTCTGTTTCTGCTTTCAAACCTGCCACTTTAAACCACCAGTATGTTGATTATTTTGTTGCTATTTCATCAGCTTGTCATACATACTGGCCATGGAGAGGTTTGGGGCTCGAACTATTTACTTATGTCTGTTTCATTTTCTTTTCTTCTATGTTTCTTTGTTTGTGGAGGTTGGTATAATCCACTTATCTTTTCTGCTTCTATCAGTGGCTCAACTTTGTTATTCCATATATAATCCACAAGGCCTATAATTTCTCCTTCAGTGACTTCTTTGATTTTCCTGAGTCCTCTGCCTCACATTTTCTGAGATACGTAGAGCTTGTCTACGTCTGCTTTTGGGGGTGGCACTGTGAGTAGTTTTGTTTTTCTGTCCAGATCATTTATTTCATTTGTTTTCCAGTCTATGATACCTCCAGTACAGCTGATTATAGGCATTGCATATATATTAAGGGCTTCATTTTGTTAGCCCCATCATCATCATCATTATTATTATTATTATTATTCAGCCATTCTCCATGACTTCTGTTGACTGTCATTTGTTAACCAAGATCTCAGAATGTTACCAAAATTCTGGGAGATTCAAGGTTTTATGGAGGATGTGGGCACTTCCGAGGAGCGCTGCAAGTCTGTGGTTTCCAGATTGTTTATTCAGATAGTCTTCAAATTCAGATGTTATGTTCCCCAAGGCTCCTATCACTACAGGTATCACTTCTGCTTTTGCATTCCACAGTCTCTGGATTTGTAATCTGGGATCCTGTTATTTTTCTATTTATTCTTTCTTTTGTTTTTATGTTTCTATCACTTGGAACAGCGACATCAATGATTGTTGGACTTATTGAGAGCTACAGTGTCATCTTCTTGCAGGAATCTCTTGATCTATTCTTATCTTGAACTCTGTAGTATATTATTATTAGTATTAGTATTATTATTACTTTTTTATAGATAAGTTCTATTGGGTTGCCAACAAATGTCAAGCACACAAGCCATGCTGCTACACCAGAGGAAGCACAGCTCCTGATGGAAATGTTGATGCGAGGTGACAGTGTGACCAGTGAGATTCTATTGCCGGCACCCTTGAAGCCTTCCTTATCAGCATCCAATCTTTTGTCAGGTGAGAGCAGCTCATGTTTGCAGAAGTTGCATGAAATACATAAAGAAATGTAAAAAAATCAGTGTGGAAAACATGTTTACATTTTGTGTGGGATAGATATAATTTATAACTCATTGCTTGTAGTTGTTTTGCTTGACCTATTGTGATGCGTAAATAAACCTTTGCAGACAAAGAAAATGATCAGAGCAGTAGTGCACCAAAACCTCTGCCCCGCAGTCGAACAACTTTTGACATGGACGAAGATAGCAGGGTTGTAGATGGAACATCTACACCTCGGCCATTTCCCACACCCCGAGCACGCAGCACAGACAATCTCCTAGAAGACAGAACTGCAAGTAAGAATACATCAGACGTACTGAAAGCTGCCTGGGCACCTGCACCTCAGCCTCGACCTCGGCCATCTGCTGTCAAGAGAGAAAGTCCCACTCATGATGTTGTGGCTAATGGCACAGCAGTGCTTTCGTTTGGAACAAATGTTAAAAGAGAGCACTTGGGTAGCGAGAGTCCTCCCCCTATACCCTCCCTTCGACCCAATCAGCGTGGGCAGAGCAGCGAAATTCGTCAGCAGAAGACAGAGTCTCTCAGTCAACCCCCACCTGTTCCTAATCGTGGTCCAACACCATCCCCTCCTGTTCCAGGAAACTTGCTGGATGCCCCTAATTTCCCATTGTCAGGGATCTCTGATGACCCTTTTGATGTGCGACATGTTCATGATCCTTTCAGCACTCGCAATGTTCCTGCTCACTTCCGCCAGTCCAGTCCCACAGATTTATATTTATCTGAGCACCACTCTGTGCAGAATAACTTTTCTTCTGCTACAAGTCAGCCTGACCCATTTGATACTAGTGTCTGTTCAGTGCTTCCTGCAAGTGAGCCAGACCCATTTGACACTAGTGCAGCTGTATCACAGCTCCGCCAACTGCATGAAGTTGATCCATTTGAAATGAGTAAAGTTAATTTTGAAACTAGGTCATTCAATTCTGAATCACCAGTAGCTCAAAGAAATGATTTACGATCACACAATTTAACCAGACATGATGCTATTAGTCCTATTGTTGGCTCTCTTTCCACCCCACCTATTGATAACTGTCCTAGACATCCACCCCCTCTGTTACCAGCATCTACCAGTTCTCCACCACCTCCACCTCCTCGGCGTGATCTCTTCCAGTCTGTTGTTCCATCTGCATCACCTCCAGCCTTTCAGCCTCCTCCTATACCCATTTTGTCAGAGACTGTTCGAATCTCAGAGTTTGCTCCTCCTGTTCCAGGCAGACCAGGTGGTCCTCCGCCTGTCCCACGGCGACCAACACCTCACTAAATCGTTGTTGCTCTGCACTGCTCAACACTTTCAGGCTCCTACTCTCATGTGTCATGCAAATGCACACAAGCATTTAGTTTCACCATGGAATACTTAGATATAAGAGCACCCTCCCCTAATAATTGGAAGGCCAAAGGGGGGTCCAGGCATCCTTTGTATGACCAACAATTCATGGAGGCTTGCAAAGTCATTCCGACAAATTAATTGAAAAGTTCATTTTGAAAGCAATCGGTGACTTTTGTGTTACTCAAGGAATTTCATGTTCTTGTGCAACTGTGGATTTTTTTGCCGGTGCAGATTGTCCTCTGATAGTCTTAATTTAATTCTTTCTTTGTTGAGTTTTGATACTTGTCATTTTATTTTTGAACCGTAATTAACTGCTTTTTGTTCAAGTCAGCATAATACTCCAAAATTGGTTCACTGCAGCAGCAGCTATTGTAGTCATTTTAGCCAGTTTTGCTTTGCAGTGTGAATATTTTCTTTCTGACTCTTGCAGCACCAAAAGGCAAAATTACTTAAAATAAAACTAAGAGAGCAGTTATATTCAGGAGAAAATAACTGCCAAGCTGCTTTGGTTTGACTGTGTTCAGTTTGTTATCTAGTTACCAGTTTATCCTGGATGTGAGCAGGTATCACTTCTGCTGATTTAAAATATTCTAAGGAGTAGTTGTAAAACTAGATTCTGAAGAGAATTTGGGTTTTGATATTAAATTTAGATTTTCCAGAACAATATTTGTTTCAAATAAATTGTGTACTCCTCATGTTAATGTCTTAAATTATGAAAATAGTTTTAATGCACACTAGAAGTAGTATTTTCATTTTTTTAAATTAAGTGTATTAATAAAGACCGTTTTGTTTTAGTCACCATGTTATTTTAAAGGATGGTGTGTTACACAAATCAACATTAATTTTAAAAAAATTATTAGATATTGTCATCTTGCATATTAATTAGGAGATGATTATTGGTTTAAGCTGTGTTATTGGATTTCTAAAAAATATAATTTTGTTGAAAAATGTCTTGGCTTAATATGGGGTTTCTGCATTAATTGGATGACAATTTAAATTGTCAGAAATCATATTTATTCTTTTATTCAGTTAATTAAATAGGAGTTTATCTCTTGGACGTTTAAAGATTTTATAATAGAAGACCTAGTCTTGTAACACTATCAGCATTAAGAAAAAATGTAAACCCTAAATTTTCTTAAATATTATAATTTTGAAATGACATGTCATTGTTTATTAAAACATTTTAAAATTGATACAGTGAAAGAATATATGATTGTACATGGAAGTTTGGGACACAAGTCTCACTTCAAAGTAGTGCACAGTTCTGATGTGTCAGTGAAATAAATCAGTAAGTGCACAGTTCTGATGTGTCAGTGAAATAAATCAGTAAGTGTAGTGTTCTGATGTGTCAGTGAAATAAATCAGTAAGTGCAGTTCTGATGTGAAAGTGAAATAAATGAGTAAGTGCACAGTTCTGATGTGTCAGTGAAATAAATCAGTAAGTGCAGTTCTGATGTGAAAGTGAAATAAATGAGTAAGTGCACAGTTCTGATGTGTCAGTGAAATAAATGAATAAGTGCACAGTTCTGATGTTTCAGTGAAATAAATCAGTAAGTGCACAGCTCTGATGTGTCAGTGAAATAAATCAGTAAGTGCACAGCTCTGATGTGTCAGTGAAATAAATCAGTAAGTTTACTAAGTATCATTGCATATCCACGATGTTTAATAATTAAGATGTTAAAAAATTCCTACAAAGTTTGGTTTAATAACAATTATATTTACTTCTTTTTGTGGGAGTCAAACCCCAAAGTGCAAAGAAAATATTTAAAATATAATGCATATTATGATCTGTTGATTGTGAAAGGTATTCATTTCTAAACCCACTAGCATTTGTACTAAATCTGATGCATATTATATAGTAAATTTATGTAATTGTTTGAATGCATATTCTCCAAAATAAAAAGTTACTGGCAAGAAAAAAACTTTCTTTACGAAATCTTATAAAAATAATGGAAAGAGATAAATGGAATCTGTTTTGTGTGTATTTTGTAGCTAAATATGTTCACTTTTATAAAACTGTATCAGTTCACTTTTGTCATGAGTAAGTCTTGAATTCACTTGCATGGTCATAAACCCATGCACATACATGCTTTCAGAAAATATTCAAATGTTCCAAACAGACAACACAATGGCAGTGTAGTCTTAATGCCAAGCAGTTGAACTCTGATGCACACGTTTATCAGCTCTCAGAAAATATTTAGGTGTTCCAAACAGACAAACAAATTGGCAGTATAGTCTTAGTGTCATGCAGCTGAACTTGAGTGATTAATTGACCTGTCAAATATCATCAGTTGGATCATGATTTGTCCTGATGGAATGCATAGTGATGTCCCCTCTAATACTTTTAGTGGCAACACCTGTTCATTGAGATCCCCTGTACCTGTTAAAGTTGTTATGAGTGGAGGTGGCTGTTAGATCCCCTGTAAATGGAAATGCTGTTTTAAATTGAAGGAGATGTATAGTGACATCCCTGTAATGGTATGTATATTTACTTCACATATATTCAGGTTACCAAACTTCCATATTTGTGTAAATATAATATGAATATTTTTGTATAGTTATGTTAGAATATGTTGTGTTACAACTGTTATGTGCTGTTAAGATGCTTGTATCACATACAATTAAAAAATACTTTTAACTGCAAAGGCACTTTTACCACAAAAGAGTACCTTGTTATTATAATATTAAGCATAATACCGCAAAATTGCATTTTTTCTCTATATTTTACCTGAACTAAAGCTGTTAAATTTGGTGTCCAATGAATGAAATTATAAATCTTAGTCACTGAGTTAATTTGGTTTACATTTCAATTAGTCATAAGTGTCTTCTTAGAATAGAACTGCTTTTTTTGTGTGGTTTATTTAAATGTAGAGTTAGAATGTTGGAAAGTTAACACAGTCAATAGCAAAAAAGTAATGGATTACTTCTACTTCTAGTGAGACTACACTCTTAGTAGACCAACACTAAACCCCCAAAGCAGTTATTTCCCCTTATTTAAAAAAAAAAAGTATTATTATTATTATTAGGTCCACATTAATTATAGCTCTCGTAGCATATTTATTTGGAAATTTATGGTGTTGGACATACAGAAAAGACAGCTTTCTCAAACTGAGGGCCACTGCTGTTGTTGGTTGAAAGTAGTAAAATTATTATTATTATTTAAAGTATAAATAACAGAAATATAATAGATTTAATCATCATTAAGTTTATTCTTTTAATTTTTCAGTTTGAATTAATTTAGATTTTCTTTGGAATTTAAAAAAATTCTAGTTTGATTTTTTTGTGCATAAATTATTTTGTTTTTATTTATACAGTCAACAAATTTTAATTATAATTAACACTAAATATAATAATGATTCTATAAGTTTCTATAAAATAAAAACCATCTCAACAGCAAGTATTCTTATTATGGTAAAAAAAAAACTCCAATGTAGGGGAGAGGTGAATAAGATTCTAATCACAATGAGAATAAAGTAGTAATTTTGACCCTGTCATGTCCATTAATCTCTTAACTATACTCAGTTTATCTATAATACACAGAAATGTTAACACCTTATTTATTTCATCATTAAAAAATTAATAAGTTTGGTTTTTAAAAAGTGTATTTAATCGTGAATGTTGAATTGGTTGATTTTTAATTTGTGGTGGTAGAGTATAATAGCACTGAATTTTCTGAAAGTGACAGTCCTTTCTTTCAATCTGAAGCCAGGTTATATTTCATTGTCAGTAAAATTATATAGTAAGGTTATAAGACTAAATTTGGAATTTTGTAATATTGCAGAGAGGTACATAGTACTTTTAGTAGTAAAACTAAAACTATGTGTTAAGGTTAGTTATAAGTCTAAATTATGAAATTCTTTAAATGTCGGTAGAGAGAGAGAGGAGGTACATAGTAGTAAAACTATGAGGTTGGTTATAAGACTAAATTTTGAAATTCTTTAAATGCCAGTAGAGAGAGATATATATATATATATAGTAGAAAAATTACATGTAAAGATTGGTTACAAGATTAAATTTTGAAGTTCTTTAAATGCCAGTAGAGAGAGAGGTCTATAGCAGAAAAATTATATGTAAAGGTTGGTTCTTGCACTAACCAAAACCAAGTTCTTTCCAAGAAATTTACCACTTGCATTGGCCATTTTTAATGATATATTTATTATTTTTGAGGCACTAATAGGCTAACCAAAGTTACTTAACTAGCTAAGTGGTAGGTACAGCTCGGAATCTGCTACTAAGGGAAGGTCATCAGGTGTGTCTGTTAAGAGCAAGATTTGAATTTGCATTGGCTCAGAAAATAACAAGAAACTTTTAAAGAGAACATATCCATACATTTTTGTGACCTCATAAGTTTTCCTGTAAACATTAATTTAAAATAACTGTGACCTTTTCAATAAGTGTGACTAGTACTAAGTAGTAGTAATCATGAATTTCAAACAAATGTCTTTATCAAATAATCTAAAATTTAGAGTAATTGTGATCCTACAATTCTTATCTGTAGTAAATATTTTAACTGTGACCTTATATATATATCTGGTAATCATAAATTTAAAATAAAATAATTGTGATCTTAATAATCTGTCTGTAATTAATATTAACTGTGACTTTATCTTTATAAATCATATTAATATTGTATTTGTTAACTGTGCCCCCCCTCTGTGTATATTATAATAAATTTAAAATAACTGTGACTTCACACAAGACATTTTGACTGATTTATGATACTTAATATTCACGTCGTTCTTTTAACTTGAACTTGGCATTTGTGAAGCAGTGGTAAACTCTGTTTTGAACTGTGATATGTTATTGGAACCAAATGGCAGGAACATGCATTTGTGTTGTTGTTAATGTGTACCACACCATTAAGTACTCTCTAAGACAGTGATATGTAAAATAGTTTTTCAAAATGGTGCAAACACATTCAATTAATCAAATGGCAATTGGGTATATAGAATTAGTTCATTATATTAATATTATAGTTGTTCCAACCATTATGACTGGGAATAGCTGCTAATACATTCTGTTACAAAGGTGCAAGATGTAAGTTAAGATATTGCAATAAGTGTGTGTTTGTCAAAACATTGCAATGAGTATATGTTTTGTTAAAACATTCATATATAAATGTATGTAAAGTTACAGAGACGAATTGAAAAATCTGTACAAGATTTTTTAATACTGTGGGTGATCAGTTAGTTGATAAAAACAAAAATTATATTGCCGTCTTTTTTAGTAATATATATAATTCAATTTTTTTATAAATGTACTACAGGTGTCCTTTCATATATTTTGGTTCTGGAATCTATGTACAAAAATTGGACCTACAAAAGTAAAACAATGGACTTTTAGTGTTATAAGAAAGTTCTGTTAATGAACCTTTAAAATCTTATAAATTCTGCAATAAATTATACCAATGTATATTCTTTACTTGGGTATTATTCAAGTTATATATGTTTATTTAAAAACATAACCCCCATCTAATGAAATATAGAAGAAAAAAAATATCTGTTTGTATTTTTGCTGATATGTGATAAATTTGAATTCAATATACAAATATGGTTTAGGGGGACCACTCAGTAGCTCAAATGTTCATTTTTCTTTTCACATATTTATCAAGTTTGAATCTAGCTTTTTTTATGAATGCAGTTTAGGGAGACAAGGTGATATCTCAAACATTCTTCTTTCTCAGAAAGACAATTTAGGAGTGTCTTATAATGTATGAAAGTGAAACATTTTATATAAATATATATATACACACATACACAAATGCACACTCTCAGATATATATACACTTTACTAAACTTTTGGAGATTTCAACATTCTTGCAACTATCACTTTATATATTCACACAACTCAACATTTGCATTATTATTGAGTGTCAAAACCACAGGTTGACCTGAATCTTGTTTGACCTTTAGCATTTTAAACCCCTGGTTTTAACCACTTGTTATTAACATCCATTTTTACAGAAATTTTGTTTCAAAATAAAAATTAGATCAGTAATGTATTCTTTGAGTTGATGTCTTTTATTTAGATTGTTTTTCTTGTGCAATTGATTAGTTGTTTGTCAGCATTATATATACATGTATATATATATGACTGGTTCATTTTCATGTACATTTGAAAGTAGTTTCTAAAATGTTTGATCACTATTTTACAATGATTTTCTATAATATACAGGTCAATGTCTCTTTTAAAAATTATGTTTTATAATTATTTTGCTATTAACATACACAGAAAGCATCAACATTCAGCCATTATTTTATCTTATCTCACTTAATATTTGATGTCAGTCTGCTGTTTTTATTTTTAAAAAAAAATTGTTTTACACAATTTTATGGTAATCACCAATGGTAGTCAATTATGTCCTTTGATATAATGAACAAATTTTACACATATGAAATTTCTATTTACATTCCAGTTCATTTGTTTCTTGTGTTATGTCTGTAAAAGGTGATGTTTGCCATTCCAGATTTGTAAATTCTCTAACAGGAGTGACAAATATATTTTTTGTTGTTGAAATGTTTGTTTTTAGAAAAATTGTAATTGTGCTGAGCACAGACTGTTTTATAATGGAGATTTTTGATTACACTAGTGGATGCACAATAAACTTGACATATTGTAAGGTTAATCCAAATAAGGATTTATCTTTATGATTAATCCATTTTGAACTGTTACTTTTATGTTTGGGGTTAATCCTAGCACGGACAGTTTTATTTATGATTGAGGTTAATCATACCATGGAATCTGTAAAAAAATAATCCAAAACATATATTGGTATTGGGGTTTAATTCCAACATAGAGAGCTGCACTCGTGTTTAAAGTTAATCCTAACAAGAGGAGCAGTATTTATGTGATGTTAACCCTGATAGGGAGAGCTACCGGTATATATGCGTATGAGGTTAATCTTGACAGGTAGAAGGGTCATTATGTATGAGGTTAACCCAGACATGAAGAACTATATTTATATAGAAGAGTCATTATATATGAGGTTAATCCAGTCATGAAGAACTGTATTTATATAGAAGAGTCATTTTATATGAGGTTAATCCTGACACGTTGAACTATTTATATAAACAAGTCATTATGTATGAGGTTAATCCTGAGATGAAAAACTGTATTTATATAGAGGAGTCATTATGTAAGAGATTACTCCTGACATGAAGAGCTGCAGGCATGCAGTTACCCTGACGGGGAAAGCTGTATGGTATGAATCAGTTGAGACTGAAATGAAGAACTGTATTTATGTTTAAGGTTATTTTGACATGAAGTGTATTTATTTATTTTAGGTAAATCCTGAGAGGGAAAGCTGACATGAAGAGCTGTATTGAAGTATACAGCTATCTTGACATGAAGTGTATTTATGTATGAGGTTAATCCTGACAGAGGAAATGGTATGTACGCAGTTGAGCCTGACAGTGCTGTATTATGTTGATTACATAAGTTGATTCTGACAGGCTAGAAGATGAATCCTAACAGGGAGAACTGTGTTTACTAATGAGGTTAATCCTATATGGAATAGTTGTGTTGTATCTTGTAAAATCAATGACAATTGTAATCTATACTCAGTAAAACTGCAGCAACTAAACAGCAAATTGTTTTGGGCAACATTTATGATTGTGGAATGCCCATAATGCTTGGATAGTGTGTTAAGTTAATTAGCAAGAGGAATTTTGTTTTAAACTTTCTTATGAACTAAAAAGAGTGACTTTCTTGAAGTTGAAGCTTTGCTAACATTTCCCATGCATTTTTTTCCATATGTAGACAAATTTCATTTTTAAAAAAAAATTCTTGGGTTTTTGCATGGTGTGAATATTTTCATACTTTAATTGGGTTAACAAACTCAGATTACCATCAACATTACTCCTTAATGTTTCATCTCTGTGTCTAATATTTTCATTATTTGAGGTGGTTAAGGGCATTTAAGAAGCATAAAGTACTTTTTTAAAATAAGATTTCTTCATTTATACGTGAACTTTTCCCCTTTGTGAATGGCCAAATTACAAAATAAATAAATTTTAAAAAACAGCTGGTGTTTAAAATCCAAGTGTAACAGTAACACACAAATCACTTTCAGATGCAGTCTGCAACTGTAAAGAAACAAAATCATTAGCCGAAGTGATTCACTCTTTAATTTCTTCACTTCATTATGAGAAAATAAATATATAAATAAAGTTGAACTGCACAAGAAAAGTATATTCAAAGTCTCTCTAGAACAGTTAGGATGGAGTCTACCATGGCTCACAAAATTTCCTTTCACCCTCTTCTCAAGATGTAATTGTAAAGAGTGTAGGGCTTGTTGATTGTAAATATTTGTGCACAAGGCATTACATTATATTTTTATGGACTGCACAAGAATCTATTTCAAGATTTTTCATGATCCCCCAAAATCTAAAATATGTTCAGTCTCATGGAGGCTGTATCATTAACAATGGGATCCTATTCTCATTGTGCAGTTCCATAAAAACAATGCAATTTTATTTTCAGTACCAGAAGAACTAAGTTATGTACTGAAATTAAAAAATATCAAGGGACTTTTTAAAGAAGAACAAAATAAAAACATATCATCCCAAACTTTGCTTCACCAAATCGGGAGTTTAAAAACTCATCAAGTGTGTTCAGAGTTATATAACCCTTAGCTTTTGTAGGTTATCAAGCTTGACTATGAACATTTATTTTATGCAGAGTATGAGCTTTCCTTTTTTTCTTGGAAATTTTTTTTAATACAGAAGCATTCTAAACATTATCTGCTTTACTTATTTTCTCCCTTCCCATATTAATAAGTATTAAAGATAGCAAACTTTTCTTGTTTATGAAGACTGTTGTGCTTTTGGTCATGGTGGCAGTGAAGGGTCCCTAATTTAAGTTTGAGGTGCTGTGATAGAAATGGGACTTATATTAATCGTTAGGCGAAGCAGGCTGGTTTTAATGAGAGACCTGTTGTGGTTCTGAGATCTAATGAATGCAAAAGGTTTGCCTAAACATTTTGTTTCTCTCCAACATGCCAGAAAAGCTGTGTAGTTAGCCATAAATAAATATCACACACTCTCTTTTATGATTGCTTTGTTTTGTTGTGAAAGTGTGCAAGTGGTTGATTGCATGATGGTGGACAACTGGTTGCACTATGGTGTATACATGGTTTTGTGATGGCATGCAAATAGTGAGATGCTGAAGGAAATAGAAAATGTTTGCACCAAAAGAATTAGTACTTGTTGCTAAATCAAGGGAGGTAATTGCCATTGATTGCTAACTCTTGATTATATCTCCTGGTTATTGCTAAAACTTCATTAAAGAAATATATGTACAAACTTTACATCCAAGTGCAAAAATAATGACTAAAAGAATATACAGTGATAGGGTTTCAGAGAAATGATCAATCAGTCTCAGACAATAACTGTGTAAGCACCTGAGTTTACCAGGAACCAAGATTTCCAATATATCAGAAGAGATACTAAAAATGACAACCAAACATCTAGATGAGAAAAACTAACACCTAAGAGTTCTGGCACTTGACTTGTTTGTTATCCTGAGATATTTTCCTATGGAATATAAATATTTTAAAAATCGTTCTAACTGCAGAAATACTGTGTGACAGTAAATGTTTGTCTTTAATGTTGTGGAAGAAAGAAAACATTTATAGTGTCTGCATATCTGCCAAGTGAGACAGAAGAGTGGTGTCTGCTGGATAATTATTAATAACATAAATTAAGATTCTCATCATGTGTAATTAGTTATGGATGATTAATTAAATAATAATAATCATAACCATTAACTATGTGGTTTGGCGCCACACTATTGAAATGATTTCATCCTAAGCTTAAAATAATCCACACCTACACATCATAAATGATATATATTTTGTAATGTATTCATATGCTAATTTTATGTGCAGTATAAACATTATTAGAAAACTAGCAATAGTAAGTACTGTATATACTCAAATATTGGTGGAGAAATTTGTTCATCTTTTGAAACAATAAATACTGAACTTTGACTTACAGTTGAATCACAAAATCTGCCAACAATAATTTAGGGTAAAATCATAAAATGTGAACGTATAATCATTACTTGTGGATTACCACTCTTTGTCAACAAAGCCTTTATTATCGCTCATGAGTATAGAAATATTAGCATACTATTCACTAATATATTTATAGCATGCAAGTTTACTTCAACATTTCAGATGGTGAGGTGAGATTGACAGGTCAGGTTGGAAAAGTAAGGCTCGTCGAATGCAGAGATCATATTTCTATTTAATATTTAGTACAGGCCTTTGACTTATTCTCGGATGATGAATTCTGGACTCAGCCCTTAGTTTTAGGTTTCGACTTACTCAACTCAATCAATGTTCAAGTACATACAGTGCAATTATAGTTGATCTGTTTAAGTTTTAACAAAAAAATTAAAAAAATTAAACCCAAGAAACCTAAAAAGCCTTGGAAAACAAGATTAAAAATAAACACTAGACTTAATTAATTATCTTTGAAGTCCATACCCTTTCACTTCATTTAGGTTTGATCCTTGAAAAACCTCTTCTGCAGAATGCGAACAGTCCATTTCAGGTCTCTGCTTTGATGGAGTGTGGTTATTTGAGTTGAATGAACTACAGCCACTTGTTACTAGGGAACCAAACTGAGAAGATTTGCTACAGTTTGTCATTTTCTCAACTTCATCTTGGATTCCTTCCTTGTCATGTAATTCTTCTCTTTTTGACTTCCTACTGCTTTGTTTTTTGTCACCCATTAATTTCTCTTCAGTCTTGGCCACTTTCTTTGAATTCTTCATGGATTCTATTGTTTTTTCATTTGCAAACTCAAGTGTTTCACCCTTTTTCTTTTTCTCTTTTGATGTTTTAGTTTTCAAGGTCTTGACTTCGTTTGCACTACCCATGTTTCCATTTACTACAACAGTTTGTTTTAGATCCTCCTGACAAATGCTTTCTCCTTTTTTAACTTTTCTCTTGTCTATCCTTTCTGTTTTGTAAATGCATACATCTTTTTTGTTGGTATCCATTTCCTCTATTCCATTATTCACATCTTCTATATGTTCTGTAGGAGGCATTGTCTGAATTGTGTTTTCTTTTCTTTTACGTTTCTTTGTATTCTCCAAGCTGTCAACGGAATTTATTTTGTCTGTCTTTTGCTGCCTGACAGTATTCTGATGTCTGGTATCATGCTTGTGACCTGTGCTTGTGCACGGCTTTATGCTGTCTGTTGTACTGCTAGCTTGACTTTCCATAAGGTCATCTACAAGCTTGCCTAATTTAGCTCTTTTGCTTTTTCGTTTTTTTTCAAGATTTTCTTCTTTTTGAATGATGAAATGTGAGTCCGATTGTCCAGATGTTTTTTTTTCACTATCCACAGCAATATCCTCTACTGATTCATTTTGTTTGCGTTTCTTGGAATGCTTTTTATTGACTGTTGTGAAGTCACTTTCTTCATTCTTTTTGCAGTTTGTCTCTACTTGTTCTTCTGCTAAGCTTGATTTCGAGGCAAATGCTTCTGCATTTCTCTCCTCCTGGGAGTAGACATGATTATCAGTAATTTCAAGCGTTTCTTTCCTCTTCAATTTCTTTTCGTGCTTTTCTCCTACCATTAAGTTTATACTGTCTGTGTTGCTTACATCACAGATTACATTTTGTTTTTCGAGGCAAATGTCTTCAGCACCAAACGAGAACCTAACAGTCTTTTTAGTGATCACTATGGCATCATTTTGATCTTCCACAGATTTTGACTTTTTCTTCTTTTTCCCCTTCTTTCTGACCTTCATTTCATCCTTAGCATTACTGGAATCTTGAACACCAATTTCGTCAACAGCGGTTTGATCATTATCAGGATCAGATGTGGAGTTGTCATTAGCATTATTTCCTCGCTGTTTCTTCAACTCGTCTAACTTCTGTGCAAAGTATTCCTGTATGCTGGAGCTGCTGGTGATTGTTTTAAAACCATGGTGATTAACTTTGCTGTCTGGAGTTCCTTCCTGGCCAGGAGTTGCATTTCTTTCAGCTGAGGCAGCCTGCAAGAGAAGAGAAAATTTTAAACAAAATCTTCATGATCTTATATATCAGTCTGAGGGCCTGATACCACTCTCTGGACATGGTAATTCCAAGAAACGCTTTCACCAACTCTGAATATGGACATTAAAATCTATCCATGCTAATAAATGGCTCAGTATTCCTATGGGGATGTAAAAATGGTACAGTATTCTTTTTGGGATATAAAATAATGATACAATATTCTTTTGGGATGTAAAAATGCTAAAGTATTCATTTTTGGGGGTGGGTGGGGAGGGGAGGGGATAAAAATGATCATTCTGCTTTGGGAATATTTCAATGGTACAATATTCCTTTTCAGGAGATGTAAAAATTGTATAATATTATTTTTTGGATATAGAAATTGTATAATACTCCTTTTTGGGGGATAAAAAAAAATAAAAGAACAAGGTGGCAGTGGTTGATTTATACGTTAGGTAAAATATTTTTTTAAAACAAAAGCTGCAATTATTATGTTAAAGGAAAAAAGTAATAAAACCCAAGTATTTCTTATTATCACAACAAAGACAAATATATAGTCAGTTCTTTTGGTTTACCTGAACCAATTATTATATATTCTATGTTAACATTTGTCCTCAACTCCCCACTCCCACCCATTTGTTGGCATTCTTTCGCTAGTGAGTTGCCATAACAAACTGTGAGTTACTCATGGCTACAATTTTTGAGGGTTGCTTCCTCAGCTTATTCTACTTCATTATAATACAAGCTCACAAAAATGTCAGTTTTCAGAATAAACTGATTCATGTAAAATTATTTTATAATACATTTTTTCTTTTTATTGCCAGGTAAGAACCATGATACAGAATGCCAAAAACGTGTTTGTTTGGTTTTTTTTATCTAAGTGTCATGGAAATCTGAAGTGTTACTGTTAATATGCCAATTTTTATTTTAAAAGCTTGACTGAAATTTTGTTTTTAATTTCACGTGCACATTAAACTTTAAAGTAATAGAAGAATACTGGGTAGTCCCAACCAATTTTTCAAATTTGGTAAAATTAATGTGTTTACATAATAGTATTAGATGATATAACGTTGCTTGCAAAATTCAAGTAGTTTATGAAATAAGGTCATTTGAATATACAAGTTAGTAGCCATCAGTTTATGAGATAAATAAATGATCATTTTGATATATTGTAAAAAATAAAAATTTTCAGTTATGAAATGGCAAAGTAAAAATTATAACAGAAGGGTATATTCTAAATGATAAAAACACAAGTTCTTTTCAGAAAATGTATTAACTATTACATGTATATTTTACAAAATGTGTAACAACAGCTCTTCCTTATGTAAACATGCTTGTAATATATTATAAAGTACATATTCAAGACATCCTAATATTCAAATAAGTGGCTTAAAATGTATTTTTTCTGTATTTAAAACATTAAAGTACCAAGGAGTTTTAGACCATTTTTTTCCAAAGACACTGATCTAAAAGCCAGTAATATATGAGGCCTCAAACATTGCCAAACAAGCAAATTTACAATATTTCAAATAAAGATGAAAAAAGCATTGACAAAAATTATAAAATGTTACATCTCTGAAACTATATAACTTACAGACATGGTTCAAGTATTAAAAGAAAAGGAATTAATATGAAACAATTATTTTATGCTCTCTGTTTGAATTTTTGCAATCTGTTATTATATAACAATGTCTACAGAATTATGTGAATATTTTTAAAGTGGTAACTTGTTGCACTGCAATATGCTTTATTTTCAGGGGGAATGAATGCATATTATATATATAATTACACATATATCATTTAGACAACAACATTTTAATTTGTAAATAAAATAAAAAAATTTATAACTCTACACATATAGCATTTACAATTGGAATTGTATTGTGTGTTTATGAATACACATATATTATTATAATATGCTAAAGAAAATTAATATGCATGCATGGAAAGTTATGAAAGTTTATACAACTAATTACATCAGCATTCATAACTGTACTTCCATTAACATAGAAAGATTTTTACTGTGTATATGACTGACATATTTATCAAATCTAGATGTAGTCCACATTCTGCCAATAACAGCAACTCAATATTCCATACAAAATAAACTATGATAATCACAGACTTGCATCAGACACACATTACAAAATAATATATATAAAAATAAAAGTTAAACTTAAGGAAGTAAATATCATATACCTCAGAGTCCGACTGATTAGCAGACGAGATCAGCTGTCCATTTCTTTTGCCAAAGATACAATCAAGGTCCTGTGAAGACCGTCCTGACAAGTCTTTACCTCGGGTAAACTTATGATAGCTGCATAGAAGATAAAATGTAGACAGACACCAGATTAATTCAGTAGTTTTAGTCTTTTTCTTAATTTAATGAAATACGCCAACTGTACCTAATTTAATGCGATCGTACATGATTCCACTCACTCTCTCACAAATAAAAAATATATTAATGAAAAGTTGGAAGATAGTTTTATTCAACAAACTATTTCACAAGCATGATAAATACAGAACATAAACACAGCACTTGTGACAAAATGGTAAACTTTACGGAATTTAGTAGTTGTCCGCTATCATCATATAGAGGCTGGTTCTACCTACACAGACTATTAGACATGTCCATTAACTGATTCTGCATAATGTATTATTAATTGAAAGTGAAACACAAACAATTTCACCACTCACTGAACTCTGCTACGTGACGATTTTGACTTTTCTTCTAAACTCACAATTGCCGGCTTCACCTCCAGGGAAGTGGATGTGGTTTCAGTTTGGGCTTGGTTAAGTGACTCCAGAATAGAATTAAAATCATCTTGGTGGGCAATCCAGGTTTCTGCATGTTGTTTGCTGCAGCCAACACCTATTAATACAAGCACACACACACCCACACACAATTAAAAAAAAATAAAAAAACCAAAGCAACTTAAAATTTAAATTTGAAACTCTGAGAAAATGAAAATAACAGATTATAACCATGCTGAGTACCTGATCATTTATAAGATGATTCAATGAGCAGACAGATGCCTACCTCGAGCATCATTATTCAGCCTAAAGACCGTTGCTACATTGTCTCTGCGACCATCTTCATTTGCTCCAAGACCTTTTCCTTTGCTCCAACCCATGCGCTCCAGCATCCGCTGGCCAAACTTACTCTCATCTGTAACATTAAAAAAAAAAAATTACAATCATGCAAAAGCTACTGATAAATTTCATATACTGGTATATTTCATATTCACAGTTCTAACTGGTTTCAAAAATGAATAATGTGTGTTCAGAGGAATGCAATCATTAAAAGTGAGGCATCTTCAGTTTTTAGAATTAAAAATAAAAAGTCAATCATTACATTTAAACTGATTTTTACTGTTGTCAATCCTGTAATAATAAGAGGCCAAAACTACAGGTAACATGTGCTCTGTTATGAGATCTAATGAAAACTGGTACAGCTGCATAACTGTTAAAACCAAATCAAGTATTAAGGTTTAAACTGATGTGTCTAGTATTTTATTTTTAGTAAGCCTGTTAACACTACTTCTCATACAATGATGTACAAGGCACTTGTTTTAGGATCTGATGATGGAATCTTACATCAAATGCTGAGCTGAAAACTTTTAAAAACTGGCTATTTAATATATATATACAGGGTGGCCCAAAAGTAGGTTTACAGTTATCAGACTATTTATTTGAAAATTCAACACTAGAACAGCGGGAAATTCGTTATACCTGTTAACATAAACATAAACAATTTAATCTCTCAGAAGCTCAAAATGTTCTCCTTCAACATTGCAACATTCTTCAAATCTCAAATCAAAAAGGTAGTTTAATAATTGTAAACCTACTTTTGGGCCACCCTGTATATGGCCAATATTCAATTGATTCATTGAATGTCTTTAATCATTATTTAATCAACTGAAATCAAATTTGACAAGTCAGAAAAAAGATTTGCTGCATTTTCAATTGTTATACAGCTCTCCTGATAAATTAAATTAAATGTTCAATACTTTTGTTAAATCTTAGATATAAAAAGAAAACTTTTTAAAAAGGCAGTTAAAACTAAAAATAGTATTTGCTACTGATACATCTTCCAACGATAATGTTGTCTGCTGCAAATACATTTGCCTAAACATAACAGTCAAAGTTGGAATAAGAAAGTTAATGCATCAAATCTAACCCATCTGATCACCACCTTAACTATCTTTATGATAATCCAAATTTCTTACTTTCAAAGTATCTATATTTATGTAAGATTTAAAAAAATGGCAACTTCACTCTATCTGTTACTTTGTTACTTTTTGTTAGTGTTATGCGATAATACAAAACTGCTGTAAATTTCAAATAAAGTACATACGTAAAGTATCTCAGTTTCTGTTGTACACGATAGTAAATGATACTGTGTATCAAAGGTTTGCATTTTCTGTAAATCCAAATTACAAGTTATACTTATAGCCTATGTCTGAGATGTTATTTTAAATGTAAATTTTATTAAATTTTAAGTTAACGGTATGCATAAACATATATTGGGAAAGTTAGACATTAGACTGTAGTATATTCTGCTGGGACTTGAATGCCACCTAAGGCACCATTTACAATTTGCAGTATAAATTTCAAAAAATTAGGCTACAATATATGGTTATTTTGTTGTCTAAGAACACGTGTACTTGTATCACAAACGCGTGGACCATTTTAAATGAAACTACCCCACACATGAATAATGCCGATGGTAAAAATAAAGAAAGGATGGAAAACAATATAAAGAAGTTACCATTAAGCCAAGTCGTATTTCGAGGGTCTGCACTTAATTTTTGTTTTCGCTTAGGCTCAGCTAACATTGACATGTTTTTCACTTTTACGTGTTGAAGTCAGAAAAGACAATTAACGTTATTGGTTGATCATCAAATATTAATCCAATCAAAATGTCTGTTTTGGATTTAGATAATGTCGGAGGTCAAAGATTATGACTTCCAAGATTACGTCAATGACTGGCAGCAAGACCTACATGTGATCATCTAAGAGCTGGATAAAAATAGTTAATTATGCAAATCAAACCTTGCATCGGTCTACAAGCTTGAACCCGTCCGCTAGGTGGCGGAAGGATAGTCCAATCACTTTTATTGGAAAAAGGATTTGGCCAATCATAGACAACTTCCACACAACAACTATCTTCTGCTAAATTTGAATCGCGTTGGTAGGAAACGTCTTGCGTTGACACCTATTATAGTTAAAATTAGATGCATGTTCTTATATCTTCAAGATGACCACTGCTGTAAGAAAAGATGAAACCCGGCCAAAGGATGTGATCCCTGATGTAATTGTGGATCCATCGACTGGAAAGCGCTATTTAAAAGGTCGATTTCTTGGGAAGGTACGTTCAAAAGGAACGTGTCCAGTCTTGTTATGGAATGAACCAATAAGAATCTATGCATTTCTTGCTCAGTAACCTTTTTTTCCATGTGAATTATTAGTTATAATTGTTATTAGTTTTGCTTATTTTTGTGTAGTTATAATTTAAGGAAAAACCAGTTGACCACCTTTTTTTTAGCTTTGTATTCACTATCAAGGTGGGGTTTTTTTTCATGATACTGTTCAAATTTTAAATCAGAACAATGCCACATACGTGAACTGGTCAGTAGCCTCTACCACCAGTGCAAATTGCTGCTGGAGGATTCCTGTTTGTATGCCTCCCCCCCCCCCAACAAATATAGTAATAAAATATTTAATTTCAAAGTGCATAGACAATCAGACTTTCACATAGCCTGTAATGGAAAGTGTAACTAAGTGCACCATATATATTATATAATATAGGCCTATGTACAACGTATTTTATTTAAACTACAGGAAGTTGAATTGTACTTACTTTGCTGCACACTTTTAAATAGTAATGGCTTTCTAAAATCCCTGAATTTATATTTATTGTATTTTTATTAATTAGGTTTTTTAACCTAACATTGTAACAAGTATAACTAATTATAACATACATTTGGGCCTTTTAGCTTTAATTAGTGTGAACATTTGCACTTTTATTATGTTGCTGTACTCATCTTTATAATTTTTTTTAAGTGTAGCAATTTATACAAGAAATAGTCCTTTACTGTGTGCAGGGCTCATATTGATATTGTTTAAACTTTCTCAAGCTTAATTTTACTTTTGAATTTCCAGTGCAAAAATGTGAATATTCAAAATGAAAACATTTTTTTTTCTTTTTGAAAGGAGCTTAATTAAATTATTAGTAATGAACATTGTTACTGACATTGAGTCTACTTTGATTAGAGCTTAGCACAAAACATATACATGTTTTATTATTATTATGATTCCTATATCAGTATATGTAATACATTTTATGCTATGTATAATTATAATATAGTGTGTTCTATCAAATCTTTATTGTCCTCTTTCGTGATTTTTGTAACCTGTACAATTTTATAAAATAATAAGCATAATTAATACAGATATAATTGTAATTTAGTCTATAGGCTGCAGAACTTATGAGTTATATTAATGTTGTACTTATAGCTAAAGCCATTATCATATAAATTTATAAAAATTAATTTGATCATTTTAGAAGCTTAAAAATATTAAAAGTAATTCAACTTATTATTGCCATGCAATACAGCTGAAATTGGTTACATTTTACAATCGTTTTATAAATTTAAGTCATTGCCAGGCAGCACACCTGAAATTTAATTGGTTAAATTTTATAATCTTTCTATAGTATTAATGTTAAGTCATTGCCATGACAGTACAATTAGCCTATATGTTTGGATACTGTGTTCTGATAATTTGAAAGGTTCATTCCATTCCAAGAAAGTCTTAACTGTAAAACTGAGCATTATACTTTTTAAAAAAAGTTTTATTTTATTAATTAAACTGAAGATAAAATAATGATGATTATAAAAAAAAAATGTTATAGTCAGCTTACACTCTTCTTGAAATTGAAGAACAGAGCTTTTTTAATTTGGTTATTACACTTAATATAAAATTATATACAAACTACTAACCAAAATTTTTCTTACTTAGTGAAAATCTGGCTAGTAGAACAATAGAACTAGAACAGTAGAAGGCTGTAAATTTTATTATTATATATATATAATTGATGAACTAGGATTAAAGTACAAAAGTAATGGATCTCTCAAACCCATTTACTTATTTATGCAGTACTGTCGGTGATAATAAAGATATGATCAATAGATTTTAATTTTTGCTTTTTCAGACAAGTTTGTTTACTAATGACATCATGATATGACAACATATTAAAAATGAAATATCAGTAATATATGCAAATGCTTGTTAGATTGGATGATCAAATGGCACCAAGCACAGTGACCCAACATTGGCAGTCTCACTTGAAGGCATGTGTGTTGTGAATATATTACTATTAATGATGAACAGCAATTGTAATTTGAAAAACATATTAATTTTGAAAATTATTAAAATCAAGTCACTATTAATTATCTATTAAAATAATGTGGTTTTGAGGTTAATGTTTGTATGATACTATAGTCCCTCTCTAAGCACATAGTATATGATTAAATATTTGAGACATTTTAATAAAACTTAATTTTGTAGGTTTCTTATTTTTTACTTACAGGGAGGTTTTGCAAAATGTTTTGAACTAACAGACCTTGACACAAAAGATATATATGCAGGGAAAATAGTCTCCAAATCACTGCTTGTGAAGCAACATCAGAAGGACAAGGTATTGGAATCTGAGTTGAAAGAAAGTATAATATGCATGTACAATAAGGAATCTCATATAGGTCATTCTCTGTATGAGTATACCATTTTGTGACATGAATTTTAAAAAAAATAATATTTTGATTGCATCGATTGTTTAAATAAGCACATGGCATTTATGTGGATATGTCAATGTTTGTTAAGAGAATAAAAGTTTTGGATCTGATTTTATGTGTAAAAGAAGTGACAACCAAAAAAAAAAAAATAGCCTTTTTGTCAATTCATATCAGTCTTAAAAAGCCTTTGAAAAATGAGAACCATCTTTAAAGTGCTTGAATTTTATTTTGTCCTTGAAAAGCACTTGAATTTGCCTACAAATCCTTGAATTGAGAAATCCTTCTTTTTTATTTTTAAAGAAATAACCTACTACTTTTTCTTCTCCATCAGAATGCTTAAGCATGTTTTTTAAAAAAAAACAAAATGCTTTGAAGATATTTGCAAGTCATCACTGAGTTTTTGATAATTTAGCATTCACTTCAGCCTTTCTTGTATATTGTACTAAAGCCTGAAATAGGATACCAAGAATTCCAACTTGGAGCTCTGTGAACGTTTGGAAACTATATAACTAATATATAATATAATAATTAATATATATATTTTTTTCAATTCCAGAATAGGACTTATTCTCAAGAATAGTAGTCATTTTTAATTTTGTTGTTTATTTGGTTCAGAAATATTTTTTCTTTGTATGGTTTGTAAACAGCTCTCAGTCAACTCAAAGAAATTATTTGCATATTACTAAACCAAATAAAGAATTCAGAGAAGCAAGTAAATAAGAAATAGATAGCCATAAGGTCAGCACATGGTCAAAAAAATGACAGTTTTGGATCTTCTGAATTTATTAGAAAATGTGAGGCAGTTTTTAAACTGCCAACAAATCTAAAATAAAGAATTTTGTTTTTCATTTTCTGATTTCCTGTTCTTCCAACTTGCGTTATATACAGACAATTGGTGCATTCATCATTATTCATATGAAAATTTTTAATTAAATTAAATTTTCACAACTCTCACATTTCAAATGGATCCACCTTATGTGGTATACTCATCCAAAGAGGGACCCACATCATTGAATTAAATTAAATTTGTTTTGTTTCAGTCAGTGTATAGTTTATTTTTATGATAAGGAAATAAATGGAATGATGTATAGTGCTTATGTACTCAGATAATGTAATCAGTTAATAATGATCATAAACAATACGTAATACTAGTCATGTAAATTTAGCCTGTTACTTTGTCTTGTGAGACATGAAAAAGATTTGTGTTATTGTGCTATTGAGGTGTGTGTGTGTGTGGGGGGTTATGATTCACATTGATATAGAATAGATTATTTTTCTTTTTTAAAAAAAAGAAATATTATTGATATTTTATATAATTGGTTATTAAAATGTCTTATCTGTTATCATAGTCTTACGACTCTTAGTAAGACTTGTACTCTATAGTCTAACCGAGAGGTGTAGTCTCTACTGAGGATGTCTTTAGAAATAAAAACTTTATTTTGTGATAGATGATGTTCTCAAAAAATCACCTAGTCATTATTTCAGAGTGAGTTTTATCGCTGTGTCAATGTGTGTATGTTTAATTAGCTTAGATGTGAAATTCAGTGATTGAGTCTACTCTTGTCATGACTAAGAGTAAGAATAGATATGTTCCTCCTACCACTGTACCAGTGAGAGGAAACACAGGGCTGTGTAGGATAATGTGTGTGAGCACGACCGGAGTGTGGATCACTACATCTGAAAACTTTAAGCAAATAATACTGGATGACACTATAGACTGCCAAGGAATTGCAGTCTCCGATACTACTGGTAGTATCAGTAACTTTTAGCTTAAGAAAGGGTAATATCCAGTATGTTTTGTGTCATACTGGAATCACTTTTATACTTGTTATGATGATTACTAATTCATAAGTGTACAACAATATTAAGTAGATTAAATAAATATTTGGGGTTTCTTGAACCATTGTTTTATACTTTTGAATAAGCATCATGTTGGGAATTGTTTGCCTGGGGAGAAAGAAAGAGTGGTTAAACAAACCACTTTGTGTTTAATATCTGTAAAATGTAGATTTGGGATTTCTTAAAACAACAAACGCTGCTTTCCTTATGTTAGAATATAATAATTTAATAAATTTGTTGCCAACATGAATGTTACATATACACTAATTATGTAGCATACTTCCATACTTCAATTACTTGTTTTCCTTTACTTCAGAAAGTCATTGTGAAGACTGGGCTACATTATTTCTTTTTCTTTTCTTTTTTTATTGAAAGGCTCTGTTATGTGATTTATTCTCATCAGTTCATGGTTTTGCAGGTTTTTTTGGTTTTTTTTTTTTACTATTTCATCTAATATATGTTATTAATCATTTAATCAATAAATGATATTATATGTCTTGTTGACAAAAACAAATCAGTGGTGCAGAAAGCCTTCTGTTGGTAATTTTTTTCTTTCATGAACTCTAATTGAGATCTGTTAAGAATTGCAGCGTAATTTAATAATTTTGCATTATTTCACATTCTTTTTAATATAATATTAATAAAGATATATTTCTGATGGTTTAACATCTTCTATAGTAGGTCTTGCAAAATATGAATTAAAAATATTTATATTATAACCAAAGCTTTTGTACTTTTATTCTAACCTACTTACCTAGTCTTATATATATTCTAATCCGACTCTATTACTATTATCCTTAAGTATATTGATAATTCACTTAATAAACCAGTAATATTTTTCAATCTGAATATCCATTACATGCATTCATATTTTAACTCAGCTTCCCTGTTGAAATATTCCTTTTTTCTGCTTGTTGTAGTAAGAAATTGTACACACAAAGCAGATGTCTTTGTAGAGGTAAAATAAAGGGTAGTTTGGCATACAATCAAATCAACTTCTGATAGTTCTTACCGAACCAATTGCGGTTATAAGTCGATGACTCAGTGTACTCTACTAAGAAACAAAAGATAATTTATTCATTCTGAAAAATTTATTTCACTGTTTTTGTCAGCATCAAAACTGCCCAGAATAAAGGAAAAGTACTTAAAAATTAAAACGGATTGATTATACAGACCAAATAAACTTCTTCATATAGTTAGATTTGTCAATGTGGGCATCATAGATTGATAGAAATGGCTTGATATTATTGATATTAATATTATTGGAAAAGGTTAATATTAAGTAACATAAATTGTTTAGATGTTTACAGACTTTGTAAGAATTATGAGCCAAGTGTGCATTCATTCATAATTTCAACAGTGATCATTTTTCTTCTTCAGAAGACATATTTTATTTTTAAAAAATTTAATACTTTTTAACTTAAAGAGATTCACCACAATTTAAAATAAAATAACATTCAATGATTCATACATAATAATTGATAAGCAAATACTGAAGGGTGGAGCTGAGAAAATTCATTTTATTTCAGTATTTTTATATATCTATACATATAAAATAGAATATTTATTTATCTGTTTATCCACTATAAAACTAAAGAAATCTCTATTAAGCCCAGTATATCATATATCAGTGGATTCAGTTTGATGAAGAGAAGCTTTTAGATTTATGTTCAAGGATTTTACTTTTAGACTCCCCAACCCCCCACCCAAAATAATAATTTTTTAACTCAAGTAAAATATGTATCATTTTGCACTGTGGTGTCCTCTTTGGAAGGCCTGCTGATGGTCAGCATAAAAAAGCAGATGATTACTGGGCATTTTGCTTGTAGATTTTTCATAAAGGACATTTCAGCACATGGCCCGGGTGATTGTTGAATGACAAAAAAAAAAAGTTCCGGCTACAAAATAACATGTCTATGGAGGTGAAGGGGAGAGGTGTTGTATTGCCAGACATTTTGCATGTAAACTTCATGAAGGACATTTCACCCTTAGTTTGAGTAAGACATATTTGCAATACAATAAAACTACCATCACCTTCCATGTGTGCTTTGGACTATAAAAGAAATAAAATATTTACTGAACACATTATCTAAAGATGACTTGAAACAGTAAAGTAAAAGGAAATAAAATAAATGATGTATTACTCAACTTTCAGTTCACCCTACTTCATTACATGTACTTTAACTTGTTGACAGTCAAGTTAGAAAGTTACACCATGCGCCGTCCTGGCAGGTTGTTTTGCCACTCAGCAAAAATTGAATGGGTGAGCTTACTAAAAAATGTAAAGCAGGTGTAATTGTAAATGGATTTTTAAAATTTAAATTGCTACCTATGCTAAACATACTAAAGAATTTTTAAAATATTATTTAAATTTCCTAATTAAATGTATAATAAAAAGTTCCCTTTTTCTTTATTTTATTTTGCTTATGGTGTTGAATTTTTTATGGTAAATAAAACCTTACACTACCAAATTATAAATTTTATAAAGTCTAAGTGATTTGGGTGTATTTTGGATAAATATTCAGGGTAGCACCTCTTCAGGGATCTCCCATAAAAGCTTCAGATACAGAGCCTGAGATGTGTCTGATGAAACTTCAAAATGTATCAAAACAGACCTCAAAATAGGTGCCTATGCTAAACATACTAAAGAATATTCAAAGTAGTTATATGTTTCCATGATATATCGAGGGGCATGATATTGAGGCATCACTGTAAATATAATATATTCTAGTATCTGTAGCCGTCGTGCTCACAGATCCCCCACCCTGATCTAGCGTCTTTCATTAGCATCACACAAATGACCTATTGTCCATCATGTGAGTATAAAGTGATTACCCATGTGGTCATCTGCACTCACATGCCAGTGTTGCGTTGCTCTTATTTAAGTCAACAAATAAAACTGCCTCAATTGGGAAACATTTTCCCATAGAGCAAAAATATGGCAGCCTTTTGAAAACCATGCATATTCGCAGAACACAGTAAATCTATAGTATATCATATGCCATGTTAACTTTGGACTGTAAAAATGAAATATTTATGCAACATATCATCTACAAGATGACTTAAGACAGTAAAATAAACAGTATTTTTACTCAACACCATCTACATATATCAACTAAATTCAAAGTTTTGTAGGCTGCATTTAACTCACGTCAGTATTTTAATCAGTTCAAAAATAATTGAACAAGTCTTATTTCTTTGTCAAGTGACTAAAGCTATTAAAAGTTCAATTATGTTTTTGCTTGAACAATGCTGGGTGTATCTGCAAGTTTTTACTGTTTTTTAATGTGATTTTTTGGTTATATTCTTATTCATTTAAATTAGTCATTGTTAATTTATAAAATTTAGCTGAAATACTGTTAAAAATGGAAACAAGTATGGTTCAGGGTTACTCACTTTGCTTTTATGATTTTACAGTTTTATATGAGTATTAGTGTTGTAATGTATGTTTACTTCAATTTTTATTTAATTTTGTTTAGATAAATATTTTATAAAGAATAAGGTAGAAATAAATGATTAATAAAATTGAATTTATATTTAGTTTATATAGACTTGTACCGTGGTAAAAATTACACAGTATATTATTTGTTGTTATATCGTATACTAGTACTACTGTATAACATACTGAACTAATTCATTAACTGTAATATAAATTCTGATGATTTTTTCCTTTTTGTATGTTTAATAGTATATTTATAATTATATTTATGTAGATGTCACAGGAGATTGCTATCCACCGCACTCTCAACCACAAGCATGTTGTACAGTTTCAAACATTTTTTGAAGACACCGACAATGTGTATATTCTTTTGGAGCTTTGCAGGCGCCGAGTAAGTAGAATCTTTTCCGTGCTGTTTAACTATCTTTGCTTTGTACTATCATTTATTTGTGTGTTTTGTGAAAGATTTGCAAATAAAATAACAAATAACTTCATTCTTCTTACTAACAGTCGCTGATGGAACTGCACAAACGGCGGAAGGCTGTTACAGAGCCTGAAGCTCGTTATCTGGTACGGCAAGTGATTCTAGCCTGCCAGTATCTTCACAACAATAAAGTCATCCATCGGGATCTAAAGCTTGGCAACCTTTTCATCAATGATGAGATGGAGATTAAGATTGGTGACTTTGGGCTTGCTACACGTCTTGACTTTGATGGGGAACGCAAACGGTAGTCTTTCATAATTGTTTGCTAGAAGTAATGAATCAAAGTGAAACTTGTAGAAACTAAAAATATTTTAAAAATAATTTTTCTTAATGACACGTATATATATTTTTAAAAAAAAAATTTAATAGGTTTTCTTAACGACCTACATATGTTTTTTAATTTAAAATAAGTTCTCTTAATAACAAGTTCAAATATTTTTTTTAGTGACTATGCATTACATATTGCCAGTGTTGTTGTTATACTGATTGATTTTATAAATTCCCACTCATTGTTTTTGGTATGGTTTTATGTCTTTTTCTATGTTTAGGACTTTGTGTGGAACACCAAATTACATTGCTCCAGAAGTCCTAGGAAAGAAGGGTCATAGCTTTGAAGTGGATGTCTGGTCACTTGGTTGCATTGTGTAAGATTGTACTTTGCATGAACGTTTTAATTACATATCATTTGTACTTTTGTTATTAAGTATTTTTTATTATCTTATATCATTTGTTTTTATTTCATTTTTGTTTCTCTGGTCTTACATCGTTTGTTCTGTTATTTATGTTTTCTTTTATTCTGGCTCTGTATTTATGTTTGTTACTCTGGCCTCACCTCATTTGTACTGTTATCTGTGTTTTACTCTGGCTTCGTGTCATTTATGCTGTTGTTATTTCCTGGTCTTTTAGTTTGGCCTTGATACTGATATTGTAAATCTCATTAAGTAGAGTTTATGACATTTTCTTGTCCATGCTACACTCACGTCTTTAAAAAAATAGGAACATTTCTGTTTTTCCTTTTCATTAATCATTTTTTTAAAAGTTTACTTGCAACCGTTAATGAAATATATATCTTCATTTTACACTCTTAGAGAGTCATAATAAATAATGAGTATATGATAAGATTTTCCTGTATTGGCTTATTTATTTATTATAATTGATTTTCATGTGTTGACTTATCTATAGGTATACACTTTTAGTGGGAAGACCACCTTTTGAAACTTCCTGTCTCAAAGATACATATTCTCGCATCAAGAAAAACGAGTATCAGATTCCATCCAAGATTACTCTACCGGCTCGCACTCTTATCACAAAATTGCTCAAGTCAGATCCTTCACAACGGCCTAGCATGGATCAAATTATTGAGGATGAATTTTTTACAACAGGTTTGTTAGAATTTAAAAAATAATTAGATTTCATTGTGATTTCTTAGTAAATTTTGTCTTAAGTATTCATTCCTTTATTTAATTTATATAAAAATAAAAATTTCATCCTTCACAATGTTTTAAACTTAAGAAAAGATAACATTGGCTATGTTGAATTCATTTTTATTTTAAGGCCAGGTTACCACATGCAAAGAAATAAAAAAAATATAATTAACTGTAGTTTTCAAATTTGTTATACAAGTTGTCTTTGATGTACAAAAGAAATATCATGCATTAGTGTTAGAATATCTTACTTAATTTTTATTTCATTAATTTATATATGCATGTAAATTTTTTAAAAATTTGTTTGAAAATAGTGCAAAAGTTCATATGCAACCAGGGTCCATACAGGGTAATGAAATCCTGGAAAAGTCATTGGATTTTTGGAAAGTTAAAAATAATGGGGTGAAAAAAGAAGAGAGAGAATCAGAAAGTGCAATTTGCATTGCTTTTTTTTTTTTAAATCAAAGTTTTACCTCTGTTATGACAACTCTGGATGCCTTTTTCTTAACACTTACTGGCTTGAGCTCTGGTTAAACAAATCAGCTTTGTTCTTATTTTCTGCCTCCATTTTTGCATGCACTGTGAGTTTTTGAGTGATTTATTTTATTTTTTTTTAAAAGCCTGGAAAGTGCCGTTTTAGCAAAAAGTGGCTGTCAGTAGACTACAAGGACTGAATCAGAACATCCAACTCTCTGAACTATGACTACTGGCAGAGTGTGTTTAAAATCATTGGATGTGTCAATCATGGGTGAAGCTTCACTGAAAAGTCACATGAAAAGAACAAAACACTAAGCCTACTAAAAGCTAGGAAATTTACTCAAAAATCACCGTCAAATATCATGATTTTGCAAACCTGGTTATAATTCTGCTCGTAACATTTCGACTACCGATCCTCCATTGACAAATTCTAAAACCAATGACAGTGGTTTAGATTTAGACAGCAAAGTCATGATTCACTTGTTTCGTTTCTTCAGTTTCAACATACATGTCAAGAGATGATGTATTAAAAGAAGAAATTCTGTGGACATTAAAAGTTGTTACTTCACATTATTCCTTCACAAGCACACATGGCTTTTCAAAACATTTCAGATAGAAAATTGATGATAAAATGACGATGGGTGAAAGAAAATGTGCTTACTTTTCAACATTTGGTATTGGGCCTTTCTTCAAAGAGGCATTTGCACATACAAAGAAGAGGAAGGCTGTCATGGAAGAGCTGGATGACCTGAAAGAAATAAACAATGATGCTGATGAATATGTATGATTTGTAGACACATGCATTGATGTTAGTAAATTTTTTATTTCTAAAATATTTTACGTTGATAATGGTGCTAGTTGCCTGTATCAGAGTTCATTTTCAGCAGAAAGACATTTTTTCCCCACAATCAAAATTAAATAATAATATATGCAGAATATGATTCCTTTATATGCTACTGTAAAAAGCCATTTTAAATTTAATGTAGGTACTTTTTGTTGATGTGCAGGCTATCTTCCCCCTCGTCTGCCAACAAGTTGTTTGACTATGGCTCCAAGGTTTGACACATTAGCTGCCAAAACAGAAGCTTTGACTCGCAAACCACTGTTGGATGTAAATGGCACTGGTATGTCTAAAAATATATAAATTTATGATTATTTAAAAGTGTTTTAGTCTTTGCTGATTGTTGTGATAAAAGAAATGTAAAATGTTACTTCTTTTAGTTTGCTTTTTTCAGTATCCTGCCGTAAAGAAGTTTTGTCAGGTGCTGTTTATTTATTTTTAATTTTGGGGTTTTACTTAATACTATTTAGTTCCATTTAAGTTTTCTTTTTCAAAATACTTATTTATACCTGTTTTTTTGGGGTCAGAAAATCAATTTTCCACAGAAAAATTCTGCTTAAAGAAGCTTTTGAACACTAATAGATTTCCTTATTTAAGGTGCAGTTTAGCCTCATATAGCAGGATTTTCTCTTCTGTAGATGGATTACAGAGACCTCACACAGCGGAGGTAATAAAACGTGAGATGGAGAAGAAACTTGTCAAGGATGATCAGGATGTAGGTGATGGTGCATCTAAGCCAGACACCTGTCACAGGGCTGGTGAGTCTAACGTGGAAATTACTTCCTTTGATTCCCTCGCTTTTATTAGATGTATACGTATTTATCATTATGTGATAATTTAGGATTTTAGAGATTGAAATTGATGAGCTGGATTTTACCAATTTTAAAAAAAAATCAAAAATCAAAGATGCTCATTTGGTGTCTGGCTCTTTTTGCAAAAAGCAATTAACTTAATAGAATTGTAATTGTGTTTTAGATGGCCCTTTTATTTTTTTGAGAATGTGTTGCTAGTAAAATTATTTTACATTACATTTTTTATTGCCAAGTAAAAATTATAATACAGCATGTGCTTGAGACATATTATTTGATTTTTTTTTATAGTCACTGAAGCTGAATTAATGGTTTGATCTCTTTTGGGAATGTATTCATAAACAAGAACTAACTACGCAGTTTAAATGTGTTTTTTCTCAAAAACAACATTTTTCTTCCGTTGAACAACATGCCAAGGCCCCTTTTGAATAGTTGTAATTATTCTATGTCCCTGAAATTTGGTATACTAGTTCCTCATACATACAGTTAAAAAGTTGTGCATGGATGAAAGCCTATATGCTTTATTTTTTTTTAAATAAATTTTTAAAATTCTACATGTACCCCCCAAAAAAGTATTTTTGATGGGTACAATTTAAAAAAAATCATAACTTTTTTTTTCTTAAAATTTGTTAACAGGCATGCATAACTTTTGGGGGCTTGTCCAGTAGATAATAAAAATCTATATATATATATTTTAAAATTCATGTTTGAAATATTTTATGAATTTTTTTACAAATGCTGAAATAGTACATATTTTCAAACATTTAAAAGTTAATAAAATAAAAAAACTAAGCAAGATATTCGAAATCTGGCAACTGTTTTTGCTTATACAAAGAACAACTTATATTCCAAATTTGAAGTCTGTGGGTTGATAAATAGTTTTTTTCCTTCTTGGCGTGTAGAAGTGTGGCCTTAAGACCGAAAAGTTCAGCAATGAACAGAAAAGTAGACTAGCTGTTTGCAGTCTAAAAAAAACTGTTTTATTTGTGATTTGGACAGGCAAACAAATTACACACCTAAATATTGTTCATGAAACTAAATGTGATCTCATTCACAGAAAATATCAAAATTGAAACAAAACCACTTTATCCAAATAATAGCTAATAGCTTTGGAATCAAACTTGGTTTGATCCTACAGGATTATTTCATGCACATTTGTGAATGCATGTCATGAAAATGTGCATTGTGCATATAATTAGTATAATTACCATAAAATTCAATTTAAATATGAGATTTACATTTTTCTTGTTGACTTCTTCATCTTGAAGGTCATATATTTGAATAAAGAAGGAAACAAATTATTTATCAACCTACATAATTTGGAATATAAATTGTCTTTGATATGATACAAGATTGAAGTATCAGTTGTTAGTTTTAAAAAACCTTATTTAGTTTCTATTAACTTTTTAATATATATATAATAAAATTTCAAATTCATAAAAATATTAAATATTTACTGTGTATAAAATAATTGAAATAAGATAATTGCTTATAAATTATAATATTTGCAACTGTAATTTCTCTATTTGTTAATATTTGATTTTACTTTATTAGAAATAAGCATAAATATATTTAAAGCTTTTAGTCTTGAGGAAAATGATATATAAGTTAAGATTATTGTTTCAGGAGATGAACCCATTGATTATTGGCTGACAGATTTATGTGGACAGTTGTCAGCTGTAGTAGCCTCCAAGCCATCTGAGAGGATGACAACACAGATAGGTGAGCCTTTTGTAAATTGTTTTGTGTTGTGAAGTATTTAATGGAAAATGACAGTATTTCATATTGATTACATAATAAACTGTAAATTATCAGTTAATTTTTTTTTTAAATCAATTAAATTCTAGTTGTTTTGTATTCCTATTGACTAGATTTCATGATTCTGAAGTGAAGACTGTGCTTTGATATAGAAAATACAATTTAAAAAAACTATAATAAGAATGTCAAATTTATTGACAAAGGAATGATTCTAAAAAAAATGTGAAAAAAGCGTTTTTTTTTCAATTTTTCAAAATTGCGTTAAAAAAAAAAGTATGAAAGATTAAGCAACCATTTTTGTAAATTGACTTCTTTCACCATGATCGGTATATGGTGTAAATTTCATTCATTTCCAAAGAATGAAAAAATGGCTGGTTCTACCTACTAATGTAAATTTATGCATTAAAAATGCATACAAAAATTGTGCACTTACACATAATTAGTAAACACTTTTTCATATCATGTCAAAAGCTTGAGTTTCGATCTCTTTGTTTGCTCTTTACCAAACAAAATTAGTAATTGTCATGTTTCACTTTGAAAAGTTAATCATAAAAATGTTAAGATATTAATTAGTAGGTAGCAGCACAGTAGTAAGCCAGCAATAATCAATGTATAAAAGTGCAAATTTTCATTACTTTTCATTCACTGATTTCTCAACATCCAAAGCATTCTTTAATTCAAACAAACATTCACAATCAAGTTTAATGTTTCTATTTCTTATGATTGTAAAATTGTATATCTTGCTTGTATGTGGAAAGTACATAGATTGAATAAAGTTGATAATTATTCACCTATGTCCTGTTTTATCCAGCAGATTTACAAGACAGAATATGTGTTTTGGCATACAGTGTTTTTTTTACCTTGGCTTGTGTCAATGTGTGTCACACACAAACACATTACATGCATATATTTGGTATCAAAATTAAAATAATTAAATGCTGCATTCACTGCTATTAAGTTTGGCCTGGTTTATTCTGTACACATTTTACAAATGGATTTTTTTAAAAGTTGGCAAGTAATCTGCAATTTTCTTCATTAAAAAATGGTCAAATCAAAAGTACAGCATTACTAGGCTAGAATAAAAATCTTTGCACTTTATTTTGTGCAATTTAATGTGTAATAAAGAGAAGACACTGTACAACTTCAAGGGGTGGGGATGGACAAAAGTTAGAAAAAAAATAGTAAAAAAAATAAGATCTATATGGATTAGGCTAGTCATACCTACTGTACATACACTAAAGTTGAACTTTAACTAAGCTAGTGCTTGTACAATTAAAATAATTTCAGCTTTCTTATTTTTTTAAAATATACTATATTTAGATGTTAAATAGGCCTAATTATTTAAACAGACAAGTAAAACTGTGGAACGTCAAGGTTAAAACAAGAAGTGAAAGTAGCATCTTTGCAACATGTAAATAGGCCTAATCTTCCTTATAATTAAAATAATTTCAGCTTTCTTACTTTTCTGAAATAAACTATATTTAAACTGTTGAGATTTTAAGTAGGCCTAATTTTTTAAACAGAGAAGTCAAACTATGAAACGTTGATGTTAGAACGATAGAAGTGAAAGTAGCGTCTTTGCAATATATATACTGATAATCTCCCTTGATTTTTGTAGTGACCTAATTCAACATCGATTTATGAATGAACCAAGTGACTCCAATACCTATAAAATTAAAATGAAATAATAACACTTCCAAGTTTGTAATTCATCTGTCTTATCTTCGTAAAACTTAGTATATTTCTTATATTTTGTGTCGAATGCGACAATGATTGTTCGCCCCCGATTCGAGGTCGCAAGCATGTGACAGACCCACTAATTTCAAAAGAAAAAACTGCTAATCATGCTAAACTACATAACTATAACCCCTTTAATGAATAACAACTAAAGTACTTATCTAAAGCAATAATGCAGTATTAAATTTAGTGTAAACTTCACTATTTCACTTTGGAATGAAGTGCCCTCGTTACAGTGTTGGAAGCCATTGTTGTAAGACCGATTGTATTTAGTTCTCTACGTTTGATTAGATTGCTTGTGTCCCATAGGTCATGAATACATTAACCCCATAACTCATTCGAAAAGGTATGGAAAGACCTTTCATTCAAGCCTATTAATTATGTACTTTTGACCAGTTTGTAACGATGAAAATTGCAGATTTCTTGCTGAAGTTTTAAAAATAATTTTTACAATGTATACAGGAAAAAACCACACCAGCCAAGAAAGTTCCAGAAATCAAGGTATTAGCAGTGACATCAGTAGCGTCAGCTCGCCGGCAAGATTAGTTATTTTAGTAAATCGAGTTGCTGAATTTCATTCTTACAAAAGGAGTCAATTCTTTATGTTTGTTAACAATAGGTTCATTAGACGCAGTCAGCCAATACTCCCTATGATTCAGATGTACATCAGCTATGCTAGGTTTTTAATCCTAGTTATGCAATAGCATATCATGACCGACATTTAGTCTCTATTGTTGAATGGTTAAAATGTGCAGCTGGGACATTCCTTTACATTCCATTTATATAATCACCAGCCCTAGCATTGGCGGTTCTTCTCTCAATTTGTTTTAGGGATTATTTTGTTTACAATTCTATGTAACAAGTATATCAAATTTTGCTGGGTTTAAAATTAATACAAAATATTTACGAAGAAGATATTTAATTAATTATTTACATTTATTTGCATTTTTTGTGACACAGAAAATGTCATGCAGGCTTTTGTTGTTCCGTGTTTGCATGCGTTAGGAATTTTTAAAATCTACTTAGGTATTCTCATATGTTTGCATGATGAAAATATCTACCATAGTTTTCAGTAATTAAATATAAATGATATTTCAAATTTCAAACACCAACAAAATTCACATAGACACCAGACATAGACATATACTCCATTTATCTCTTTGAGTTTGAGTCAACAAATTTTCTCCAAACTTTCTTGGTTGAATTCTTTAACTCTTTCCCTGAGGGCCCTTATTTATAGACAGCTTTCTCAATGACACTCATTTAGTTTAAAACAGCTTCCTAATGACCAGTCAATTTGCTTAGATCTCACATCCTAAAGCTAGTGGGATTTTATAAAATGAAAGCAAAAATGGGTTATCATCTTTGAATTGTTATATCACCTACAAAACAAATTACTAATATATTTATAATAGCAATAAAAGATACTCAAAAATTATATTATCATTCATAAATCTATTTAAAATATATCCTGGTTCAATGAAATGTTAGAAATCCAACATGCATTTCTTTAAATCTACTAACTGATACGAAGGAATTTTTTTTAAACACTAAATAACAGATATTTCGGAAATTTTGTACTCACCCCCAAGAACATTCTGAATAGCACAAGGGGCAAATAAGGCCATTGTGGGTAAAAACTTTTTTAAAAAAATGTAATTAGCAATTCGGATTGACATCATAAACTGATTTGAAAATGAATGAAGTTCCGATTGGCTTTACAATCTGTCTCAATTTGGCATTATGTTGAAAACGTCTCTTTTGAACATAGATGTGTTTAGATGCACTTATGTCATTGAGAGAATAGAGTGGAAAATGGTGCTTATGTAATCTAATGTGCAGTTTTGAAAATGCACTTACATAATCTACCGTGCAGTGCCGAAAAAAACTGGGTTGTTTTCTTTGTTTTGTTATGTGCTTGTGGATAAAAGTTTTTGAACTTTTAATAATATTGTTTTAAAACAAAGATTATTATTAAATTAGTCAAGTTCTGTTGCAGTGAAACAAAATCAAGTTGTATAGAAATTGTAATTCTGTCTGTATCTCAATAATGAAATTTTCTGCAGAAAATCTTTTAAGTGGTGTGAGAGTGGGCACCACTGCTCTTCTTCCTCCATCACGATGGCATGGTAATATTTTCAGCCCCTAACTATTAACCATGCTAGAATAACATGACTGACATTTTTGGTTTTGTCGTGGCTATGCTTTTATTTTAGTATATTTAACTCTGAATCATATTCCTTACACCAGATGTTGTAAATGCCTCATTAAAGCCATTTTAGTTTTCATGCTTAATTAAGATAATATGTCTACAGTAATTTTGGATAATTCTGTTGCAAATCTAGCAATCTGGTTTTTCAATAGTTTGAATTCTGCTTGGCTAGTTCAATATGTGCAGCATATTTTTTTTTAATATTTAACATAAGAAGTGAAATAAATTCCCAGATGCTGAAATAAATGCTTAGATACAAATTAAGTAAATATCTCAGTACACATTGAAATGCATGCCTAGATATTTATACAGTGATGTTGTTGCCTACATTCAAGTTTACAACCTGATTCCCCACATTCAATAATAATGCATTTTTGCACTGCCAGTCACTTTGCAGACACTTCTTTCACACTGCCTCAGACTAACTGCTTGTTAGTTGATCTATCATTCATGCTGTTCAGATGCAAATAATTTGCAACTATATATATATATATATATAACTGTTGCCCACCAACATCGAAGTCACATTTTGAGATATTAATAGCAGCAGAAACTAGGAATCAAATGCTGATTGATGGTGGTTAAAAGAAAGTTGGACAATCAGCCACTGAGCAATGGTCAGGATAATATGGGTATCCTTGACTCTTCATTTCAAGAAAAAGATGAAAACAGTAGTCACCATTTCATTTTCCTTATCAGTATAGAGTAATCATCTTTGGCACAAAAAGATAAATATAACTTAAATAGATTTCAAAGTTTTACTGCAGTATATCAAGCTGTTTGCTTTACAGGATTTAAAATATAAGAGAACAGTACACCCTTTGTTAAGATAGAAGTACATCTATTAGAGATGATCAAATTTACAGTAAGCACCAACTAATGGCAGAAAAGAATGAATATCCCATAGACTTGATAGTTAGTTTGATTTTCATGATACTTTTATATGTAAATCAGCAGTGGGCATATGTCTCCACAGCATCATCCAAGAGTCTTGACATTGTATCCATCAACTTAGACTTGGCATTGGATGTCACATGACTAGTCATGCCAACCTCTGAATCATCAAGGTTCCTCACTCTTGTGACATTGTTTACTTCCTTCCTGTATTTTTGTTTTAATTGGAGACTTGGAGACTTTGTATCCATGAACTGTACAAATCTAAATTCTAGAATCACAATTTTCCACATAATCATTATAGCCAAGTCAATTTAAAACACAGGAGAAACAAATTTCAAATAAGGCAGTTTGAGCCCTTTCTTAAGAAGAAAAAAATGTGGTTGTGTGTTTCAAAATGCTTTTATTTCAATATTAGAGCTTGATCATAACCACCCAAAATATTGCCAAATTATTACAGGTGTTGAACTTGACAGTTCAAGTAAAATCTCATTGACCTTGTCATCATCCATCCCAATCATCCTATTATTTTAGCTGGAATTGAAGTCGGGTGGTTAGTCACACATATGCATGCAGATATGCATACAGTAGACTCAGTTAATGAGCAGTTCGTTTAGTTATAAGGACCTTTTTTAATTAACAAATAAATTCGATTAGCAAGTTAGAACCAGTTATCCAAATACTTTTTAAATAGTAGATTCTGTTAATAATATTTCCTGTTAATGAGTGTTTTGTGGAGCAACTTGTTCTTGTTAATCAAGAGTTCACTCTGGGTGTGTGCATGTTCGCGCAAATACAACTGTACTGGTTTGAATATGCTGCCATTTCACGATGCATTTGATTCAAGATTCAAAATTTCAGATTTATTTTTATGGCAATTATTTCTCTGTCTTATCACAGCTAAAGATTTATTAAATGTTCTTTAAATTGGACTTTTCTTGCTGATTAATTTTTAAATTTTGTATTGGCAGAGAAACTGCTTGGGGAAGTTAAAAGACACTAAAAATCAGTATGATTTTTTCACTTTTCATATGAGAATGAGTTGAATAACTGATTCGCTATTTGTGACATCTGAAGTTTGAAAGTTGGTGGTATATTTTTCAAAATTCTGCCATGACCATTTTTATTTATCTTTTTCTTCTTTCATAGAAAATATTTATTTTTAAAGTAAACTGTTCCATTCATCTTTCAGAATTAAAATCAGTGGACATCCACTTTACAGTTGACTCAGCATACAATCAAATCACTTTATTTGCCTCTCCAAAAGAAAACCGATTACTGTGTGATATGCACTGTACATTGGGCTTAAGATTGCCATGAAGACAATGTGTTATTGGGTTCACACTATGACATATTTCACATACATTGTGGTGTCTGGAATGGATTTATATCAAATTGCTGTAATTCAGTGTCAATTGTAATCATAATTGCCATTTATTTTTCTAAACTAGTAAAAGAGAAAACGTTAGGTGTATAGTATAATAATGAGGTTTATTGATTCAAAATCAAATATATCTTATATCTCATTAAAACACTATCTAGTGACAGAGAATAATCTCTGAAAATTAGTCTGGTGATCTAATGGATAGTCTTTATGAAACTCATAACTAGTCATTTTTACTAATGCAAACTCTTTACTTGGTAATTTTATTGAACTTTTAAAAAATTTTAAGCTGGTTTAATAATTTTCCTAAGTAATCTTTTTTTATATATCTACCCATTTAAAATAAAAAAACTATAAAATAACTTTTTAAAAACAAATTATTAAGCCAATTATTTGCATGTTGCTTAAATGCATGATCTGCTTATTTGCTTACTATGTTGCAGATCCAGTTCAAATTCTTATATCATTTGTTAATTACATGGACTTAACTCTGTATACACTCACATCACATAAGTTCATAAATTTGTAATCTGCTAGTGAAAGAAAGCTATGCCAACTGTTGGGTGTTCTTCATTTTCCTTTTTTAATTTATAATGCACCCTTTTAAAAATTAAAATAAAATTCAGCCTGTATTCATCTCAGTATGTCCTAATAACATGGGCACATTTTGATTTCACTTAAGGGCTGTTTTTGAGGAAAAAAATTCCACTCTTTTTCTAGACATTTTTTTCCCATTTGTTACTGCTTTTTCAATTTATAAAAATTCTTACTGGATTATTCAGTAACATTAACATGTTTTGATTTTTTTTAAATTAACCACAAACCTAAAACTGCATATGGTAAATGCACGGCAGGTAAACAATGCATTTCAGACAATTGATTTGCCCATTAATTAGACTTTTAACATAATTTTTAAGGTATAAATGCAACCTCTGCTTAATCCTGGTTGGAGATTCTTTCTTAGAAAATTCTTTAAAACTCTTCATTGTCATATTTCACAAATTTCACACTATTGCTTATTCTACAGAAGAGGCTGAAGACCCTGCTTGTATCCCAATTTACTGGGTCAGCAAATGGGTAGATTATTCAGACAAGTATGGCCTGGGCTATCAGCTTTGTGATAACAGTGTTGGTGTCCTTTTTAATGATTCCACACGTCTCATTCTTCTTGCCAATGGGGAGTAAGTATACCATCCTCGGACATTATTCTAAATTAAATTCATGAATAAATATGAAATTCTTACCATCTGTATTTTTGCTATGCTATATATAGTATACCAAAAGAATGGTTTAACTTTACTAATAATAATTAATGTGCACACTGCTTTTTAATTAAAATTTAAGTTTGAAAAGAATGCAAATTTTATTTTTATTTTTTATAAATGGATACACTACCATTGAAATTTTTTATTCTAACAGGATTGTTTGATAAAGTTGTAATTGTAAATGCAGATATACTGCGTATACATGCATGCATGCATGCATATGTTTGCTTTAAGATAAGAGGTTTTTTTGTTGTAATAAATTTAAATTATAGGTATGTGCCCATGAGAAAATTGACGCATGTGTGGATTTTATAGTAAGTCCCCGTCTACTTACTAAGCACTTTATTATCACTTAATTAGAATAAATATAGGAAATATAAATTCAGATTTGAGAAGCAATCTGAAAGAATGATTCTCCCCCACCCCCAATATCTTTTATTTAAAAAAAATTTAAAGTTATAATTAATTCTTTTCATCTGTACTGATATTTAAAAATATTTTTGCCCAGGAACATCCATTATATTGAGCGTGATGGACAGGAACATTATCACATGCTGAAAGCTTTCCCAGAGACTTTAAATAAAAAAGTAACATTGTTGAAATATTTCCGCAACTATATGAACGAGCATCTTCTGAAGGTGAGGATTTTATTCAAATTTGTGAAATTTGTCTTAGTGGTGTATTCTCAGTATTAGATGCAAGTAGCTTTATAAAAGAAATACTGGGTTTGTGAGAAACTTCTTTGTTCAGAGGTGTAAGTGATATTGTAAAAGAAATTTTTTTGATTTGCTTTGTTTGTATGAAACAATCATTGGCATATCAGGAATGAGTTATTTATTCATTTGTGTGACATTGGCCTATCCATATCTTTTATGTGAGGACATTGGCCTATCCATTCATATCTCATGTGTGTGGACATTCCTTCATACAAGCAACTATCCATCTTTTCATCTATCACTCTTTGCTAATGTCATCATGACTGAATGTTGATGCAGCATAAAATAAATCAAGTGTTCACTTGGCTACCTGTTTGCCTGTCTAGCCTGTGATCTGTAGAGGTAACTCCACCAAAATCATGCTTAAGCGTATGATGTATAACATAATACAAGACAAAGCTAAGGAACTGCATACTCCCAGGATATGTAACAAAAGAGAACTCAGCAGCCTCATATTCTATGACTAATATCCCCTCAGTAAAATTTTTTAGTTTATTCTTTTATACAGGATATTTTATCAGCCAAGGCTGTGTATTTAAAGTTTTCCCAAGGTGTCAAGTCTTTTCCATATTTTGTTGGATGCTTTGGTTCTTTTCATTCCTGTCATCTTTTTATCTTTCTCTGAGAAAAAGATGTGTTTTCTTGATTTTTTGATTAACTAATACTCAAGCTGTAACTTTTCTGATAGTATCTCATGGTTGATTTGTATTATTTCTTGTGGTTGCTTTAAAAGAGTGTTTTGACTCCCACCTGAACTTGTGTTAAATGTTCAGACATCAAGGGTGAAAGAGCCTGCATATGTGAGAATGCTGTCTGAATGTTTGCTGTGAGAAATTAACAAGAAAATATCTAGCTAATCTTGCATGGGGACAGTATGGGAGAGAATGTGGTGTTCATGCTTGTGGACAGACACACCATAGCATATGCTTGGGCAGAAAATACTGACATAAATATTAGCATTGATTTTGATCAGAAATCTTGATGCTATAATGAAGAAAAATCGGAAAGAGCAATTTTGTACAGGGGTGGATGCTTTGTGTGAGAGCAGCTCTGGTGCTGCTCTGATGAGATCTTTGACTGAAACTAATAGCATTCAGAGGCTCAAACAGGATGCTAAATTCTGCCAAATCTGCCTCTGACACCAAATATCTAGATTTATTCTATGCCAACATTAGAGAGGCTAAATGATTCTAGGTCAGTGGATTTGATTGCTAGACTATTGACATGCTGACAATAGTAACAGACTGTTGTGGATTCTTGTTTACAGAAGATTAATAATGTGGGACAGTGTTTCTTCTTTGCAGGCCCAACTTTGAAGATAGTGCATGTTAACTCTTTACCAGGCAGACGTTTTTCCTTTTTTTTGGCTCTGAACGGGCAAGATTTTTCAGGATATCAGTGAGATTTAAGGATACGTCGGTAAAAACATCATATCTTAGGTATTAGTGCATATATTTCAATGAAATAAAATGCAAAATGAAAGGAAATGAAAGCAGCTTTATTAATATCCTTAATTGAAGTATATTTTCGGGTGTTAAATTTTAATCCATGCGTGAAAATATATATTTACACAAAAAAATATTGTCCATTTATTGTCCACTACAAACACTATGTACACACTTTTTGTTGATGCCAGGAACACTAATCTGTTGTCAGACGATCTATACATCTCTTTTTTCGGCAGGTTGTGAATTCCTATCAAAATCACTAGTCCAAAATAAGCCTTAATTTCAGGGCATTAGTTTCCTTCCAACCTGGATCGCCATTTTGTTTTTTCGCAATTTTCGGACGTGCGTACTTGTTCGTTTATTCCGCTATCTTGTCAAATGTTTCTTCTTTGAAAAACTGGTAGAAGAAAGCCAACTGAATACTATCATTAGTTACAGTCACATTCAGCCCCATTTCTGTTATAAATTCCGATATATTCAGTGCTAAAGTACTATTATTCCAACCATGTACGTCTCCAGATACCCATTCCCCCTACTCCTCTTCGATATCCTCAGAATCTGACGCACTCTCCTCCAAAATTTGAAAGATACTACATGTGCATGCTACTGACACTAATGTCACTTCTAATCCTATCATCTCTTACCTCATTATCTGATAAATTGAATCCATTAAACTTCTCATTAATGATCGACGACACTAAGAAATCCATTTGAAACACCGAATGCGAAAAACAAAGAAAACTTTATGAAAAAATTAATACTGCCACATGAAAACGCTTCAAAATGGCATGGAAATCGTTGTACAAACGTCATGCTTCCTGTAGAGACTGGATATGATGTAAATATGGAAAGGAAAAATCACTCTAAGTGAAATGGTTGCTATGGCCTAGTATGGGCGGCGTTGGGCATTCTGCCCTGTACGATGTACGGGCGGCGTTGGGCGATCTGCCCGGCAAAGAGTTAATATTTGAAGAAAAATTAGGATGATACGTGGCACAACAGGAAGCTTGTCTAAATGTCTTAATGTAGGTATAGCAACCTTATTGGTACATTTACGAGGCTGATGATAAAGTTTAGAGGTGTAAAAAAAATTGTTTATAGATGTTACTTTGTGTGAGGATTGCCAGTGTTATGCAGATTACTTTGCAGATTTTACCCTGTGTTAACATGTCGACCAGTATTTATCAAACTTTCTTAGCTCCTGGCACATTGTTTCATCGTGTGTGGCGCACTCGTATAGTAGTTGACAGCACCACACTTAATAAAAAGGCTTTTTGTTGTTTTTTTTCTTGCAGCGCATCCATGCAATTTGAGAAACGCTGATGAGAATGTTACCTTTTGTTATGCAGGCATTTGTGTGAAATGAAACGATATACTTCGCTCTGTAGTTGACATGTAGATGTTACTTTTTGTTATGCAGGTGTTTGTGTGTCATGTAGATGTTACCCTTTGTAATGCAAATGCTATTTTGTCAGGCAAATGACCATTTATTTGATCTGAAAGTGTTAATATGAGCATCATGAGGATATTTGTGACACATACCGGTATATGCTTTTGTGTCATGCAGGTGTTATTTTGAGTATCATGCTGCTTTTATTTTTTTGTATCATGCAGTTATGTATTTGTCATGAGGTTATATTTATTTCTTTGATGTGCATTATAGGCTGGAGCTAATATGACACCTAGAGAATCTGATGAAATGACAAGACTTCCATTTCTGCGTACATGGTTCCGAACAAGAAGTGCAATTGTTTTACACCTTAGCAATGGCACATTACAAGTATGTTGTTTTGTAATTCCATCTTTTTTATTACTCTCCCCACAATGACTCCACTCCATTCTGCAAATCATTTATTCATCTCAGAAATAAAGGGATTTTTAAAAAACACTCTTGTAAATGTTCATGTTTCATTAATTGGTATATAATATTTTTCAAGTAATAATGAAATAAAAGGGTGTGAAATGAAAAAATTGTTACATTGCAAAAGTCAGATTGCAACAAATACAACTGAAATATTGTCAGATATGTAGAAATCTTGACTAATCTGTCCAATATAATTAAATATTTGTCATGGTTGTTGACATATTTTTGGGTAGTGTTATTTAGTAACATTCAGAAAGAATATGTTCATAGTGTTCCAGTGCCATTGATCACATGATGGAGTGATCCTTTCAGTTATTAAATTAGCTTGTGCTTGAGGATGAAAACTACTTTTATATATTGTTACCAGTTTGTTCCTGCTAAAAAACGAATACAAATGTTTTTGCATTTTTGTTTATACAACCAAGGCATTGTTAAAACTTAATTTATAGGTCTGCAAGAAAGAAAAGCTATAATTATAATTTTTGGGACAAACAACTGTACAGACAGTTAGATCCATTTTACCTCTCTAAATGACATTTTGGCAGAGGTGAATTTGTTGCACTCTGTGAATATATTCAATTTAATAAATAGTATCAATTGACGACAGACAAAATTGGTAGTAGTAACACTTTGCTAACCATATGTGTGCAATATTTTTTCATGTTTGTTTACTTGTATATGATTATAATCACATCATTATGTAACATTTATTATAAGAATTCAATTTTTATTTTTTTTGTAGATCAACTTTTTCCAGGACCACACAAAGATTATTCTTTGTCCACTCATGGCAGCTATCACATATATCGATGAAAAGCGAGATTTCCGCACATTTCGCATGAATCTGGTAGAACAGTATGGCTGCTCAAAAGATTTGGCCAGCCGTTTGCGATATGCACGGACTATGGTTGAACGTCTTCTTTCTTCAAAGTCTGGGTCTGGTCGGGCAAAATCTGCATCCTAAGATTTGCTCGGGAAGCAAGAGGCACTTTTAGTCAAGCACGTGTTGGGTTTTTTAATAACTCATCCGGAATACTTTATGTTATTGGCTAAAATGATCATCTGAGGGGTCTGATAGTTTTTGAATTAAACAATTGAAAGAACGCACTTTACCCTTCATCTTGACATAGGAGATATTACAGTTTCCATAACTTAAAGGTAGAAGATTCTTTCGAAAGTGACACTTACCACTAGTGTGTAATTGTTCAGATAACTAAATCTTGTGATCAGTCTGTTTGAAGTTTTTCACTTTTCAAGGATTACAGAAATTGCAGTAACAAACATTTTCAGCATCTTTTTCGTTATTTGTTGTACTCAGCATCACTTACATTTTGAAAATGAAAAATCACTGAGGGGATAGTTTTATGAATGGCTGAATGAATTTTTAAAGATTAATAATTCATTAGGTTTAATTTGGGAATGCCAAAAATTTTCACAGTAAAGAGTTAACATTTTGTCATGGGTTGTATAATAGAAAACTTCTCAAAAGATCTGTTTATCTTTTTAAAAAAAATCCCACTTATAATTTTTGTACTTTGTATGCTTAAAACTTTATTTTTTTTCATAGGGACAGAAATGAAAATAGCAAATTGTTGACAGGCAACATGCAAATGTCATATTTCCTTTTTCTAAATTTCAAACATTATAACAGCTTGTATGCTGCATTAGATACCTATTACCTGCAATCTGCACTTTGGGTATCTTTGGGTAAACAAAAAGAAGTCTGCAAGTTTCTGGACTGATTTGCATATTGAAGCTGAGTGGCAGTATATTAGGTAGTATTTCAATCTGCTCAGCAGCCAAAACCCTAAAGGGCTATAATATTTATGAATTAAAATATACAGTTCTCATCAATATTTTTTATATAATTAATAAAATTGCTTAAATGTGCCAGATAAAAAGTTCAGAGGTAACTTTTTGTTGTTGGAGGGTAGCTTTACATTTAAAAAAATTTTTTTTATGCTTTCACAAGTTGCATTGTTTTATTTGGTTCACTTATTATTAGAGTATTATAGTCTTATTTATGTTTCTGCCTTTTCCATTTGTTTGACAGGCATGACTGTTTCAGTTACTATTAATTGAACTTTAGTTGTAGATATACCATAGGAATTGTGTGTGTAAGGTCTGTTTATGGTATTTTGAGAAGTGAGGTATTTGTATTTGGTCACCTACTTAAATCGGAAGTGCGTTTGAGTAGGAAATTAACATGAATACAGTTGTGGAGGGTTTCTTAGTTTTGGTAAGTTACCAATTTGAGAAAAAAAATTGTTGGAATTAAGATTCTGGAACTTGTTATATTGTTTTCAAATAAAATAAAAATACCATTCAATGTACCATTAATCATGCCCAGACTCCTCCCTGCATGCATTCACATTGTGTATTAATCAGTCATTGATTACTTTTGAATGATGTGGGGGGGGGGGGGGGGGTATTTTCAGCTTAAAAGTTTGCATTTTACAATTCAGTTTTAGTAAACAAGACAGAATGACAATAATATTGGAGGATGGGGTTCTATTTAGAAAGTGATGTCTCTCTTATACATTTAAACTTTGTTTATTCAGCAAATAAATGATTGCTAGATACTTTAATATTCAATAATTATAGTGTCCAACATCTGGGATTTGTAAACCTTTGTCTTTTACTATAGTCATTTTTATTTTATTATAAGAAGGTAATTGGAATTTTCTTAATATAGGAAAATTAGAGGTGATGGAGTGATCAGTTTAAAATCATTTAAGATTTACAGGTAGAGGTAGAATATTGAATGGTATTCATCTAAATTTTACTGGTGCCAATAGTACAGATTACAATTGACATAGGATTGTATTATCAGTACTGATAACATCTGGCATCTATACATTTTGATAAAATGTTGAAATACCACTTGAATGCAGACAGTGGTAGTGGGACCAATTTAACGTACATCTCAGCCAAAAATTTTTGCGATGTTTCATTATTATTATTTCAAAAATTTATTTATTTGTGCTGCTTTAAATCTTTTTTTATTTTATCTTTCTAGAAGCTTGCAAATCTATGTTGAATACAAGTTGCTACTTACAGATTTTCATAACACAAAATGTACATTTGATTTTTTTCTTTTTTTAGGCAAGGACAAAAAGTGTGATTTTGAAGAGACAGTAATATTTTATTAATATTGAATGGCTGTGGTAATTTAATTGTACAGTATAATTATGAAAAATCCTTTACTTGATGAAAAGGTGGGACGGGAGGTGGGATGTTTGTGATGAACTGAATGAATGGCATTCAAGCTAAATTGATTGTGGCTATGGTATGACTGACGATACATCCAAGCGTGTTCATTAGCCTTAAACAACTTGTATCTTTAAAGTGGCATTGTTACAAGCAGGTTGTGATATGCTTAGATTATATCTGTATGCGTATCTGCAAACTGTTGTATTTTCCTTCTCATTATATGTCTATGATAGTGATATATTTAAGATGCAAATGATGTCCAGTGAAAAAAAATTACGAATGAATAAAATTAGTTATTTACAAAAGTTTTTATTCTTTCTTTCCCCTCCCACTATTTTCTGGATTGTGCAGTTGTTATAGTTAATACAAGTATTGTGTTGGTATGGATGGAATTTTTAATCTGCATTTACAGAAATATGCTGAATATGCATTGTCACCAATATCTTTGAAGTAATTGTCTACAAATTTAAGCATAGGTTATTTTTAAGGAAGTTTAGCAGATGTGACAATAATAATTTTCGAACAGCAGTATGTAAACTGCACATTTCAGAGCCAATGACATTTAGCTGAATACTGTAGTACAGCCATATTTGTTTCATTGCAACAGAAATATGTCAGCTATAAACATTCAATTTTCTTTGCATATACTGTTGTTAATTTGAAACAAAAGAGTATGTACATTTTTTTCTTTATCAAGAATTAACCATATAATTTTGACAAATTTCTGGCAATCATCTGATGTTGCACTACCATGAACAAACATGTCACAGACCAATGAAGATGAACAGAAAAGAGCATAACCTTTTATCCAAACAAAATAAAGGTTTTGCCCATCCTATAATGAATAGAGTAAGATACCCAGGAAAGGGTCAAAAGATGTTTAGAGCCACATTTAGATAATTATATCTTTTTAAAAAATTCTTAGGCTTTAGGGCAGGCTTAAATAAATTATAGCCTGCCACCTCTTTTTATGGGGCCTGCAAACTACTACTAATAAATTAACAAATAGCTATGATTTTTTTAAACAAAACAAAAATAGCTGAAACTAAAAGAAAAAATTTGTTTTCAAGAATAAATACAATTTTTATGCAAGAAGCAAAAACATTATATCAGATATTTTACATTGCTTTGTTATCTATCTTATTATTGGCTGCTCTTGGACAGCCTTGAATCTCTGTGGATCATGAAATAATACTTTCTATCTCTGCATATACTGTTTAATGGCTACCAAATTACCTAAGATCATAAATCAATGGGGCGGCAGGCAACTAACTATTAAGCGAAGGTGAAACATTCATTCTGTCTTTCAAAAATTGAGAAATCTTATAATTCATTCCATTTTATTTATCAGAGTTCAGGAATAATATATTATTTTTTATTTTTTTAAATGCACACTACGTTTATATGTAAAAGGTATCTGAACCATAAACATCTAAAATAAAAATTAGAGTACTGATTTGATGTTTAACTTTTAAAATAATGATTTTATTAAAGTAATTTGAGTCTGTATTCCGGGTTGAATTTGCTATTAATAAATATTAAATAAAATGAAGTTATTTACTTTTAATTTTTGCAATGTTTTTGTATTTAATGCTCTACTTATAATTTTTTTAAATTGAAAATATAAATTTTATTCAAACATCATATATTTATTTGGCAGCCTGTTCTTAATTTTCACTTCTCTGTGCGGCTCTTCTGCTAAAACATTTACCCACACCTTTAAAATGACAGGTAGGAAGGTTTTGCTTAGTTTTGCTATTAACTGTAAACTTCTGAAAACCCCAGCACAATATGCCGACCAGTTTCTAATCTTATTCACTTCATTAAGTGAAATTAACCAAATTAAATTAAAACGGAAGACTCCTAAATAAAGAGAAAACGTTTTTGTAATTCTAAGATCTTCCCATCCAATCTTAATTGTTTCCAGAACAGTCAAGATTCTAAGTTGGACAGTGGCAGAATATTGCATCTCAGTTCTACTATATAAAATTTGATATTGAAGCTGTACAGCATTGGGCAACTGATTTAAATAATACTTTAATAGCTGAATGGTTATACACATTTAATCAAATACTTTCAAATATTTGTTCAGGTTGCACACACCCCTAAATTGAAATAATGAAACTAGTAATTGCTTGGTTGGCATATTAATGGGTAATTTGTTGTCCCATATTCTTATGCCAAAAGTACATTTTCTGTAAAAACTAAAGCTAAAGCTAAATAGGGCTGAAAAAACAAACTGAAAAGCCTGGGTTAAAACCACAAAATGTCTTTGCAATTTATGTAACAATCTTGAGCTTTTGCTAAATGCCTCTTTAAAAATATCTAATTATTATAGTAATAAAATAAAAAATATTGCATTATAATAATAGAATAAAAAATTTTGCATGCAGATTTCTATTAAAGAAAAAATATGCCTACCTATGCACAGCATTTTTTGCTTGGGTGTTTGGTGGTTATTACATTTCAGAAATCAGAGATAGTAACTATAGGGTGGCTATTAACAGTTCAGAAATAAAGGATAGTAACTCTAATTACAAATTCATTTCCACATTCAGAAACTGAAATGCTTTTTACTGAGTACATTTCAAATTGAGGCAAAATAATTTCAAACTATTTTGGTGAATTTCCATTACTAAGCAAATATTGATAAAATTAGTATGAAATAAAATAATATTGTCTTGTTCTCTTAAACAATTGACTGCTTTTACACTTATTCACCTTATTCTTTGCATAGTCTTCAACTGTGCTGCGATTGCTCCTGTAGGTATAATGGCTGCTTTGTATTAAAAGCAAGAAAATTTTTTATTGAAGTTTAGCACCAAACTGGAACATTCGAAGACAGTTGGCTTTTTTTCCCTATGGTAATACATTTGGATAACAGTAACATTTTGGTAAGGCGGTTAATGTTGATACCAATGCCAAGGCAAACTGATTTGGGGGCATAACTTTGCATTATTACCCAATATTATAATTTTAGCTGTTATCAGTATAATTTATTGATCCTATTAATTTTGATAAATGTTAAATTCTTAGCAGTTAAAGGGATTTGATTTCCCCTGATTAATTATTAAAAATCAAAAGCAAGTCTGTTTTGCTAGTGAAATGAGACACCCAGAAGGATTCTCTTCAAAGTTAGTATATTTGAACATTTTATTGAAATTTGAAACATTTTATTAAAATTGAAAATCTTAGCTCCACACACACACACTCGATATTAACTTTGTCCAATTTTATATCGTGTTTCACATAACGAACATACTGCTGGAATGAATTGTGTTCATTATGCGAGGTACCACTGTAGAAAATTAATCTGAAGACCACAAAAATAATTATGTCCATGGAAGAAAGTTTGAAAAGGCGACTGTTCCAATAACAAAATAAGACAAAAAATAGATGAGCACTAGTCGTGAAGGCATATTAAATTGCTTGAAGTTAGCCAGTAAACTGGAAGATAAATAAGAGTTATCTGTTTCAGTCATATGTTTCACAGTAAAAGATGTACAAGACTGATAATGCTCTTGTTGATCAGTGAGCAGATGAGCTGAAAACCAATACACTACTGGTGAAGCCGAGCACAGAAGTCGGGTGAGCACCTGTTTATAGGAACAAAGAGAAACAAGAAGAATAAGTGTACATTTAAGTAAATGAATAAATGTAAAACATGGCACACTTTCTCAACTTTATGCATAATGTAACTAAACAAAGAATACTGAATTAAAAATAATTTATCTCTTAAATCCAGACATTCTCACCACCCTGAAAAAGAAAACTAGAGAAAAAAAATTCTGATCATGCCTTTAATCTTAATATAAATAATAGTCATATTTAATTTTTTTTAAAAATAACCACTATCTTGTTTTGTTTAAATATCTGCTTACTGCCTTATTCGCACCTGAATGTGCATGAAGAGACAGCCAAAGGTAGTTAGGAACAGAAGATGCAAAATGTAAGTTATGAGTTCTGGGCTGTTCCATCCTGCATGAAATTCAAGTCTTTTGTGTTTATGTTGCTCATTTTTATATCCCTCAGTCTTGATTCCTTTGTCTTCAAGTTCATCTTTCTTGTTTCTGTTCCTCACTTCTTGGCCATCAATAATCTGTACATCCTTTTCTTCAAGGTCAATTTTATTTCTGTTTATGCCTGCTGATATTACTTGATCCTGACTCTCTGTCATTTTTTCTTTACTATTCTTCATGTCAATTTCTTTTTTGTATAAGTGATTTTCCTTACCTTCCTTAAAGTCAGCATTATCATTATCATCACCATTGTAAATCTGAAGTATTGGATCACTCAAACATTTCATGTAATCAGTCTTGACTTTACACATATCTAGCAGACCAAGAGAGCAGCACAGCCTTGGGTGCATTTGGTATACACTCCAGCAGGCACAAACACTGATGATGATCATGGGGGCAGCAAGCAGAAAGTTTGGGATTTGTTTGAACTGGTAGTACGAAAACAGACCAACACCCCAGTGCTCTGACTGGATATAAGAATAGGAGAGCGGGACCCACGCATGGCACCAGGATGAAGGTGGGTCATCTCCTACAAGTTTAAATTTATGCTTCTGACCATAATCCACCAGATCAATGGGTAAATGAGAGACCAAGTCACGATGTTGCTCTGGAAAGCAGAAAAGCTGGTAGATGTAATACTGGTAGGCTAGGAATGGCAAAAAATTAACACATACTAATGATGCTGTTAATGGAATGTATAAACAGGTTTGCTTGACCACTGCTTTGAACAGAAACCATAGCTCCTGGGAGTAAATATTCCATAGTGATGTCATTCTTGCAACATACCGTACAGCAATATAGTGAAGAATGAACCCCAAGGACACCAGACCATTTGATCTGGCCAAGGTTGATAAACCAAACAAAACAGCGCTTACAGGCAGGTGATGCAGACTCATGCACAACATTCCTCCAAAAGTCAGCAGTGCAAATACTGTTTCTGAATAAGGTGCTGACATAAAAATGCTGGCTGGATTGAAGCAAAAGAGCTGTGCAGCACAAAATGCAAGCTGGTTATCTTTTAAAGTGTACCTTCCAAGGTAAAGCAATATGACTGCTGCTCCAACAAACATCACTGTGTTCAGAACTACTGCAAACAATAGCAGCAAGGCAGGAAGAGAAAGGAGAGCACTCAAAAATGGTGCAACAGCTCTGATTGAAGATAACAACAATGGGTAGAGTGGAAAGAATGCCACACAATTCTCGTATGTGTAACCATGCAAAGCAATGTGATGAAAATAAACAGCATCCCATCGTCGGAAGCCTCCTAAGCAAATAAAGATTATTTTGTCCAGTGCAGTGAAGTTTTCTTGCTCTACCAAAGGAGGGTTAAAGGCATCAGCAGCATGATCAGGAATCAAGATGTTGGCAACAAACTAAAAATAAACATGTAAAAAAGAAAAAGCAGAATAATAAAAGTAAAAATGGTCAATTACCCATTCCAACATCAAGTAAAATATTATAATAGTTAAAACGTTAGTACTGATTTTTTCCAATAAAATTTTCTTAATATTTTTTACATCTAATAAATATTTAAAAGCAGGATGCATATAAGTCTTATGTGTGTATCTAATTGATTTTGAATCAGACACCATGTGCCCTTTTAAATTCTTTCATAAATCTTTTAATAATACAATCAAACCCTGCTTTTTTTCAAAATAAATCATTACTGACAGTCTTCCTTTACGTTTATCATTCTGACTAAATATATTTTTGAAACAAATTAGATATATATTATAATTTTAAAAAATATATTAAATGAATTCAGCCTAGCCCCTTAAACTTATGTAACGGTAATGGGGTATTGCAATTTTAAAATAAATAGCTGATAAAAGTCTAATTTGCTAAAATATATACTTAAAAAACAATACCTGAAATCGACAATAATAATTAATAGGAGGAAAATAATACTAACCATAATGTTTTTTTTTTAATTCTTTCATATTTTTTTTAATATTGAGAAACATATAAAAAATTGAATTAGTCTTGCTGAACAAAAACAGATTCACTGAGTATTACTCATTTCCCATGTAATGATGATTCTGGGCTTAATTAACACTACAGATGATAAATACATTTATTTATAAAATATTAATTAACACATCTATACCGATAATAACTTTATGAGAAAGTGGGTAGAAGTTATAAAAACAATTATAAATAAAATATAAGTCTCGATAAGAAAGTGGAGATAATAAAATACAGCTTATTATATTTTTTTTTTAAAAAATAAAAGCATTTAAAATAATGCAAGTTGTATTCGCATTTCTGCCAGTTCTCTTAGTTATGTCGTCTGCTACATAACAAAATAATGGTACTTCAATGTAAACTAAAATCATCATTGTCAAAATAAGCCTGCATATAAATAAGCTACGAGAAGCGATCTTTTACAGTAATTTATTTTACCTGTAGAAGAATAACTAGAAGTCGAGACAGAAAGGCAAGCCTAGCTATTTGAATTTCTTCATCTAAGACAGCCATATCCGGAAGTTTTACCGAACGGAAGACTAAAATGGATGGTCGTTGGTTCATTTTACTCCTAACCGAGAGCATGATTGGATCTGACCTAAAACCTGAAATAGGCTCTTTGTACATGTACTGTTAGATTTCAACATTTCAAACGCTACGTTCGGTATTTGTAATCTATTCATCTGTAACAATATAAGTACCAAGTCAAGGAATATAGTATGCATCATTTAATTTTATAATAGATCAAAGTAATAATATATTCTTTCTTTTTAAAAAAAAATCCCGTTAGAAAAGAAAAAAAAACATCGTCCACTATCTGTTTCTATTAATAGCTCGTTTTAGATTCTAAGTACTGTATATAATAGAATACAGATAGTCTATGTAATAATGTATAATAGAATTGAACTAACACATACATTGCTATTCATTAAAGTTTAAACTATGCTTCTTTTACAAATATCTATAAGACGGAATATTTTCACTCCATTGAATAGATCATTAGAATTTAGATGCGGCTGGTGCATGAAATTGAAAATTAGCAGCAATGTATATCATTTATGCAATAAAATATATATTTTGAAAAACTAGTAAAGTGGGTAAACTACTACTGTACATATACTAGTAATAATAACATGCGCCTTAAATACATTATATTTGTTGTGCATATGTTATTTTAATATTTTAAGTATTAGTTAATCTCAGACTAAATGACAATGACTTGCATGATTAACCATTATAATTCATAAAATATATATTTAAAATAAAAAATAAAAGGCTCTTATACCTCTACTATTTTATCACACAGTACTGTTTATCTCAAAGCATATATTTGAACAACTGATGCCAACGATCAACAGTTTTTCATTAAGTGATTAACCACCCACACACAACTTTTATATATGTGAACATGTAGTTAAAACTAAAATGCTACTTACTGGTTTAATTTTTAACTAACTGGTTGAAATTTCTTAATGTGAACTATTTCTTTTGATACATTTAGTTTAACTGTGATACTTTTTTGTGAAAAAGCTTAATCTTATACAAAATTACATTGTCTTTGGTTGGGATCCCGTAAATTGTCAATCACTAACAAAACTGGATTAATGTTACTAAACTAGCACTGATGATATTATAATGAAATGATTCTTTTTAATTTATACAAAATACTCAGGATTCATAAATATTTTTCAATTTTACTTCATATATTGAGAATTGCACTTATTTGTCCAAGATAAATGGAATTTCAGTTTAAAATACTGTCCACATTTTTGAAGGAGAAATGAAAATTAGTATCTAGTTGATAAATTTTGTTTTAATAGGGTTACTGTCAGTTTGCACCAGTTTTGTGATATACAGCTTGAGGGTGTCTATTTGTTTTTATAAATTGCCCAGTGATCAGAGGCACCGCTGGCAATTAAGAAGAAGTGTTTGATTATTAATATTATTTGTTTCTCTTCAGTGCTGTGGAAGAGTGGATATGGTAGTTAATGAGAGAGAAAAAATGCCCTGCATTATAGTCAAGTGAAAATGTGTACATGTACTCTGGATTATTGAGGAAAAGAAGAGATTCTCTATTTTTGTATTTCATATAGCCAGAGCTGAAGTTGTAAAACTTAAGGCACTGAATACTTGGCGTGGGAGATGAAAGGTAAGGGAAAGACAACACAGCAAGACAAAGACTGTCCTCTCCAGTTTCCAGATTTGACACCGATTGATCACTCAAAAGAATGCCCAAGATACACGCAAGGTATCATTATTATTAATATTATGATCAATTTTATAGACCAAATATTTTATAATGTGCTGCAAGCACCTACAAAGACTGGTTTTTTTGAGTGCCATTGTAAGTCATAAGCTGTGAGTAGAGAACCCTTGTCCAAGAATTTCATTAATAAAATTGTCCTTGACTGGAAATTGAGAAATGACTAATTAAAACATTAGTGCAATGGTTTTCAACCTTTTCACACCTGTGGACCTGTGAAAATAGGAGAAATATTTCGCAGATATCTAAGGCAGAAATAAAAACAATTATTTATATAGTATTTTGTGTATTAGTTTTTAAATCTAATATTATAAAATGAAAATTCTATAGTTATTTAAAATAACCAGAAACTAAGCAGTAAACAAAAAATCCTAATAAGAGAACATCTTGAATTTTTGAGAAAGCAATATTTAATTCAAATAAAGTTAGTGTGAAACCTGCTGCTATTTCTTGCTAAAATATTTGATAACCATGGCTGCAGCATTGTTTCTGAGAGACGAAGTGCCGCATTGACATCCATGTAGTGTACCCTCATATAACTTATGAAAACGTTAAAAAAGTAATATTGTGTGAAATGAATGTTTTGTGAGTATGGGAATTATAATAAATAAATGCAATCTAACTAGTGAAATAAATCATATTGATTAAATAATGAATAATAATAAATATCTTAAGTATTGCCTTACACTCAGAAGGTCTATGAGAGTTAATCGAAAGCCATAATCATGCTTGTATTCCCACTGTTCTCTTATTTCACTATAAGTTCATGTTTGGTTTCTGGTAAAATTGTTTTCTTGGTCTGTTATCCTTTATTTACAGTGTTTAAGAAGGTACTTCAGTTAGTAAATACGTGAGAGTTATGGTAGCTCTTTCACTAGAGAAACTCATCCCACTATGTAAATAAGGCCAAACTCCGCAACAACATTTCTGATTGGCTGAGACAAACTGTGAGCTCATTTCAAAACCTGATAGATCAAGTTTGGCACAAACATAGTAATATTATGCATAGATTCTATAGAAATGTCAATAAACAAGCATATTTGGAAGGCCTAATATTATACTACCCAGTTGTTATATTAAGATCTACTCTGTGCATGCATGTGTGTGTGCTTTCACTTTTTTAATTTGTTGATTTTATTCTTTTAATTGCTGCTTCGTTTGAATTTTTGTGGACAATAATGCATTATTTTCTTTCTTTAAATTTATACAGTTCTGGGCCGGTCACAAGAAGACAGCATAGGTGCAGATGAATTAGATGCAGTACAGGCAGATTTAGAACGTTTACTGGCCTCTGTTGGAAAACGACTTCGACTTTTAGAGTCAGAAATTCAAGTGCTGGTAAACTGGCAGGATAAAAAAGAAAAAAAGCCAATTGCAGGAAAAGTGGTGAGTTTGGATATGAGTCTTCCCTCTTTTTAGAATGAACTGTACTAGGGCTGTCAATTTTTTTCTAAATGCTTCCCTGGTACCCGTCCAAATTTTAAATGTGTACCCGTTTGAAAATTAGCATAATCTCCATCGCAACTGGCTATCTCTACACAAAGCTACTTAACCATTAAGCATGCACTCTATTTCACACAGTAGCCAAAGGTATGCATCTAGTGACTTATTATTAGTTATGATCTATATATGTACAATGCAAACTTTTATTTTTAATATTACCAATCATTACATAAACTAAAGTAAAATAAAACTAAATAAAATGTCAACAACAATAATGTATTTAAAAATAGGGCATCAAGATCAATTGTCCTTTGCAGATAGAATTTCATCCCACAGATTGCATTTCACTGTGTCACTATCCAATTGCTTGGCGTGACTCCACACAGACGATGTCTTCCCCATATTAAAAATATTACGTTATTATTTAATTTATTGACAAGTTTGTTTACTGAAGTCATATTAACATCAATAACATTCTTAATGAGCACAACAACCACAAGTGAACAGAAACGGTGTGAGTAAGTAGTCCCACTAATTTTTTTCTACTTGATATTTATGCTCAAAATGTGTGTTCTGATGAAATAAGGTTGTACAGAAAAAATTATGATGATAGCTATAATGCTTTTTGAGATATTGTCAATTTAGTGTCGTAATTTGTGATCAACATTTTTTAGACATAACGAATGTGCAGTTTGTCAAGTTCAGTACAAGTAAAATATAAACCACATTGATCAACAGTCCAACATTTTAAATTAACATAATCACAGACAACAGTGTCTTGACTCTGGTAAGTGTCAGCATGAAGTGGCCACATTCGGTTTGGCATAATCAATTGTGCAGACAAAATTATCTAGAATAGAGAAAAAATTAGAGAGTTTTCTAATATGACAACTTCTCTTAATGCAACGCAGATTGATAGAACGAGATCAATTTATAATTGTAGATACAGAATGTTTACTGAATGTGGATTGAAAAGCAAATACAACCTAACACTACATGTACATACATAATTTGTGTTCAGTATGTTTGATAATTAATTGTAGTTAGCTGTTTAGTTTTTGATTAATTTGATTTCAGTGAATTCTGAAGGAAAATACATTTTTGTTTAGTGCCTTTTTTAGTTAGCAATAGCATTCAAGTTTTCAACATATATGTGTTCTCAACTTATTTAACATTAATACCTTCCACCTCCCTCTATCATTCACATACATATACACATACATACAGTGAGCAAATACTTTTCATATCTAAAAAGCGATGGAACTACATGATGCAGAAATTTTTGTTCTCTTGTAAGTGTACAGATTCATGCAGATAGCTTACAGCATAATAGCTTGTGACTTATTTTCTTATTTTCCTGAAAGCAGATTTTATTTTTATATTTTACTAGCTTGAATTATTATTACTGCTTAAACAGTACATATTTTATTTATAGCAGCCAGATCCACCTTCAGGGAAGCGAGGGAAAGGTGCTTCATTGGAAGAAAGGCCTAGCAAAAAGTTCAAAGAGAGCACAAGTACTGGAAGTAAAGTCATCCAGCCAAATGCTACTGCTGTCTCACCTGTCCCTCGAACTAAGAGTAAGAATCCACAGGTAAAGTGCTAATGTAGATGGTGGATATGTTGTTTTGCAAATGTTGTAAGTTTTTTTATATTCTCGGTCTTTATGTGGTGTTGTTGTTTTCAACCTCTCTAGCCATATTGTAAGTTTTTTTATATTCTCGGCCTTTATGTGGTGTTGTTGTTTTCAACCTCTCTAGCCATGTTGTAAGTTATTTTTGATATTCTCGGCCTTTATGTGGTGTTGGTGTTTTCAACCTCTCTAGCCATTATGTGTTCATATGCTTGATATTCAAGAGGCTGGTTGTATGAATGGTGAGATTTGTGAGGGTAGTTTCATTCAGTGAGTTAATTTAAAAGAAGCCTAGTTGAACACTGTAAATGTGGATGTTTAGGTAGTTCCTATCATTTGTTGTTGCCTTATGAGAGTGATTCTGGTTATATAAGTGATCTTTTGATGTCATTGGTAAGATAAAATTCAACCTAATTGCATTGTATTTTCAGATTTAAAACACATCTGATGCATTCCTCCATAATATAAGTAAATGTCTGTTAAAAAAAAATTCTTTTATGTTTTTGGGTGCTTTACTATTTCTTGCTAGTATTGCCAGCACTGAACAAATTCTTTTATTATCAAACTGGAAAAAAAATAATGGATCATATTCTTAGAGTGAATGTAGTCAGATAACTCATGATGCTTAAATGAGATTAATATAACTGTACTTTTAAGCTCTTCTGCTTTCAACCTTTAAAAGAAAATATGCAAGATGTAAATGTTAGACATCAGTCTATCATACAACTTGAATTTCTGTCATTTTGCTATCATTCTCTACTGGTCAGTGCAAGGTGCCTATCATTGATACAGAGCCACATCTTGTCCCCTAAAATTTGAGTGCAAATAGACTCTTTGTCCTCTTGAATCACAAAACTAAAATAATACATTGTCATGCATGACTGCATTTTTTACTAATAAATAAATGATTAATTATAGTCTTGTAAAATTGTGTTTATTGTATCACTTGTTTGTCTTTCAATCTAAACAGGCAAAAGGTGTTGAAGGTGAAACGGGTTCTTCTCCAGCCGAGTTGCCTCGCGTTGTGAAAAATGAATGCGTGGATCGCTTTTGGCAGGCAATGGAAGCATATTGCCGCCCCATCACTGATGAAGACATCAAGTATTTGGAAGAACAGTTGAGGAAGCATGATGATGAAGATGCTACCTACTTTAAAATTCCCCCTCTTGGGCGCCATTTCCGGGAAGTTTGGGCTGAAGAGGATCTGTTGGAAGAAATGGCAGAAGGTGGGAGGCTGTTCACTTGCCATTAATTGTTTTGGTGTTTGTTTTTGTTTTTAAGTGATAGTGGTGTTTTGTTTCTTGTTCATGCAATGTCTATAATGTAGAGATAATAGATTTATGTAAATTTATTTAGCTTAAGTTCTAGACATGATTTTCCTTTTATATTATATAACTTTATAAGTAACAGTTTCTGAAGTTTTGTTGGGGTTTTGTTGGTATAAGTAGAAATAATTAGTTTATTTTATTAGTTTCTTATTTCTTTTGCCTAATATTATTGAAAGTATGAAGCATTTTGAAGTGCAGTTTGAAACACTGGTATATGTAGAATCAGTATCACACCATGTAGAAAGTCATCCATTACTGAGGAAAAATGATTTAACTACAAATCTGGAATCTGTTTTAATCTCTTGTTTTGTAAGTTTTGTTTGACAGTCATCAAGCAAAATTATTTGCTTTGCCAGATTATTTTGCCTTACCCCGTTTTTTAAAAGCAGAACATCAATCAAGATAATTGGTGGCCAATTTCTCTTGTAGTTGGTCATCATATGCAAATTTTACAAAAGTGTAATCTGTGCAGAACTGATCTTCACTTCACAAAATCCCTCTGACCCCAAACTCTAAATAGTCTAATATTATAGTAAAATTTATAATTTTTAAGCAGCAGCAACATTTATTTATTATTATTTTATATTTATTTATTTTAATGTTTTTCCCCGTTTTGTTTTGTGTAAAATGTGAATGACTGAATGAATACATTAACATTTTCACACTTCACACAAATAATTAAACTTTTGTTACATTTCTTTGACAGGTGCAAAAGTCAGTGATAAAAAACGACACTCAGTGCATTCTGCTCAGAATGGGACTGGTTCTAATGAAGCATCAGCATTGTTGAGGAAAGCCGAGAACAGGTATGCAATCGGATACCAAAGCTGAGAACAGGTATGCAAGCATATATGAAAGTCGAGAACAGGTATGCAAGAAGACATTTTTAATTCACTAGGCTGCTTTGGAAAGCTGACAACATATTTGCAAGTAGGCATTTTTATTTTACTGATTGCTAAGGAAAACTGAACAGGTATGCATGAAGATACTTTTAAATAACTAAGGGAAATTTGATAACAGGTGTGCAAACTGATATATTTAATCATAGCCTTGCTAAAGAAAGTCAAGAACAGATATGCAAGCATATGTATTTAATTCAAGTCATTGCTAGGGAAAGTCAAGAATAGGTGTGCAAGAAGACATTTTTAATTCACTGAATTGTAAGGGAAATTTGAGGATAAGTATGCCAAGCAGATGTTTTTTAATTCAAAGCATTGCTAATGATATCCAAGAACAAACATGTAAGCAGATATATTTAATTTACTGGATTGCTAAGGAAATCTGCCGGGTGATGTCCTGTGGGGGTTTCCGCAGGGTGTGTCCTATCCATCGCCATTTACGCCTGGCAATCTGCTGGTTGATGGGATCTTAGTTTGTCCACTGCCACAAATCAGTGTTCTTTAGTTTGTCTGTCCACCTGATCTTCAGTATGTTGTGAAGGCAGTCATTGACGAATACTTGGAGTTTGTTGGTTAGGGTGTTGGTGACTCTCCAGGTCTCTGAGCCATAGAGGACAGACTTAACGTTGCTGTTGAAAATTCGTAGTTTGTTGCAGACAGATATGGATGTTGACCTCCAGACTGGTCAGGGTAATAAAGGCGTATCTAGCTTTCCCGATGTCCTCGTCAGAACCCCCTGTTGCTGATACAATGCTGCCCAGATAGGTGAAAGAGGTGACTTCTTTCACTCGCTGTCTCCAAGGGTGATTGGCTTCTGCTGCTTTTTTAACAGGGTCATGATTTCGGTCTTCTCTAGGTTGATCTGCAGTCCAGTCTTGGATGCTTCTTGGGCCAGGTTATCAGTTTTCTGTTGCATATGTTGGTATTTCTGGGACATCAGGCACAAGTCCGCAAAGTCCAAGTCCTTAAGGAACTGAGTCAGGGACCACTGGATTCCAGTTTTTCCTGTTTTAGTTGTACATGGACACCCTGCTTATATACATGTTCTTTACATGGACACCTTGCTTATATACACGTTCTTTACATGGACACCTTTCTTGTTTATACATTCCTTACTTGGACACCTATCTTGTATATACATTCTTTACATGGACATCATCTTGTATGGACACCTTGTTTGTATGTCTGTTCTTTACATGAAAACCAAGCTGGCTCTGAATTCTACAAACACTATATGAAAATTCTGGCTCAAAAAATCCCTCTATCATGCCAATATGGGATTTCCCCACCCCCAGCATACATACACCTGTGCCCATGCTGTTAACTGGATGCATCAGCTTATGTAAATTCAAGCCATATGCTTCCAAACTGAAAAATGCAGACACGGAGAGAATGAAAGTTAGTTGGGATAACAAAAATCATGGCTGCCGTCTTTGAAAAGGTTATGTACATTGACTATAATTATTTCTCTGAAACTCCACTCTCATTTCTGTGATGAATTGTATCTGTGAACTTGAATATAATTGTTAATTTGACTGCTGATGTCTATGCTAGGATAAAATGAATGAGTGACTAGCGTTAATCAAACATTGTTGTGATGCAAATGTCAGTGCTCTTTTATTATATTCATATGTTGTATATTTGATTGCTGATTTAATAAATTTATTAACTTTTTTGTGCATGTTAAAACTTATGCTGGAGTAATAGTGGGTGGATGGGGGTTAGTTAAATATCAATAAAAGATAGATTTTTATTACTCCTTTAGTACGAAGTTTTCATCTACAGAAAATATTATGCGACAGTAACACATCTTATTATTGTGTACAAGAATAGAGTTTTATGACATCCGTATAATCTGCCAAGTGAGAGGCATGTTGGTGTTGTGGGAGAATTATTAATAACTATAAATATATAAAATTCTTGGTCATTTGTAATTAGTTATGTGTTATTAATTAATAAATAACAATCATAACAAGGGAAGGGTGCCCAGAGAGGTGTCTCATACTATAACTACATTCTCTCCCATTTCAACAGAATTTATTTCAAACCCTCCTGGAACTTGACATATTTTTTTTAATATATAAAGCATTTGATTAGGATTTTGTGATTACTGCTGACGGGTCACTCATTTATTGTCAGCTAATTCTGTTGTGAACACTTAAGAATTGTTTCCGTTGTATTTTGTTGCAGCATGGAAGAGTCCCCATTTGGACCTCTTACTCAGCGCTTGGTTTCTGCTCTGCTGGAGGAAAACCTCATGACACCAATGGATGATGTCATTACAGATATGGGAGGTATGTGCATCTTTCGTTGCAGGGGAGATTTATTTTAATTGAATAATTATTTTATATAATAATAAGCAAGAACTTATCCCATCTCTTCCTCCCTCCCTTCATTCTTTCATTCAAAACACAAATTCCAAGTTTTTGGGTGTTTGGGTGTTTTGCTTTTATTACATGACTTAGGTAATCAGAAAAAGTTTTGTGGTAACAGTATTGTATTTCAATTTTGAGACAGTTTCTCCTCGCAATTTTGAATGGTTTCAGCATCAAGATTGCTGGTTTATTTTTTTAATTTGGGTTCATGAAGTAGAGCTCCAGTTTGCTGGTTTATTTTTTTATTTGGGTGTATGAAGTAGAGCCCCTGTTGGTTTATTTTTTAATTTGGGTTTATGATGTAGAGCCCTTGTTTGTTGGTTTATTTTTTAATTTGATTTTATGAAATAGAGCCCCAATTTTGTTGGTTTATTTTTAAATTCCGAGTTTATGAAGTATAGCCCCAGTTGTTTCTTCTTGAATGCTTGGTCATGTTATCAGATGGTGATCATTTATTTTAGCGTGCATTAAACGTAAGTTGTTTGTGCAGACAATGCCGATGAAGCTCCTGCCATCTCTCCTCGCATGCTTGCCAAGCAGTTAAACATTGGTAATCCAGCAACTCTGGAACGCAGGATACAGCGGGAATTGGAGGAACAAGGTAAAGTGTGAGCCCCTTTATTCAATCTTTTGTTTGCTCTAGATAACAGTTCCTTAAGGCAAATGATTATTTTTTTTTGTTTAAATAGCAGAGGCTTTATCAATTCAATCTTTACAATTAAGACATTGTGAATGCTATTTATTTAAAGGATTTTAAGTTTTGTGTTTCATTTGTGTCATAGATTCTTCTTGAAAAATAAATTGAAACCATGATGTGACGTGTTTAGGTATCCTCGAAGCAGAAGAAGATGTGGAAGACGATCCAAGTGATGAGATCCTGCAAGAGATAAAGCGAGCACAGGCAGAACTACGGCCAGTGTTGCAGTGGAAGGTGAAACACCTGAAGGATCTGTTGAAGAAGGCCAAAGAACAACAGGCCCGACAACAGCTTTGGAAAAAGTTTGATGAATGCGATGCTAAGGTCTGACACAAATGCACTATGTTGTCTTTGTTGTCCAAAGACAACAACATATTTTTGATATGTACCTTTTCAAAACTGACAACCAAAATAACATTGATTTGCTTATAATTTATGCATCATTAACTCCTTCTGTGCAGGACGTTTTTTCTTCATAATTCTTAACTCATTATTCATTCAAAAGCATGTGACAATCTGACATTGGCTTTGACTTTGTAGGCACCATTGTCATTCTGTAAAGAGCAGTTTTGGACTTAATGAAATTGCAAGTATTGTTTTATATCATTAAAAAGATGGAAATGTTCCAATTACGTTACCTTTTGAAAATAACTCTATATGCAGTAAAGATGAGTTGAATGTGGGTCTTTGAGAAATGTTAATTTACAGTGTCCAGCAGGTCATTCTTTTGTACAAATTACGGCCAATCCTATTGGCATGAGTGTAAGAGTGAAAGGCATTTTCTTTATGACACAATGTAGATTGTCACTTACTGTTATGAATAACATAGTTAATCAAATTTCAAGTAACAGTTACTGTTAAACAAATATAAAAATTATTTATTTATTCTGTCTTTGTCCATAATCATTTAGCTTATAAATTTTTAAACAAATTACATTCAGCTACGATTTTGTTTTTAAGAAAACACAAAGTATCTGCTTGAACTTTTGAATTATATGCATATTTTATTAACTTTTACTGTAGCTTCATGAGGAATATCGCAAGCTGATGCTGGCCCGTCAGAAGAAGAAGCCAAACTTGAAAAAAGAACGAGACTCTGTAAAGAAGATTCTAAAAGAGTGGTGGACAATCTATCAGACTTTGGATGACAGCTATAATGAGTAGCAGAAGTGATGTGCCCATGTATTTCATGGCCTTTCATTTCAGTCAAGAGAGTGGTCCAGCTGGCAGAAAATATAAAATCTTTGTTTCTCTATTTCTGTCAGCTGTGGGCAAGCTTTTCATCCAGAATAAATTTAGAATGAAAAGTTACCTTCTAACAAAGAGAAGGATTAAACAATATCACTACTAAATGCAGTAGAGTATTCCTAAATGCATTGCCACACATTTCCTGGCTTGAATACCTCATTTTTCATTCAATGTAATATGCTTTTAAAGCAAAACTATGAATTCTAAGCAACTGAAAGCTTGTTTTTGAACTGTTGGAAAAGAATTGTTGGCTGTTTGGGCAGTTAATTATTTTGTGAGTTTGAAATTTGAAATTGTGACTTAACTGTTGATTTTATGTTTGATTTTTGATTCAAAACAGCATTTGATTATCTTTTTGTTTACATTTTATGGTTACAAAATTAAATTTAAGGACAGCAAGGTTCTGGGGGGTTTTGTATTTTTTTCTTAAAGAAAAACATAAATAATGAATGTTGAGCATAAATTTGTGAAGTAAGCATCTGTGAGAATTTAGTATTGTCTTCAGTAAAATTGACCCATTTATCTTGGATATTGGATTACTTGTGCACATTATAAATTCTTTGAATTCTTAAAAATGAAATCGCTCCAGATTAAGTAAACATCATCAGGGACTTTTCTGTATCAGCTATACTGTTTACCACTAAATGTGTCCTGTATATATTAAAAGAAAATAGTATTGATTATTTGTCAGCCTTGTATTTTAAATCATCTTATTTTAATAATAATAAGAGTTGGCTCCCTATGGACTGACCCAGTTTTGCACCGTTAACATTTTTTTTATCATAGTGAGTCCTTCATTGAGCCTTTACTTTTTCAGGGGTTATGGTGAATACAAGGAGACATTTCATTCCTTATGACTGTGTTGTTTCTTTTTATATTAATTATATTTGTTTACTCTTACTCTTTATTGACTTTGTGGCCAGTTTTAGAAGTATATGAAAAAGTAAGGTGACTTTCTTTATTTTTCAAAAATAATTGTCAGGCTGTTAGAACTTTACACTCTTTTTTAAGTAACTAATGACATAGATTTGAAATTAACACTAACTCAGTTTTAAAAATAAAAATGACCTGAGCAACTGAGGGTAGATGTTTATTTGTATTGTTGAAATTTAGTTTTAGGTTTGTTTTTCATCTCAGGTGGCAATTGGATGTACCTAATGGTATCCTTGATAATGATATCTACACTAAATTGAATCTACCTGGCAACCAGTTCTCTCCCTTGACATTTTATCTGATTGCTATTGGAGAGTGGGGTGGAGCCAGGATGACTAAGGTTTTAAATATCAGTGATTTCCAGTTTTGTTAGCTAAAATTGACATCACAGTTGTTTGGTGCTATATGATTGAAAATCTCAGTGATTCTCTACTTGCTTATAACTGGCATCACAGTTGCTGGTTGCTGAGATGGCTGCATTGCATAAGGTTGTGTTTGTTATGCAAAATTCATGCGAACTCTGAAAAAAAAAATTATAACAGCTGAAACAATTTTAAAAGCAACAATACAGAGTTTTTATTGGTATGAATAGATGAAGTTATGAAAGCTAAGCATTGGAAATTAAACAAAACCTCTATATTGTGCTTTGTCAATAAATCTTTCAAAATTAAAATAATTGATTTGTTTTTAAACTTAGACTCAGATAATGAATATCTAAGACTCAAAATAACAAAATGGCCATTTAAGGTAATTAAATCCACCATTATGATCAAAATGCTAGCAATCTGACATCAGTTCAAAGACTCATTCTTTAAGTGAAAGAAAAATTGATATATATATATAGCTTCTTATACATAACTATTTGGTATTATTACATGTAGAATTAACTACAAACAAATATTGGTATAAATTTACACAGTCGCATGAATGAAGAAATGCTTTTTAAATAGTATTTTTGCCTATTCATTTTGGTGTAACTTTTTTTTTTTACTTTGACTATGATAAAACAAATTCTTTGCAAGACCCCCAAATGCTTCTGGATTACTTGTGACCAAGCCTGTTTTTTTCCCCCATCTATTCATCACTCATTTATCATTATCACTTGCATTTCATAGACTGTTAAAGGACTCCCAATTTTTGAAAAGTACATGCATGCCTTTAACATTTTTACTGTCAGACAACACACACACACACACACATACATATAGGCTAACAGAGTGGCTCATAATACACTCCTTTAAATATATGTCATGGTAACTTAGTATGGCACTGAATATATGACTGAATACAGGCCCTTATATAGGTGATAGTTACCCAATGTGACTGAATTTAGACCCTTATATAAACGATGGTGACCTAATATGACTGAAAACATGACCTTATATATACATGGTGGTGACCTAATATGACTGAAAACATGACCTTATATATACATGGTGGTGACCTAATATGACTGAAAACATGACCTTATATATACATGATGGTGACCTAATATGACTGAAAACATGACCTTATATATACATGATGGTGACCTAATATGACTGAAAACATGACCTTATATATACATGATGGTGACCTAATATGACTGAAAACATGACCTTATATATACATGGTGGTGACCTAATATGACTGAATGTAGGTTCTTGTGTATGTGTTACCTAATTCAAAGAACTCAATACATCTTCAAAAACTTTCTTGATTGGATATCGTATATATTTTTTATTATATTATGACTTAAAGTTTGTTGTGTAAATGAAACCCACAGACTGATGTAATGCATGACAGTCCATAAATCTGTTCCATTGATACATGGTAGTAAAGCTCTCATGGATTCTCAAAAGCCAACCCTAGCTGTTGCATTTTCACATAACTATAAGGATTTAAAATAAGTTCTGCTGATTGTCCATTTCCTGTAATTGGTGGCGAGAATATTTTCTTCCTTATTTTGTCTGTTTTCTAAGTTGGTCTTTTATGCACGTGTAAGTTTTTGTGTATGTCTTCTTGTAATCTTTGTAAAAACATTTATTTACTTTGCCTGTGTTCTCATTTGTCTTTTAAGTGTGTTAGTATACATGTCTTCCTGTAATCTTGTAAAAATATTTATTTATTTTGCCAGTTTTCTTACTTGTGGTCTTTGCATATGTGTATCTCTCTTCCTATAATTGTAAAATATTTACTCCCCCCCCCCCCCAGTTTTCTCATTTGTAGTAGTCTTTTACATGCATACATGTGTAAACTTTGTAAAAATATTTACTTTGCCAGTTTTCTTTTGTCTTGTGGTCTTTTATGTGTGTGTGCACACTTAGGTACATAATGACAGAACCTGGGTCAATATTTAAATATAATTTTAGCCAGCTAGTTAAGTTTATGCAAATAAATTTGAATCGTCATTCATTGTATGATACATCACCATGTTTTGAAGCATTTTATTTCCTCTATTTCTTTATGAAACTATAAATTTTAAAAATTTTATATAAGCATTTTTTAATAAGCAAACATGCTCATTATATTGCATTATTTTGTATCTGTCTGTGACTCTCCATATTTCGTGAATATTTTTTGTTTCTTTTCATTCCTTTGTATATTTAATTAATTTAAATATTAGCATTATAATTATTTTAAGTTGACATTCATTTGGTTTCATAACTATTCTTTAAATTACCATATAGTAACATTAAGCATTCAATGACTTATACATGAACTTTAAAATGTTATAATTTTTAGCAGTCTCAGCATTGTGCTCACATTTATACTTGTAATAAAAATTACAAAATTGTTTGGGTTTTTTATTTGCAGGAACTTAACAATACTTCCACTTTAATTCTAAATTTGTATGTGTACTGGCTTGATCTAGTTATTTACCTAACAAAGAAAATATTTCATAAACTACATTGTTGCACAGTTGTAAAACCATGTATCTCTGAATGCCTTCTTTTACATAAGGAAAACTGAAACATATATCATACGATATTGTGACATGTTGACAGACGCTTTTGCAACCTGTTAACAGTACTGACATTCAGTGACTCAGGATTGTTTTGTTTGTATAATAGAAAAAAATAATGGAGACATAGATAGGTACAGAGATATTTAGATAGTCTGATTGACTGGATTATTGTTTGAGAAAAACAATATATTTCATTTTTTAAATAAAAAATGTCTCCAGTATTCAGAACAGTTGTGTGATGGGTGATTTTTAATTTAGAGACTTGTAAATAAGAGTTGGTTTTTTAGACTTGCAAATAAGAGAGCTTTTTTTTAGAACTGCAAATAAGAGGGGTTTTTTTTTTAGACTTGCAAATAAGACTATTGCTATACTTGTCCGTTGTGTGATACAAATCAGGCCTCTATACCCTGTTTTGCAAAATTATGCTACACAGACTGGTTATGTGGGGATCCAATGTGAAAGCAAAAACAATTCAAGGAAGAGTGGCTGACTTCCCTGTTTTTAGTATAACCCATCAATAGCTCAACCACTGCTTGTAAAATCTGTTAATATTTATCCATATCCACTGAACCTCAATCTAAAAAACTATCACTCATCAACTGACACTGAAGCTAAGAAGGTGATCTCTTTGGTCAAGTCTTGTATGTTTAATGAAAATGAGCATCTTGGATTTGTTTAGAAAGAGTAGCAGTGCTGGAATTTTAGCTAGCAGTTCTGTCGTGTGTTTAAAGTTCAGCAAATGCAATTGACTCGATTAAAAGACAAACATACTAGTGCCATCAGAAAACATTTTGTTTCATCAGAACTAGCATGTAAAAAATAGATAATAATTTTTAAAGTTTTTGAACATTAACACTTGTATTTAACATTGCACTTAAAAGTAAAAGAAAATACTTTTATCTAGATTGGTTCAAACTTGGTTTAAGAAATCAAAGTAAGGTTGCTCATTCAATCTGGGCTATGTGTTAAAATGTTGCCCCCCTTCTTGTAAAAAGTGCAGTTTTTCTAATTCCTCTTACTCCTAGAAGGAACTGATACTGTTATAACAGCTGGAATGAGTGATTTTGCAGTGAGCGGCTTAAGATATTAGGTGACTGATGTGATAATGTTGACTCTTTAACATAAGCTATGCAGTAAAGTGGAGCCACCTGTTTTAAAATCTAGTTAATTCACTTTTAGTTTTTGGTAATTTTATATTGCACACATCACCATTGCTCTCTGTATGCTTGCAGTTTAAAGGAAGACACTGCCATTAGGCAGGAACAAAATGAGTTTAGAGTAAAAGTTACAGAGATACATTTCAGTTAATTATTGTGCACATATACTGATTACTTCCCTTATATTTAAAGAAAAGAAAAAGTTAATAAATTGCAAAAACTTCTCAGATCCCAAAATGTGGAAAACTAAACTGTTTCCGTTAACAATCCTGATTGCTCTGTAAGTTGCAGACAACCAAAAACACGGGTGTTTAAAGATTTTAAAAGGATATAACAACGGAATTGGGTGGCCTTGGAGTGTAGTTGCTGAATTTGCATGAGGAGGGATTCAGTTTTAAGTTGTGCTTGTGATTAAAAACAATATCTTCATTATTATTGTCATTGTTCCTCCACCACCACCACCCTCTTCCCCCCCCCAAAAAAAAAATATATATCATACTTTGCTTAATTCAGACAACACAGATATATTCCAAACATACTTTATTAAAAGGTGAAAACATTTATTAAAAGTTAAATGGTTTTATATATATATGTAAATAATTATAATACTGTGTGTGTGTATTATGCACTTTTGAGAATAAGGAAGCATGATTTACAAATAATTATGACAGGCAATTTAACTGGTGCCAGAAATACGATAATTTAAGTGATACTAGAGACAAATAATTTTAATTAGATTAGTTAAACATTACTAAAGACAGGATAAATTATGTTATCACAATTTCTTTTTTCAATCCTATATAAATAAATAAATTTAATAGCATTTCTCTCTTAATACCATTAGAAAAAGAGTAAGTGTGGAGAGATGTGTCTCCTGACCGAAGTAACCCATGTGGGACAAGCAATCTATTTGGAGGACAGAAGAATCCATTAGTAAGACTGAATTATTCTGTTAGTATGAACCTGAACAAAAACTGACTTTTTACTAAACCTTTTATACAGTCATCCTAAAATAAATACAGACCCCATTAACAAGAAAATAATAGTCATAAAATAAATTGAGATAACAAACCATTAACAAATTTTTGTAAAACTGTCCTCATAAAATAAAAACAGACTCCATTAACAAACTTTAACAAAACGAAATACATGACAAGAAGTCAAAGCTTTTACTCAATCAGCCTGTAATAATTCCTCTATAATCTTTAAAATTAACCTTCAATTGCAGATATTTTATAATTAGCTCATGAAAGAGAGAGCTGATTTTATATTTAGCTCATTAGGATAATAAAGATGCTCTGTAATTACATATAAATTATTACTTCATGCAGAAACTTGCTAAACACGAACAAATATTTAGGAATGAATTTGACAGCCGGACTCTTTATTATTTATGCTCTGATACTTTGGTATTCATATTATTCATAGACATTTAGAATTTAAAAATAAATAAAACTTTTAAAAATCGAAAGTGTACCTGCAAGAGTATGGAATTGAAAGAAAATACCTGTACTGAACCACTTTTGCAGGATGATGCAGAGTGTCATGTAAAATTTTAATTCTGTAAAACTTTATATTAAGAGTACAGTCATTCCATTCAACAAAATATATCATTTATGTAATGTACATTAACTTAAGTGAAATATTATTGTACTAATTAAAATTTCTGTAATAGATACCTGTCAAAATTTGATTGTTATTATCAATTTTATATTACTGGTGCATTTCTTATTATACATAAATTTAGCATCACTAGATCACTAGTTATGATGAATTCTCAAGGCATTGTTTTTGTGCGTGATAAATGCATCATTAAATATACATTAAATATATTTATTCACATTTGCTTTATATTTAGTCAGAAAATGCTAAAGGGATTGGATGTTGGTGGGGCATTCACATTGTATTATCAGTGACTGCTAAGATCTTATTGCTATAAATGTTTACTTCATGATCAGTCATGTAAGCAGCAAATAGCAATATCTAAACCATATAGGGTTATGGGGCCATTCACACTATTATCAGTGACTGCTAAAATTTTATTGTTAGCAATACCAAACCCATGGGGCTACGGAGCCATATGCATTATGTTTAGTCAGTGATTGCTAAAATATTATTGTTAGCAATATTTTAACCAAGGGGCTTAATGGCTCCTGATTTCTAGAGAATTTTTGTCAAATACTACCCACCAAGAGGAGAGAATAACTGCTATATCACCCACTATGCAGCTGTTTTAACTCAATATCTAGTTTTCTACCGTGACTTGATACATATCCCATTCATGTTACCCTGAATTAAAATAATTCACATTCAGTGTAAAATAATAGCATAAGCTGCATTATATTTTTGTTTGCATTTTGTAGAAATTTTTATAGGTTTGATATAAATGCAAATTGTTATTGAAATGCTAGCTTGCAAAACGCATGCCTTAATTTAATGAGGAAATTATTATCAAGGTGACTTAACAGAGTGCCTTATTTTTAAAACAGCTCCAAATGCTTAATAATTCTTTTCAAATAAAGGCATAAAAAATATTGACACCAGCCAACAGCTGATGACACTTATGACCACTAGAAATACTACACAATGATCATATTCACATGCCTAACATGAAACAAATAAATGTATTTATGAATAGAAACAAAGAGGAAAACCCAAAAAGATTCTTTCTTCCCCTACGAATGTACAATATATATATATATATATATTGAACAAACAGTAACTCAGAAATGACAAACATTCTCACTGATGATATAGATGAATTTTGAGAATCCTCATGAAAGTGAGGATTTCTTTGTTTCTGAGCTCAAGACTTGATTACAGATTTAAGGTTTTGAATTAAAAAGATAATTTACATTATAATATACTGTTAAGCTTTTCACACAAGGCAAATTTGAAATCTCCTTAGCTTTGTTTGCATGGTTATAAACTGATTCTTGTAAATAATGAACATTACAAAAGGAAAAGAATTGATTTTAAGATATCTGCCACTAACATTATTGCTTACAATATACAGGCAGGCATATGGCTTTCTGACGCATGACAGACCCATTGTAGTCGGCAGGCACATTTTAAGTTAACATGAATCAGTGCTGAATTTTGTTGCTGGTTGGTAAAGATTCCAAATAAAAACACAATATGCTGTGGTTTTGAAAATGGCTTCTTCTTCCTTCACTCATATTTGTATTAACAACTAGTTAAACTATCACTTCAGCAACAACATTAATAATAATAATATTTTAATGCATGATCATACACAAAATCAGACCAACTTTAAAAACATTGTTTCTGATGTTCAAATGTTCCGCTGTCCAAGGATTTTCATTGTTAGGAACACCAAATTGCAAACTGGTGCATTCTTTCTTGTGTATATTATTTAAGTACACCTGGCTTCATCAAAACTTTCATTATTTTTCCCCAAGAAGGAATATGATCAGAAGATTAAGACATAAGAAACCATCAGGAGATTCTAGCCATCTCCATTCCCCACCCTTAAAAATAAATAAATAAATAACCATAATTTGATTTAGTAAAAGAAAAAATTAACATCATTTGATCAAATAAAATCACCATAAAATAATTCAGTCAATAAAATCATCATACTATTCATTTACATGTAATTCTAGTATTAAAAAATCAAAATAATCTGATTCTAGCTATAAAATATTATAATGTAATTTAGTCATATAATAATTTGATACTCGTCATAATTTTTTGAAAAATCATAGCAACTTAATTCTATTCATAAAAAAGTAATCATACTTTTACTAATCATTTTAATTCAATATGACTAATAAAAATCACTTTAATTTTATTGTGATTATTAAAAAGTCATCATAATTTTAACCTAGTGATTAAAAAATCCAAGATAATTTGATTCTCCTAAAAAAATAATCATCAAAATGTTATACCAGTCATAATAAAACAAAATAGCCACAATTAGATTTTATTCATTAAAAATTAAAAAATTGATTTTAGTAATTAAATATTAAATTATTAAATAAAATTGAAATATTCTAATAAAAACAAAAAGCACCATAATTTGATTTACTGATACTCATCATAATTTTATACCAGTCATAATGATAAAAACAGTTTGTAGTCATTACAAAAAAAAAAATCATTATAACCTAATTCTAGTCATATATACTGGTAATTTGATTCTAGTTGTCAGAAGTCATAATAATGAATTCTAGTTATTAAAGACAAAATTCACCTAATTTGATGCTACCATAGAAAACCACCATATTTTGATTTCTCTCCCCTCAAATATAATAATTTAATTCTTGTCATTAAAAAAAATTGCAATCTGGTCATACAAATATCAATACTGTATTGTGAATTAGTACACAAAATAAAATATTGCTATGTTTTAGATTCACATTCAACGATAGACAAGTGTGATTATTTCTGGATTTTCAAATACAGTCTTTGAAATTCGCCGTTCCTCCAGTCGGGGCACCTTGCTCCAGTCAAAAAATGAGTACATTGTGAGAGACTTCTTCAAACGTCGGTGATGTATTGCTTCCTCTGGGTCATCATATGTAGGACTGCAAAATTGATAAAATATAATTACAGATCTGAGCTGACCCCAGCAAAAGTGCTTATGACAATCTAGCATGTCTAAATTGCTAGAATAAAATTATGTTCTATTCAGAAACACCTGGCATGACTTCAGAGGTCTAAGAAATGATAACGAAAGGAAATTTATTAACTTCAGTTTTCTATTACTCCCATTAATCAGAAGCCTTTATGTATAATTTATATTTTGCAAGCTTACAGTGGCATCAGAATTTCAACTATGATGAAGAATACAATAACTGATTTTTTCAAAAGAAGACTTGCTTAAAGATGATTGATATATTCTGTTCTTTGCTTGAGTTTGTGCATTCTCTTTTGTTATTGTTCTTGTTTTCCCTTTTCCATTTTGTTGTTACTAACCTTTTTTTAGTTTTCTTTATTTTTTCTTCCCTGCCTCCCCCTGTTCTCTGCTTATTATTTTTTTAAAGAAAGAAGTGCTCCTTTTGCTTCATTAAAAAACATTTAGTTAAAATTTTTATTTCTTAAATAATTTTAATATGCAGAATGCATTCATTAATACTCACATATTTTTGAGGAAATTGTTGGCAATATCTTTTGATGCTGAAAAATGTCAAAAATTTCAAAGTAAGCATAACTGTGGCAACATATTTATTTTAAAAGTTTGGATACTTATGATATTAAACTGTTAAATAACAACTTTGTAAAACAGTATCTCAAAATAGTGTTGGTCATTTTGCAAAACAATTGTAATAAAATTGACATATACCTTAAGAAATAATATGCATAAAAGCACACATACTTTTGCGTATATGCACAAACACACAATATACTTAGTAGGAATTCTTATTACTGTAAACAAAATATACACACAAATGGATGCTTATAAGAAATAAAATATGCATGTCATATTAATCTGAGTAATGAATACACATTCATACTTAATCCAGTAAACACAGATGCTAAAGAATTTACATTCAACATAAACAAGAACAATATGCAGTAACATATTGTTACTATTATAATATATAATAACAGTTTTCAGTAATCTGATAATCAACCCACAGTTAATAGGGTTCCCTAAACAGATAAAGTACCTGTGGAATTAAGTCTGGTAGTTGATCGGCTCGATATGCCAGAGTAATAGAGGGATGGGTCACCTTGTGACCTCCGGCCAAAGGCCACCTTTTCTCGAATCTTCTCATGACTTTGATCATAGACCCTATATGCAATGTCTCTTTCCATCTTTGTTACCTCTGTGAATTATTAGACATAGCAAATGTGCAACAAGAGATAACCAAACTAGTATGAAATGACAAACAAACTAGTATGAAATGACACAAACTAGTATGAAATGACAACCAAACTAGTATGAAATGACAAACAAAACTAGTATGAAATGTCAAACAAAACTAGTATGAAATGACAAACCAAACTAGTATGAAATGACAAACAAACTAGTATGAAAAGACAAATAAACTGCAGGAAGCTAGTTGCAGAATATCATTGTGGGACAGATATGCAACTAAAGGAAACACAATTAAAGAGAAATCATTTACTGAAAAATGTAGAATTATTTTTTTAAAACCCCTTTGGGTAAAAGAACCCCAGATAACCACAGTTTGTAACCAAACAAAGACCCCAATAATAATCATGGGGCAAAAAGTCTGGTTTATGTACAAATTTATATTAAACTTCACATTTATATTTAAGAAACATTTTCAGTGAATTAAACTAAGAATTTTTCACTTTAGCCTATAAAAGTTTACTATGCAATAAATTAACTTAAACGTATTAGGAAATTTACTAGTGTACATAACACAATATTAGATTAATATATTTAGTATTCAAAATAAAATGAACATAAAAATGAAAAACTACTGTACTTTTAAACTATTAGCTGAAGTGAATCTGAAATATAGAACAACTATATCTTTGCAGGCAATGTTTTTAATGATGATTGGTTCTCTTATTACATAAAAAAATTCTGTAATTTTACAGTTTAATGGGGGGTGGGGTAAAGTGAAATATATATACATGTATTTATTAAAAGTATACATCGCTCTTGTAACTTGATCAGTAAGAAAATTTTAAGGAAATAACAATAGTCTTTTTATAAAAGAAAAAAACTTATTGTAATATTTACTCCAAAGACAGGCATTTACTTAATTCTGTATTAAGAAAAGTACTTTTTTGATTTGTTGATAATTTAATTTACATCGATTTAGAGAGTGTCAATAACTTAGCTTCTTAAGCTAAGAAGCTGTGTCAATCATGTATTGATACAGTAAGGGAAAAATGTTCATAACTCTGTTGAGTTGACTGAGCTTAGCAATGCTAATAGGTTTATGTGCACTTTTTACAGTTACCCCCCCACCCACAAACACACAAAAGAAGAAAAAGGGGAAAGAAAGAGGTTAACTAAAATATTTAACTAAATGTCTGCAAATAATGAAATTATTCAATGATGTGTACATTTTATTAATAAGAAATAGTTATATGTGATCTTTTGCTATGATGTGTACATTTTACTGATAAGAAATAGTTATATGTGATCTTTACATAAAGTTTACATTATTAAACAAAATGTAAGCCTGGATTAATTAGTTAAGTGGCTATAAAATATGCCAATCCCCCCATCAAACCCACTTTAACTCCAAAACTTAAAATGAATTTAATTCATTCTAAGTCTGTAAGAAAATGCAATATTAATTCAAATGTTTAAAATACATACGAAAAAACACAAATCAAAATAATAAATCACAAAGAGTAGTGCACTATAGTGAAATGTTTCTTCCTGTTGTCATTTTAAGCAATAATTTAAAGTGTCTTACATATCTTGAAATTTTAAACAAATTTATTTATGCACATGTATGTACATCTAAACCAAATCTAAATTTTAATGCATTTACATACTCATAAATCGGAATTTAAGCTTGTTAAAATGTTAATATTCAAATTCTAGATAAATAGATTTTAAACTTGGAATTTAAGCTTGTTAATATGAAGCATATATCTTCATAAATTAAAGGCATTTACACAGAAGTAACACATACTAAATCTGACATTTAAACATATTTAAATTTAAAGTTTATAATCTGTTTTAAACTTGGGATTTCAGCTCATTAATATACTGCAAACATCCAATTAAATTCCATACATTTACAACAGTGTCAACTCATCACATAAATGCATCATAAAGTTATCAATTTTATGTGCTACTTAAATCTTTCTAAGTAATAATCATACACTGATGTGTCCTTATTCAGCAATAATAACACTGATGTGTCCTTGCTCAGCAATAATCATACATGATTGTGTTCATGTTCAGCAATAATCATACATTGATAATTGTGTTCTGTCCTTTCTTTATTTTAAATGCAACAAAACATTCTTAATACTAATATAATACAGTTATGAACTACACATATGTGGTTATTATTAAACAAATTAGATTGAAATTAATTAAATAACCTTTTTTGATTTCTCTTGCACAGTCAAAACCACAATATCATAACACCACAGTTATCAAAACTGTCATCACAAGCAATTTGTTCTTACCGTGCCTATCAAGCAGCTTAACAGACTGAACATTGTAGATGATAAACAGACGGTATTCTGGCTCCTGTGCAACAGGATTGTTGAATAGATCTGCAAAGGTGGAAAACAACTTTTATATGCACCATTATATCTGACAACCATATAAATGCACAAAAACTAAAAGAGAATTCACAAGACATTTGGGTGCAGAAAGGTGCAAAAAATACATATTAAAAATAATAAATACAAAAGAACCCATGCATGTACAACTCATTTAATATGCTAATTATTTTGTCCCAAAATTATACAAACTAATAAAGAACTAAATGTAATTGATTCCCAGATACTTTCTATTGGCACAGCACGTAGAGTATCACTGTTAGTATCATAAACAATCTTGTCATTGTCTTTAACTCTCTTGTTTCCTGTGACTATTTAAAGCTATGATTTTTTTCCTTGAGACATATCTGTATTTTAGTGATTATGAAACAAATCTTTTTGAAAGTGTGCAATAATTCTGCTCATTGTTCTTCCTTGGGTGGGTGGGTGGGGCTCATGATAGAGAAGCGATCAATCATAAATGCACATGAAAACAATATTAGTACTGACTTCTATATGCATGAAAAATGATACCAGGTACAGCAAACAAGAAAAGCACATTGTTCCTGTTACAGGAGTGATAATTTTTTATGAGTGCATTCATGAAGTCTCATGACTTCAATATATATGCAATGACACCATGGATACAGAAAACAAGTTAAACATCTGCTGTACTTTTTTTGTCTGTTAAAGATATCCTGATTGTCCAACCTATGCAAGTTTATGAATAACTGAAACAAACACTGCATTACATTATTATTAACGAACTAGCTTTTGTCCATGGCTTCACTCACATAAATGTTGTCAGAATATAACTGTTAACAATAATGTTTTGTTAATTTACAAAGGTTGCTTCTTTGTATACAATATTATAAGACTTGTTATCTGGGCTGCAAATGAAGAATTGTCACTGCTGCTGATCCTGGAGTTTGTGATGTACAGCTGTGTTTGTGAGAAGTGGCTGGCATGAAGATCCATATATATATATATATATATATATATATATATATAACTCTGACAATATCAAAGATTATAAATGTAAAAAAATAAACTGCATTAATTTAATTAACAGCATATTGATTTTTATAATCATGCTTCAAATATTTTACCAATGAAATGCAACTGCTTTACAATTCTAGCAAAATATATTTGACTTCAATTTAAGTGTGCATTTTGTGTAATCAGAAAATGTATTCATGGTTTTTGTGCTTCAGTGCATGTTAAAAAGTCAACTCACTCAGAGTGTGAAGGTTTTGCATCTTCTGAAACTCATTTGCCACTTTCTCCAATTTGGTCAGCTGGTTATTATGAAGCATGAGCACCTGGAGACAGGTGAGATGGCCAATTGCACCTGTAATCTCTGTCAATTCATTGTTGTGCAAATATAACTCACTCAGCCGGTAGTTGGCACTAAGACATGCAATGCGCCGCAACTGTTAACCAGAATCCAACAAGAGATGCAAGTGAAAATAATAATAATTATTATTTTATTAGTTTTTTTCTAAATGCTTTTCAATCAGGGCCTGGATCAACAATTCCTGAGTTAGAAAGGGTGGTGTTAATCGGAAAAACTCCAACTTCAATGACTAAGATAAGGACAAACTCCCTACCATGCCAACCATGACCAAGGCCAGTGTTTGGATCCTCAACCTTGCAACCACTTAGCTTCCCAGACCATACTACCGCTGTTTCGCACTTCATGGAATCTTGATTGTACAATCATTCTGCTCCCAGAATGTAGGACCTCAATCTTGCAACCCAGTGGCATAACTATTGTCCCTGTAAAAAGGGCCTAATATTTGTACAAAAATGTACTTGAAATTTTAAATACATACATATATATACATATGATCTTGTTTTTGCAGGGCACATAGCAAACTAATTCTCTGTGGAGTGCAGAGAGTGAGAGCATGTGAAAAAAAGGGAGGGGGGATTTTAGATTTACAGCAGTGAGGCCTAGCATTCGGAGATATGATACTGTTGCAACTTATCACTTAAGTGCAGCATGGATTAAAAATGTCTTAACCTGTCTGACAATGCTTTTATTGCAGTTTATGGAACAGAAATGTCTAACTACTTCTTGGCCTAATGTTGCATAAAGCCACCACATGAAAAAGTTCACTACTTTTGTAATTTTTTCATTGTTGGCTTAGCTTTTAACATGGTCAAGGAAACAATGGCATAAATGACATCATAACCTTTATATAAAAAGGAAATAAAAGTACAAGATACTAATCAAAGATTTTGTTATTATGCTTCCCAATATATTAAAATATTTACACAGTATACAAGGTATGCAATAACAGTCAGAGTCACTGGTCAGCATACGATAAAAGTCATTAGTTAGTACACAATAAGTCACTAGTCAATAATAAAAGTAACTAATCAGTAATAAAAATCACTAGTCAGTGCACAATACAATTCATTAGTCAGTAAATAATAAAAGTCAATAGTCAATAAATACAATGCATTAGTCAGTAAATAATATACTGAGTGCACAATACCATTCATTAGTCAGTAAATAATAACATTCAGTGCATAATATGATTCATTAGTCAGTAAATTATAAAAATCATTAGTGAGTAAATAATAAAAATCAAAAGTCAGTGCACAATACAAGTCTATAGTTTTTGTACAATAAAAGTCACCAGTCTTTGCATAATAAAAGTCAAAAGACTTTTGCACAACAAAAGTTACTAGTAAGTGCATATAATAAAAGTTACTAGTTACTGCACAGTAAAAGCCACTAGTTACTTACTATACAATAAAAGTCACTAGTTAGTATATAATAAAAATAATTTGTATGTTAAAAGAAAAAGTCACTTATCAGTACATAATGAAAATTACTAATCAGTCTTTAAGGTCACTGGTCAGTAATAGTCTAGTCAATACACAATAAAAGTCACTAGTTAGTATATAATAAAAATAATTTGTATGTTAAAAGAAAAAGTCACTTATCAGTGCATAATGAAAATTACTAATCAGTCTGTATTAAGGTCACTGGTCAGTAATAGTCTAGTCAATACACAATAAAAGTTACTAATCACAAAAAAAAGTCACAGGGCACAAAAAAAGTTACCAGTCAGTAATGCAAGTCACTAATTAGTGCATAATAAAAGTAACTAGTCAATAATAAAAATCTAATCAATATACAATAAAAGGCACCTATTAGTATATAATAAGTCTAGATATACCAAAACTGAGAAGAATTTAACAAACAAAAGCTCCACTTTTGAAAAGTGCCTCTATATATAACCTTTAAGTCATTACCATGCAACTACCTGTAATTCATATTACTTCTAAGAATTAGAATTAGCTATCACTAAAAAATGTAAACAATAGTATACATTTAGCTAGAGAATAGTATTATTATTATTATAAAAACTCAAAGATTCCTTGATGATAAGGCTAATAAATGGCAGCAAAGTTAGGAATTCAGGAGCATCTTATCTCGAACAACTCCTAGGACTAGTTGGGGTAACTGGCCCCCTGAATTCTGGTAAAATAAAAGAGGGTCTTTATAGGGAATCTTTGCTTAAATTAAGTTCTAACCATCAGGAAATAAGATTATTGCAAATACTTATTAGTGAAAGAATATTTCATATGACCACTGTCTGAAATTTAAAGCAAGGATCAGGGTCTGGAAGAAAGGATGAAGTTGACAGAGTGAGCATGGCAGTGCCACATTAGCATTCACCTCCACCATGTCAAGAATTGATCTTGTAAATGGTGTCTTACATATGGTACTTATCCTCTATATTGAAGCAGTCTTTCCTATTATATAAATATATAGTTTTGAAACACTAAAAAGCATTCAGCCACATACACCCCACAAAAAAAAATGCAAAGATTATAAAAAAATAATATCTCATCCAGTTATTCAAGATTTAAATTTGATTTCTCCAAAATATAATTTAATTATTTGTCTAAATTATTTATCTTCATTAGTGATTTTATTTTAAAATTCACAAAAATAACTTCATAATAAACTGTAGGTAGATAGCTTTTCTTCTTACTATGGTGATGGTAAGAAATGAAAATGAACCAAAACAACAGATATTTCTTTTTATAAAATTGTGAATAATTAATGTTGAATTCATGCACATTGTAGACAGATGGTTATTGATTTGAGTAACTAGGTTATATGGCAGGAAAATAAATTTCTAATAATAAATGAAAGGAAATATAAATAAGTTATCGAAAGATAAACAACAAAAAGGGAATGAGAGAAACTGATAAAAAGAAATAACTATTTCAGAAGAAAACAAATCACACATCACCTTTATTGACTGTACCACGATAAATATAATGACCAGTCAAGGGGATGGGATGTAACTATTCAGTCATACCTACTCCTCCCACAACAAAAAAAAAATAACTTACTTTGTTTCCATTTAACCATAATTTCTTCAAGTAACGAAATCTTTTCAAGTCTTGAACATCTGTAAAAGATCTGAAACCGAATCAACAGCAAATGTTATTTGTACACCAGCAAATAATGTTTAAAATCTCCAAATGCAAATTAATCTGACAAGCATGATCAGCTGATCATGGGAGCTGAAAAATGTAATGGAAATATAAAGTGTAAAATGCAAATGAATGTAAAGAAATTTAAATAAAACACAAAAATAGAAGTGTACATGAAATGAAAAGTGTAAAGTCACAAGAATGTAAAGTGTAAATTAAATGTAGAGTACAAAGTGAATGAAAGAAAGTCTGAGTAAATACAAAGTGAAAAATTTAAATTAAAGGTAGAGTACAAAGTGAATGAAAGAAAGTCTGAGGTAAATGCAAAGTGAAAAATTTAAATTAAATGTAGAGTACAAAGTGAATGAAAGAAAGTCTGAGGTAAATACAAAATGAAAAATTTAAATTAAATGTAGAGTACAAAGTGAATGAAAGCCAGAGGCAAATGCAAAGTGAAAAACATAAATTAAATGTAGAGCACAATGAATGAATGTAAAATATAAATTAAATGTTAGCGTACAAAGTAAATGAAAGCCTGAAGTAAATCTAAAGTGTAATTAAATGGCACTTAAATTTTTAAAAAATGACAAGAGCTTTTAATAATTTATGACTAACTTATCTGCCAGGTACAACTCCTCAACATCATTGTCTCTCCTTATGCCTCTTCTTGCCAGAACCTCATTCAACGCCTGTAAATATTAAATAGTTTTAGTAAAACAATAAAAATAAAACATTCTCCAAGTCAAGACATGTGAAACAAATTACACAAAGAATGAAGTAGCTTACTTAAAAGCAAATGCAAATATAATGGTCACTAAAGACCATTATAATTATTAAATTATTTGTTAACTAGGGATACTGATTAACAAAATTTATCTAAAACTAATTGAATTATTTAGTATATAAGGCAATTCCAACATAACTGATGGGCAGACAGATTGAAAAGGTAGACTAAAAACCAGTCAGTCATAAATGATATTAGGATTATTGCCAAAACCATAATCCAGATTTAGAGTATTACATTAAATGTTAAAAACTATAAATAATAAAGTAATTAATTATCAAAGTAGAAATAATAATTTAGAAACAATGTATCTGGTGTGGCTAAAATGCTCACACAATATTTAGTTACAATGAATGTTGTCAGTTTTCTGTGAATTTTGTGGTATGTTTTCTATAATCATTTTAGCAGATGATGTTGACAGAGTGTACTTGTGTACTTTAAGGAAAAAAAATACCATCTTAAATCTTTCATTAATTTTTCTTATAAAATAATTAAAAGTAATGTAACTGATGTGGCATTAAACTGTAACTGACGTGGCAACTGTGAAATCTCTCTCTCTCTCTCTCTAGTTTTCCAGCTCTATCTGTGTATAACGTTAAAGCGTCTTTGACCTTCGAGCACGTGTTTTTTTTTCACATAGCCAGCTTTATGTTGCATTGTCGCGTTCAATGCTCTCATTAACAATGTGACTTATAATCAAATACGTGGGAATTCTTTTGAGCCACCTGGCCAGCTATATGTTGCATTATTGCGTTCATGGGAGTGGAAAGGGAGGGAGGGAGGGGGAGAGGAAGGCAAAAAGGAAGTTTTCACATGGCCAGGAAGGAAGGAAGAAGGCAGAGAGGAAGTTCTGTCTTCCTAAGTATAACGCTATAACGAGAGGTTTTTTTTTTGTTTTTTTTTAGCAAAACGTCCTTGACCTTTGAACATGTGGTAGGTTTTTTCACATGGTCAGCTTTATGCTGCATTGTTGCGTTCAAAGAATTCATCCCCCAAACGGATGGTCAATGTCATTTGCTTGAATTTTCACTTGCAATGTGACATAATCAAATACGTGTTTGTTTGTTTTTTTTAATTAGCCACATGACCAGCTTTATGTTGCATTGTCACGTTCATGAGAATGGGAAGGAGGGAGGAAGAGGGATGGGGAGGAGAGAGGGGAAGGAGAGGGGAGGAAAGGCGGGAAGGGAGGGAGGAGGGGAGGAGTAAGGAAGGAAGTTTTCACATGGCCAGCTTTATGTTGCATTGCCATGCTCACAAAACATCAAAGTACTCATAAAAAAGCCAAAATAAAACACCAACCGATGGTCAAGGTCATTTGCTAAATGACCCTCGAATTTTCACTTGCAATGTGACTTATAATTAAGCCTTCAAATAAACAAATTCATTTATGTTCCTTGATTTGCATTTATTTTAATTTTCAAATACTTTAGTATGTTTTTCTGTGAGATTCAACATTTGTTGAATTTCCTTGATGGTTGGAATGGTGAAAATCCCACAACCCTGAAGTTTGACAGGCCCCCAAAAGATGTTCTGGTGCTATACCTCCAATCCTGTGAAGGGGAAAAGAAAAGCTGCAACCTGTCAAAAATTGTCATGGGATGAACTAAAAAAGGCTGCCCAGAATAGACTGCGATGGAGAGCTGTTGTCGAGGCCTTTTGTTCCATGGGGAATCCAAGCAGATAAGTCAAGTAAGTCAAGGGCTGATTGGTGCAGCTACCAGGTTTGTAGTGGAGGCTGCTCTGAAATAATGGAAGGTACGAGTGTCTGGAATTCTCTGATAAGGTGCAACAATCTAAAATGATGACAATTCTTGCCTGACATCATTAACTTATTTTGAATCAATGTGTAGTACAACAATATCTGGACGTGAAGCTAGCAACTGTGGTGAAGTCTACAGAAGAGTTGGTCAACCTTTTTCTTAAAGAATTCACTTCCAAACAGCATGCTTAACAGTACCTCCATTTCTATCTACTGATCCCTTACCATGGGCTGTGGCAAAAGAACTCCAATCAGCAGTCTGCACATCTTTATGTAATAATATGGAATGAACAATACTGGACCAATTAAATGAATTATTGAACTGTCTACCAGTACCGTCAGAAAAGAAATGAGCTGGATGAAAAGTGGCAAAAGTAAATTTTCTAATTTTCTGATCTGGTTCTCTTTTTTAAATTCTTGAAATGCTTCCACACTGTGCTGAGCAAGATCTTCTTTTGAACTTTAACCCTCTTGCCATATTTAATTGTGGTAATGTACTATTTATGTCCAGGCATTTGCTAAGAGAAGTGATCACTGTTGTAAAAATCTGCATCTTTCTATGCTAATCATTAAGTTGTAATTCAAATATAGTTAAAATGTAATGAGCTGGAATAATTTTCAAAGCACGATGGGCAGTAACTGCCATAAATTCAAAACCAATAGAAAAAAAAGTACCTTTCAAACAGCACCTTGTTCTCAGGAAACAAGATAGCTGCCAGCTGGAGACATCACTCAGAGACAAAATTCACTTTGGATATAATAGTTCTGACATTTCTACTAACATATATGATAGAAATTAAGTGCCCAATCAAGTTTGAATTTTTGTGAAAAGTGAGCTTTTCTCCTGGATTTGCCATATATTGAGATATGCTACAAAATGTTGCATTTATTAACCAACATGGGATATCTGTTAATGGTTGGTGTTTTGAATCTCTTCCATAAAGACAAGGTGACAAAGTTAAAGCTACAGCTATAATTACTTCATACTTGTCTGAATACCCTACATGCATTTGCAAAAGGATTAAATACAATTAAAAAATATTTCAGAAATTCATTTACAAATTGGAGCAGATACATTTTATGCAAATAAAAAAAAAGCAATAAGAAAGTCAGTAATGAAAGAAAATAATTATCAACATTTTATTATTTTTAATTTATTATAATTGACTTAATTCAAACATGGGTACACATAATCTGAAATTTGGGTTAACTTGGGGGGTGGGGTGGGGGAATCAAAAGTTTTAAATCTTTCTTCTTTTGTTATTAATAAAAAGGAAATTTTTGTTACTAATGAAAAGGAAAACACTCACCTTGGAAGAAAATATTTTTAAAATGAACTTGTTTTATACAAAGCAAGAGAAGAAATGGAATACAAACTACAAGCACAATTTTCTGGAAAAGAACACCACCCAGTCTCACACACACACAGACACACACACACAGACACACAGACACACACACACACACACACACACACACACACACACACACACACACACACACACACTTAGACAAACACACACATCACACACATACACATAAGACACAAGTGAATGGTGAATCAACATCCTGTTGCTCCTAAAAGAGTTTCTACATCTTCACCACCTCTGCCAGAGTCAGTTAATACTGGCAAAACTTCTATTAAATTTAGTTAATCACTTGGATATTTAGATGTATTTTTGCCAACTTATGTTCAGTACTCACAGAAATGCATGCCTTGACCAATGGTAAATTAGCACTATTTGCATGATTCTTGCTGTTGATGTAATGAAAACCTTTGTGTGTTCACTTTGACTCTCTTGACATGATTATTGTTTACTCTATTCTCTCTGGCCCACTACTTGTGTCTTATGAAGAAACATAAACAATTTCACAATACTGAAGCTAGATTATTCTCAGAGCTCCAAGAACTTATCATATCACTCCACTTCTCCAGTCTTCACTGGTTACCTGTTCACAACAGAACTATATAAGATCTCATCTCTTTCTTATGCATCACTGTCCAATTTCAGGCAGCCGTCTGACCTCATGCTTGTATATACTCTGCTAGAAGCTTATATCTATCATCAGACACATATGCTCTCAACATTTTGAAAGAAAAATATGTCATATGGTCAACATTCCTTTGTTCATCAGGGTCCATCTACCTGGAATTCTTCAGAGATCATGAAGAGATCATGGAAATTTTCTGTCTCTCAAGGTACATGTTTTAAAGCAAGAATTTTATGCTTCTTATTTGTAAATATAATTAGTTATATATTGCCATTCTGCATGTGAATTCCTTTGGTTGTATTATTTCACTATTTAGATTTCTTATGTTTAAGGAGTTTGAATATGCAATTACTGTACAGCATTTACAGCTGGTATAAAAATAACATTTTATCACATTATTATTATTATTATTATTATTATTATTATTAGTAGTAGTAGTAGTAGTAGTTGTTGTTGCTGTTGTAGTAATATAGTAGTGGTGGTGGTGGTGGTAGTAGTAGTAGATGACATATACTGAATAAAAAGAAATGTGAATAACAAACTGCTAGTTGCCATGTGTATATTATAGCATTTAGGAAAACAATGTGTTAGTAATATAAATAAAAGCGTATATATTTCTCTGGGTCATTATTAAACGTAAATGACATGTATGACGAAAAATAACCGACTTCAAGTATAACCAATCAGTAACACAAGAAGCTTAGAAATTAAGAAAGATGCACCTGAAACAAGAGAATGGGATTTCCTCCCTGTTGCAAATATGTTTTAATTCTGAAAGAAAATGTTCCAGATAATGTTTTACATCCATGTAACACCCCCGTCATCAAAGACAAAAGGTAGCCTAAGCTAACAATTTGCCATCAATCACATATCTCAGCACTAACGCATCTCATTTATAATTATTTTATAGGTCAATTATATCTAGAACTTTCTCTTTTTTAAAAAAAAATGTATGTACGGAAAAGAAAAAAAAATACTAAACATACTCGATCGTTGAGAAGAGACGAAGAGCGCACCTGCCACTTTAATGCTGCCATCTTGTACGTTGCTACAATAATATGAACGGAGCCAACTTTATTATTTCGCAAATACTTGGTTTTATATGCCGTTATCTTTATATAGATTTAGTAAAGATGTAAAGTTTTATTTTCAGGATCAACAATTAGACTTTGTAGGTTTGGTGTTTTTAGAGGGGGAAAAGTTCGTATTTCTGGAAATGTCATCTGACTCTGCGAGAAGGTTTTCCTGTTACTTCGTAGAAAGAGCAGACGGCAGTGTATTGCAAAATTTCTGCGGTTCACTGTTGTTGAATGACCAAGAGATTAAGTGCAACATTAGAGCAAGTAAACTGTTTTATATTTATTAACGATGCCACGTACCTTTCTGTTCATTGACTTTTACTTTCAAAGCGAAACTAAGTATGGCCTTCATGGCGACCTTTAGGATCGAAAATTAGTTGTACTCTAATCTCGGGGAAATCCCATTTTTATTTGCCTTTATTTATCGGAGTTTTCCTTAGAATAAATATTTGATATGTTATATAATCTTGTAGAAATGCAGTTAGATTACAACACAAACTTATTTGATTATGTTATCATCCAATACCGAAATAGAACACATAACAGTACAAAACATTGCATTTAGATTAGGACTAATGTTCCCATTTGTTTTAGTCGCCTAAAAACGAAAGTACGATTTCAGCGCACACAATGTTTTGAGGGAATGTCCCTTTCGAGAAAATATCAACAGATGACAGTTCTTTCTCTTGATGATTTTATTATCAGCCTGTTGGTCAACGATCTATTTGCAGTTTATGTCAAGTGTCAGATAATTATAATTCCTGGTATTAGTGGTAATAATAATAATAATAATAATAATAATAATATGATTTAGTTGAAGAAATGCCATTGAAAGAAACAGTTCATGGCACAGCAGTGTAAGTATTGCTTACTTTTTGTTGTTGACAGATCTTAGTTTAAGAAGATCTGATCTTGCAGTTTATTTGGTTATCTGGAATAGAAATTTCAAATTATATAGCTGTTTTAAATAAGTTTCACTGATAGATTTGCTACTTAATTAAAGTAAAGAAAATATAATTTAAAGTCACTATCCCAATCTACCAGAATAACTATAGCATACATTTATATTGCAAGTATATTTTAATTAAAATTTAAATGCATTTTTTTTTTATACTAGGACTAGGAGAACTTGTATTTTTCAGGGCCTATAATTACTTTGTGGAAGCAATGCATGTTAATTGATTGAAATTCTGCTTGCCTGTCATTCTTAGAAAAGTTTAAATCAGATCCTACTTTAATTTTTTTTTTTTTTTAGATTTCCAGCAGATTTGAATTTGTTATGTGCTTTTGGTTGGAAATATCTAACAGGACTGTATATACCTTAACATTTTAAAACTTCAATTACACCTTTTGTTTTATGGACTAGGATTTAAAAAAATGAATAATGGAAATGAGATTGCAGACATACTCTACTTCAGTACTTGATATCAGTGAGGCACAGAAATTGGTAGGGCTCCGATCGATCAGTCAATCTCGTGAGAATCATCGTCAATATTAAGTTTTGTAAAAGATCACACGTGCAGCACAATCTCATGATTATGGTTGAACTTAATAAAAGTATAAAACATCCCCCGCCAAATATGCCAATGCGCTCCATTACTGGCACTTGATTGTTGTCGTTGAAATCCAAAGCCATTGCATATTAGTTTAGTAAACATACTTTTAATTCTTTCAAACTTTACATTTTCACGTGGTTCAACATTTTTTATTCTGTAGTTAATTAATTCATTCTGTTTCTGACTAAGTGATTTACATAAGTATCACAGAGCCTCACTTTTGTCAATAGTCATTGTGCTATTTCAGGGTGTAGTTTATTATGACATTGTCACTGCTGGTCAGGATGCAATCATGTACTGTTGTGGGTAGGGAATAGGGATAGGACTGACCAGATCACAGAAATCGTGAGAATCGTGGCGACTCATTTGACCATGAAAATCGATCAGTAAAACTGACCGTGATCAGACCCCTAGAAATTGGATGCCATTTTAATTCATCACATGCTCCCATTCACCATTTAGCTATCATACAAGCTATTTTTTGTCCTAATTCTGACTTGTATATAAATAGGGTTTGAACATCCTTAAGAATGAAACTCTTCATAACCTGGAACCACACCTGTATGTAGTCAGAACAAACTTTTCTTCATTAATTATTCTTTTCTCAGTGGCAGAAAACAAAACAAAACAATAAAATAAGACTTTGGATTTCCCTTAATTCTTTAAAATGCTGTTTCATGTCCATTCCTTACATATCCCCATTATTCTGTAATTTTAATCCTCTGTAATGCTGTTGTCATATACACCCAGAGTGTTAATGCTAGGTAACTCAACACTGTTTCTTTTGTGCTCAGTGAGCCTTTGAAAATGAATATTTCATAAACCTCCTGGCTGAGATTTAAGAGAATATTCAAGAAAAAAATTCATTTTGTGCACTTGGAGGCCCTCAGCCTTTATGTCAGACTGATAGTATCTGCAGTGATCTATGTTGGCAGTGAGAAATTCTAGAGGCCAGGGTCAATTAGGTGTCATGGAGATACCCCCCAAATTATATAGGTAGTCCTCTACTTTCTTATATGATATGCTCTTAAAATTGTGTGAAAGTTGAATATATGTATAAAATTTCTATAATAGACTTACAGATTATATCTGTACCTAGAGATCCATGAATATTGAAGGACTAATTATGGTATAAATGTTTAGTTTTCTTGTAACACCAGAAAAAACAGCGCGAAAGCGGCGGAAGCTGAAAGCACCCCCTACATTAATAATAATAATAATAACACCAGAATGTTAAACAGTATATGCAGAATTAGTTTACCTTCTTTCATTCATAAGGAACAGGTATCACTAAATTGGAATGAGAACAAAAGTGGGTCTTATGGTCTAATTCACATCAACAGATTGCCATAACCTGGAATCTACCTGTATTCCATCAGCACATTAATTTCTTCTTTGGATTAATGAATTTTTAACTGAATTAAATCTTTCTTGAAAATTTTGAAAGTCCAGTTGGGAGATGTAATTATGTTATTAAAAATTGTGCAGTGGTATTAATACATATAGAAAAACAATGTAAATTATATGTAATAAATGATTTCTACAGTCCAGTTATTTTCTGACTTCATTAAGATAAATGTAATTGATTGTATTAGCACATATAATGAGGTTTCTCTTTTATATTGGAACAGGTGTGAGGAGTGTAATGTTCGGCTGAGTGGTCCTGCACCCATACAGCAACACTTGCAAAGTGCAAACCATATTCGTAAGGTGCAGTTGTCACAGCAAAGAAGTGCAGATCCTCTGTTTTGTGCTCCTTGCAGCCGGCTCTGCAATTCCAGGGAGCAGCTTGAAACGCATAATGACTCTCCACGTCATCACCAGAAAGTTCAGCAGGCTATTGCGATTCAGCAGCAACAAGAGGCACTGTTAGCAGTTCATAGGACCACCTTTCCAACAAGACATAGAAGTGCATCTCGTAACAAAGAAACAAATGACTGTGTAGATATTGATGATTGTCTGGTAACAGAGAGTATTGACAGACCAGCAGGAGCAGATAGTCCTCCCTTATTTTCTAATTTACCAGGAATCATTGCTTCCGACATGGCAAGATTTCAGAACGTCACGAGGATGGGCCTTATGGGCCTTCCTGCCTCTGGGCAGAGTCCGTCACTGCAGAATGGAGTATTTTTCCAGAATGGGAAGGGTTATTGCAGACTGTGCAACATAGAATTAACATCTCCACAGCATTATCAACAGCATGTGTCAGGCAGACAGCATCAAAAAAAACTCAGTAATGCCAGCAGCAGTGAAGGGATTCGAATGTGTAACGTTTGCCAGGTGCCTCTCTCAGGGGATTTAAATGTGCAGCAGCACTTTGCCAGCGAAAAACATCGTAGACGTGTAGCTGAGATAGAGCAGAGACTTAATGCTCCTGGTTCTGCTGCTATCCAGTTTTCTGACTCAACGGCTTTTGCACTGCCTGAAATGACACATCCTTATGACAGCCAGAAGTGGAGCAGTCATCTTAACAGCAATTATAATAATAATGGAGTTGCTTCATCTCCTGGAGTGCTGAACTTAGGCCACTCTGCAACCATTCAGGTTCAGCAAACAGGAAATATTGCTATGGCAACCGATCAAGCACAAAATGTTGCTCCCTTTCCATTCGTACCTTTGAGGAGAGAAGAACCCCCACTTTTAAACATTGGTGTTAAAAATCATGGGCTAAGCTGCGGGTACTGTGATCAGAATTTTCATTCTGGGGATGAGATGGTGACACATTTGAAGAGTGAAAAGCATAAGGAGTTAGAAAAGGGGATCAAGACAATGATTTGCGATATATGTCGAGTGAAATTACCCAGTAAAGAAACTGCCAAACAGCATTTTTCAAGTGAGAGGCACAAAGGACGTCAAACCCTCCCCTACACCAATTTCATGCCTGCCGGGGTCCATTCTTCAGGTGAGGAAGGTGCACATATAGATGACCTTCACATAACTTCTGAATATAGAAACCTTGTCCAGCTGCCTCATGACTCATTAACCTCATCTCAACTGAGTCACCTCATGTCCAGCACAGATGAATTAGAGCAGACCTTTCAAAAACTGTGCGTGTCTTCAGACTCACTTTCCTCAGGACCACTACAGTCACCATCTAAAGAACACTACAATGGTCTACAAGGGCCTGCAGTAAGTTTACCTGTACAGTCAGTGGCCAACAGGGAGACTGTTGACAACACCACATTGCTGTTGAATCAGCTCAACAATGGTAGGCGATCATCTACACCCATGAATATTGTAAATATCCCCCCATCCACCCCTGAGGAAAGGTCAAGAGATGCAACTTTTGCTGGAAGATTGATAGTTGATAATCACTGCACTCCCCCATTGCCTGTAACAACACCTTTTGGTCACCATGGTAACCAGTTGTCAAGTAAATCCTTGGTTGTGGACCAAGAACCTAATCTTTCAACCCATGCTAGACATGTAAATCCATCTGAACAGGTGCCATGTCAGGAATCAAGGCATCAGTCGGTGCCAGAGTACACATTTAATGGCAGCACTGGCATGTGCAATGTATGCTCAGTGGCATTCACTTCTAAACAACATGCAGAATCACACCTGGCAGGATCAAAACACCAAAAAGCAAGGCAGAGGTGGCAGATACCACCATCTTACATGGGCTCTCCCTTTCCTGGAAATACTGCAAATGTTGCCCTTGGTCCTGGTTTTAACCCTCCTCCAGACCATGCTAATAGTACAGGTTCAGTAAATGTGAGCAGTACACAGATTGGGTACCGATTTGATGGGGAACGAGGGAAATGTTTTGCTTGTGACATTGAACTTTCGTCACCAGCACATGCCAGCCAGCATCTGACAGGTCATAAGCACCATGTTGCATTAGAGCGTTGGATCCAGGCAAAGGATGGTTGCACTTATCCTCTCTTCTGTGAAATCTGCAACAAACCATTCACAGGCCAGGAAAGCGCTGCCCAGCATTTTGCTTCTGAGAAACATAAGAAGAAAGCTTCCTTGCTTTTGGGCTCAGAAAATATAATGACTGACCCAATAACTGGAAAGCCAGTAGTGACTCAAGACGGCCAAAAGTGGTATGTTTGTAGAACATGCAAATGCTTGATGAATACTGATGAGCAGTTGGAGATTCACAACCTCACCAAAAAACACCTTTCAGAGGAGGAGAAAGCCCTCAAGCTTGCTCAGCAACAGCAACAATTTAGTGGTCTTGAAAGCAGTAGCTCTCCACTCTTACAGCAGGAAGTGAGCAATATTACTAGCCCATTGAACCCACCCACTACAGGAGTTCATCCTGTTCTTGCCCCGAACTTGGAACATCTTGTCACTCGAACTCTGGATATCCATTGCACACCTGGACCATTGCAATCACCTGCTAGAGGTGTACAGGGTGGTCAGATTTTAGTGCCCTTCACCAGTTCATCATCTCCACTGGCAGTAGGGAATTTTCGAAACAGTCAAGGCACACATTTACTCTTGAGCACAGATAACAGTAATTTTAGATCACAGACACTTTTTCAGACAAATTCTGGTTTTGGAGGTTCTGGAAGTGCTGATAATGGTGGGAGTTCTGGGAATTTATCAAGTGATGTTTCAGTTGATGGTGACCATAGTTACAAAAATAGGGGGACATCAAATTCTAATTGCTTGGAAGAGTTTAGAGACTTAGGCCTTGTTGCACAGCGATCAGGGTCCAGGACAGCTGGTAGGGGAAATAATCCTGGGAGTCGGTCAGGTCAGGTCTTAAGGACAGATGGTAATTATGAATTTGATGATGATGAGAACATAATACCTTACCCACAACCAGGTGAAACTTCCAGGCACAATGTAGAAAGCCCAGTTGATACTGATGCTTCATTGGAGCTTAGCTCCCTTGGGGCAAGTTCAAGGTCAACAATGTTGTCATTAACTGACTCTGAAAAAATGAACAGAGAAGATAGAACATCGTCAGGTGCTAGCACAATCTCCGATAACTTAGCATCAATGTTGCGTATAGAGAGCTTTCCATCTGCAGTGGGAGAGGCTAGCCAATTACAACCCATGAGGCAAAATGCAATGAAAGGCTATCGCTATGCTTGCAATCTCTGCAAGCAGCCTATGAACACTCAGGAAGATTATGACAAGCACATGAAGGGCCAGAAGCACCAGATGAAGGCAGCAAATGTTTGTGCACCTGACAGAAGCAAGGAACCTCTAACAAAACAGCTTGAGGTAACAAAGCAAGAGGCCTATAATTGTCTGTACAAATCAAGTCCTCGCACTTACCAGGTGGAGCTGATGCAGAAAGCCATGGCTAGTGACTCTGTGGTCATCTTTCTTCCAACAGGCATGATTTTTTGTTTTTGTTTTTGTTATCTTTCTACCTAGTTTATTTTATTGTTTTTGAATTCTTTTAAAAACATGGGCACTTTTTTGGCATTCTTCCCTTTTTTTTGTTGTTAGTATCTTTTTACCAATAGGCATTTTATCTCATCTTCTTTCTGTTGTTTGTGTCCTTTTACCAACAGACATTTTCCCCTCACTCTTCTTTCTCTTAGCATCTTTTTACCAACAGGCATTCCTCCCCTTTCAACAACTCCCTGCACGCACATGCGCACGCACGCGCGCGCACACACACACACACACAGACACACACACACACACACACAGACACACACACACATTCTCTCTCTTCTCTCTTTTTTAAAATTTATATAGTATCTTTTTATCAAAAGGCATGTATTTTAGTTCATTATCCTTAAGGTATATTTGTGTCTTCTTTCTTTTTGTACTATCTTTTACCAATACCTATGTTTGGTTTTTATTATTCTTCTCCTGATTTCTGTCACCTTTAATTTTTAAATTAATAAATATTATATTAAACATTTTTTATTTTTTTGTCTCTTTTTATTATGTTTTTTTAAAAATTATGTTTCATTATATATTTCTACAGCTGTAGAGTATATGGTATATTTCTGTTATTTCTCCCCTCCCTGGCCTGTATTTTTTCTGTTTTTGATATTTGACTGTCAGCAGGTATGTTTTATTTTTTGCTTTATTATCTTGCTATCTGGAATACTTTATGTTCATTTTAGCCACATATATTATTTTCTGTTTTTTAATGAATGACAGTGGAACACCACGATAACGCGAATTTGGATAAACCGCAGTCGTGGCATGGCTTCCAAAATTTCGTATATTCATTCACACATGAAATTTTTTTTTCCAAAGTACTGTACTGTAGTAGTTTTCACGTTTCTTTTGATATTCACAAAATCTGAAGTAAAAGCTATATGCACCCTGAAAGCATGCATTGCTGTGGTCACACATGACTTATGAGAAAATTTTAGCGGGTTGAAATTTGTACAGACAACATGCATAGACCCAGGAATAGCTGCATGCCATGACAGTACAATATCAGACAGTAAGCAAATTTTTTTAATACTCTGTTCATACTCTATATTAAATGTTGAATTCCGACTCAATGATCTGTGACAAAATTATTGAATAGATTTAATCTGTGTGTGATTTTTCAATGGAATTACAATCATTATGGATGAATTGCATGGCAGGATGGAACTATACGGTGTTGATACACTGGTCATGATATAATGTCAGTTGGGTATTATCAGTCAATTTGTATTATCATACAAACAAATAAAAATTAGTAAAACTATTTAATGCAAAGTAATAATCTATAAATATTTTGTAATTATCCATCCATTATTTTGAATATATCTTAATAATGCATTCCATTTATTATTTGTCCAAGAAAAACCCAATTTTTTACATTAGACATGAATACACATACATGTATATGTTCTTGGAAAAAAGTAAAATATTGTAAAATCCCTGCATTAACGCACCCTCCTATTAACGTGATTCAATTTTATGGACCCTAACTATCAATTATGGAGTTATATCGAGGTTTCACCTGTATTATTTATCTAGGATTTTCTGTGCATTTCTACCAACAGGAATGATTTTTCTTTCTGTATTTGTTATTTAGTTCCTTAGACAATTTTTGTTTTCTATGTAACAGCAAGTATATATTTTTTAAATTTGAATATATATCTTAATAATGCATTCCATTTATTATTTGTCCAAGAAAAACCCGATTTTTTTACATTAGACATGAATACACATATATGTTCTTGGAAAAAAGTAAAATATAGTAAAATCCCCGCATTAACGCGCCCTCCTATTAACGTTATCCAATTTTATGGACCCTAACTATCATGTTTTACTTATGGAGTTATAGCGAGGTTTCACTGTATTATTTATCTAGGATTTTCTGTGTATTTCTACCAACAGGAATGATTTTTTTTTCTGTATTTGTTATTTAGTTCCTGAGACAATTTTTGTTTTCTATGTAATAGCAAGTATATTTCTTTTCCTGTTTTTATTTTCTTGTTACCTGGAAAATATTTTCAGTCTTCTTTTTACCAGAAGGTACATATTTTCAGTTTTTATTAGCTTGCTGCATGGGTCATTTTCAGCCTCTTTTCTACTAGTAGATATATTTTTCCTTTCTGCTTTATCAGAGTTTGAATTCAGATGAACTCTATAGTAACTGAGCAAGCAAAGTTTGTTAACATTTGACATATTAAACTTGAAAACCATTGCATAGTGTGATGAATACTCCAGGCTTTGACAAATGTCTTCATTTGTTGCAGTAATTTATTATGTTAAATGATTTCATTTGCAGCAGTAATTCATTATGTGAAGTATTTTCATTTACAGCAATAATTCATTATGTGAAGTGTTTTCATTTGCAGCAATAATTCATTATGTGAAGTGTTTTCATTTGCAGCAGTAATTCATTATGTGAAGTGTTTTCATTTACAGCAATAATTCATTATGTGAAGTGTTTTCATTTGCAGCAATAATTCATTATGTGAAGTGTTTTCATTTGCAGCAGTAATTCATTATGTGAAGTGTTTTCATTTGCAGTAGTAATTCATTATGTGAAGTGTTTTCATTTGCAGCAGTACTTCATTATGTGAAGTGTTTTCATTTGCAGCAATAAATTCAATAATTCATTATGTGAAGTGTTTTCATTTGCAGCAATAAATTCAATAATTCATTATGTGAAGTGTTTTCATTTGCAGCAATAAATTCAGTAATTCATTATGTGAAGTGTTTTCATTTGTAGCAATAATTCATATTGTGAAGTGTTTTCGTTTGTAGCAATAATTTATTATGTGAAGTGTTTTCATTTGCAGCAATAATTCATTATGTGAGATGTTCTCAGTGACAGCACTAATTCTTTATGTGAAATGTCTTAATTTGTGGCAATAATTCAATACGCTTTCACAAAACAGAAAAATATGTTAAATAACAGTGCAATAAACCTTTTCTGGTGCAAAACGAAGGCATTGTGTAAATTAAAAAGGATTTGTATTTATCATGATCCAATGCAGAAATATGTCGGTCAAATGTCTTTACACTGAGTCTTCAGTAGTTTTGTGTGTGTTGGGTGTGTGTGTACATGTGTGTTTTGTGTGTGTGTGTGTGTGTGTGTGTGTGTGTGCGTGTGTGTGTGAATTGTCTTCTGATGTTTCAGGAACTGGCAAGACTTTGGTGTCCATGATGACAATAAGTCGTATGTTGAAGTTAAATAAAACTCGCCCGGTCCTTTTCCTGGTTGACAAGGTTTTGCTGGTTTTGCAGCAAGCGCGCTACATTATTAATGAACTTGGAAATCATGAGTTTAACAGGTTGAATATGTGTTTTACTCTCTTTTAGTTTTAGTCAGCAGGAACCTATAGCTTTCTTATAATCTAAGTTCTAACACACTCTACATCCAGTAAAGCTACAAATGCAATGTAAAGGTAAAATCACAAATGAAATTTTATCATATGGGATCCTTTCTCAAGTTTTTTGACTGACTTCCAATTAACTTCCACTTATGACCATTAACATTGTTGGGCGTTCATGCAGATTTTAAAAGAGATCTTAGATTTCTAAATTAGTAAATTTGTATTTTGCAGAAGAAAAGCTTTGAATAAAATGAACCCCCCAAAAACACAAAACACAAGCCCAAACAAACTTTTTACTCAACATGCAGTGTGTTGTCAGTCAGCAGTCTTAAATTGCTTGCATGATCTTTGCTGTTGAGTTGCACACCAGGAAAAGAAAAAAGATTATTTTGGGGTAAAGATCAGGAAGAGTAGAGAAATAGTTATGAATGAGTTAGCATTGTCTCATTTTTATATAACTGCAACATATGTGAAGTGTTTTCATTTGCAGCAGTAATTCATTAATTAAAGAGTTTGCAGTCAAGAAGATACATTCTTTAATCATAGCTTCCATTGAACATGGTCAGAATTAAAGTTGTGGTCATCCCATGAAATAAGCAGGAGGATTAAGTATTTTATCTACATTGCAGAAAGGGACTAACTACCTCTGACTTTGAGTTTGAAACCTTTGAGTATTACAATGGACTAAATCTTACATTGCCACCATTGAGTGTTGCAAGGGAGTATATCTTACCTTTTCACCACTGGATATTATAAGGGCTACATCTTACCTTGACACCTCTGAACATTGTAAAGGACTACATCTTAACTACATCTTAATTTCATATAGACAACATATTTTGTGGTTTGCTGCTGAATACAACACATGTAGAATAGACGAAGAACTATAATGCCACAGAATGTGAACATACTACCTGTTTTGTGTGGGCATTTCTTTGGGCATTTAAAAATAGATTCTAAATATGTACATTGGACACTCGCATAATGTTGGTTCAAATAATGATATTTTCCAGAACATTAGATGCTTGTGTAGTCACTTAATATAAGAATCCATGCATAATGTTACCATTTTGCAACATACTTTGTTGGGTGCCACCAACAAGCTCACGGCTTATCTTAGCCAATGAGGAAAGCTGTAGCAGAGTATTTTGGCCTTGTTTACATAGTTGGTTAATTTCTCTCATGAAAAGAGCTCCCAATAACTATATTAATTATTTTATTAATTAAAGTTCTTTAATTAATTAACAAAGGCTTTTAAAATGAGTATAATTACTATAAATGAAAGAAAGCAGTCCCAGTAAACAATTTCACAGCAAACCTAGCAGAAAAAGAGCAAAGCAAGAGAATAGTGTAAATATAAGGGTGATGGCTGTATGGTATTTAATGGACCCTCATAAATAAATTCACATCCTCTTTATTTAAGGTAATACTGTAATATTAACTAAATCCAGATTAATTATTTAATTGACAACATTTATTTCACTATTTTAGATTATGTTTACTTAGTATAATATCTGCATAACATTAATTTAGCATAATGTTACTTTTTCTGTGTTACATAATAATGTTATATGTAGGTTCACTTATTGATTTATACTCTAAAAAGGGCAGCATATAGATTTAACCCAATGTATCTTTCCAATATCCACGCATGATCAATGAACTTGACCTCTGTTGTTTACTACAAGTAGCGTACATGGGTACAGCAGAATTGCAAAACCAACAATACGACTTGACCGCAATAAATAACTATCGACTATGGATCATAAAAATATGAAAAAAGAAAATAGAAAAATATAATGGCATAATTTGCCTATGATCCTATCATCACAATGTCTTTTAACTTTTGAAGCTGGTAGCCAAGTTCTGAAGATTGTTGATGCCTGAAATAAGCAACAACACACTCTGCGCCCTTGTGAGTGTCTTACTTTGAATTGTTTACAGGTTTTAATCCCAACAAAGAGTAAGTTATCACCTAAAATTATAACAGTTGTTCCCATCCCCAAATAAAACATCATTCCTCTTGTATTAATATGAAAGGGTAAAAGAGCATGAATTAGAGAATTCCTCAGAAAGTTCTGCTTTCCAACACATTTTCATGAAAAAAGTTGAAAATTTTGGAAAGTTATCCAGGAAAGAAGAGTTAAGAAAACCATACAAACCATTATTTAAGATTTTAGGAAATGTAAAGGATATGACATTGAGGAGTTTCATTAACTTTCTGACCAGTCACTATGTGATGCACTTTTAGGAAGCAATTTTATTTGACCATTGGTTAATTTCCATAAACATTGGGGAAAAAATATTGTTATCTTATGTATGATCATTTTATTTTCAGACCTAATTTCACAGATGTAAGCAGGCTGGAGTCACGTAAATTAAAGGTTGCAGTCTTGTGTGGTGGTCTGTCAACACGTGATGGAACACCACTATGGCAGCATGATGTCATTGTCACAACTGCAGGTATTTTTTTTTAAGAATCAGGTATTAGTAACATATAGAAATAAGTAAATTTATTTATTTTCTGTTTTTAAAGGTATGTTATCATTTGTTAAATCTGTGTGATTTATTTTTTGATCCTGGAAACCTTTTATCAGTACATTTTAGTAAATTAAAAATAATAGTTAAAAAATAAATAGTTTTTTTGAATTTGTGCTCACACTTGATCTCTTGTTTGTCGACTTGATTCTGTGATCTTCTCAATCTGTCATGGGAAGGCAAATACATTGAAGAATTTTTATTTTTTTTAGAATTTGAAATTCATTATATAAATTATAGAATATTATAGCATTTACAACCCCCCCACAAATTATTCAAACAACTTGCCCATGATACTCATGCCTGCATCCAAGAAAATTAATTTCCAAACCATATTCTTTTTCCTGTTCTTAGTATAAATATGATTGTTTAAATATTTATTTACCTGATGAAGAGAATCATTTAAAAGGCTTATTTACTTTGATGATGAAAGTCAGCTTAATTATTTACCTTATTAAAGTTAAAATATTAATCTACCTGATGAAGAAAGTAATTTAATTTAAAATATGTATTTACCCAATGAATTTAAAATATTTACACAATGAATTTAAAATATTTATTTACTTGATGAAGGAAAGTCATTTAAATTATTTACCTGATGAAATTAAAATATTTACTTGCTGGACAAAGAGTCACTTAAAATACCAGATAAGGAAAGACACTTAAAATATTTACCTGAAGAAAATAATTTAAAATATGTAATTTGCCTGATAAAGAGGTCATTTAAGCATTTAATTACCCAATGAAGTTAAAATATTTATTTACTTGATGAAGCAAAGCCAGATAAATTATTTACCTGTTGAAGTTAAAATATTTACTTAACTGGTGAAGAGTCATTTAAAATATTTATCTGATGAAGAAGCCAGTTAATATATATTATTACCTACTTAAGTTAAAATATTTATTTCTTGACAAACTTAAATATTTATTTACCCAATGAAGAGTCATTGATTGATTGAAATCATTTACCTGATGAAGAAGTAAGTTAAAATGTATTTTTACCTTTTGAAGTTAAAATATTTATTCCTGATAAAGTTAAAATATTTTTCCTGAAAAAGACATTTTCATGAAGAAATCTTGAAACTGAAAATTCAAACTTTGAACCAGTTGCAGCTTTTATTCCTCTTTTCTACTCTCATTCCCCATCTTGACACTAAAAGTAGTTAAAGCTAATCATTCCCATCTTGATGCTAAAAGTAGTTAAAGCTAATCATTTTGTTAGCCATTTGTGTCTGACCATAGCAAAATGAATTTCTTTACATGAGACCATAGTTTTGAGCATAAAACTTTAAGAGTGTATTAATTCTTTAACAGTTCTGAATCATGTATGATTTTTTGACTATTTTAGAGAGTAACAATAGTTCTGCTTCTTGTGAGTTTTACCCAATGGAGCTTAAAGAAGCTTCCATCAAAACAGTCTACTGTCTTATAAACAAATTGCATAAATTAAGAAAAAGAAATTGGTGAAAATTAAGAAAATAGAAATTGCAAAGCATTTTGTTAACATTTGAGATAGCAAAATTATAATGTTAAAAGAAGAAAATGTTGGTGATGGATATTTAAGGAAGTCAGATTTTTGCTTATTGGCAATATGTTCATTCATATCAGTATGCAATTGAAATGGGGTTTTGGAAGGTATATGCTCAATCTTGGTTGAAAGTAGCACTTTAAAATGTGTCTATACACTTGCAGCATTTTGCCAAAATTTGCTGATGAGTGGCGTTCTGCGATGGGAGAACATGGGACTGGTGATTTTTGATGAGGCGCATCACTGCACCAAGAGTCACCCGTACAACAGGCTGCTCAATAACCATCACCTTGCCTTAGACCCCAGCAAACGCCCTAAAGTTCTGGGGCTAACTGCATCCCCAGCTGGCCGGAGTACCAGGGAGGAAACACTTTATATGCTGCGCGAACTATTGGACAACCTTGGTGGTGCAAAGATTGCAACAGTTGAGGGTGACATTGCCAGAGAGGAACTAGATAAATACTCATCTAGTGCTCGTCTCGTTCCCATCTGTGTTCCGATGACCCAGTCAGAAAAGGACTTCCACTTGCGACTGCTTGCTTACTTCATCCAGGCTTACATGGAGCTCATGCGTTGCTCCACTTTGCAGCAGATGACTGACAAGAACCTGCGAGCCCTCTGTGATTCCCAGTCTGTTGAACAAAATGAAATTGAAGCTCTTGCGTGCCAGCTCATGAATGATCCAGATGATTTTAGCGACATGCTGCAACTTGCTAATAGCTCCAGGCGGAAGCCGAGTGCTGATACAAGCAGGTACATGTTACAGTCCTTTGTTGGTGAACTTGTTGAGTGCTTGAAACAGAAAACATCTTGAGAGTGTTTCTCATTCTAACAGTATTGTCTGCATACAACCAAACTGAAATGGTAAAACATGAATAACTGAGCAAAGGCATACATAGAAAGTTTGTCAGAGTAATGTTTCATATTATGTATATATGATTCTGAAGGTGTTAATATGATATGAAGTTATGTTTTATTTATAGTTATGAATAAAAACAGAGAGAGAGTTATAAAATATTCCTTCTGCTTAAATGCACACAATTTTTATTCTGTAATATATTTAACTTATTTTATCTCAATAATTATCACAATCTAGTCAGTATGTCAAACATCAGTACTAACTAGTGTGCATCATTCATCACATGACCACCAGATGTATAATTATCACAGTCCAGTATATATTATCAAACATCAGTACTAACTAGGGGTATCATTCATCACATGACCACCAGATGTATAATTATCACAGTCCAGCCATTTAATTGTTGTGCAACAATACTTGTGGTCATCTCTAATCCCTATCATCCCATAAGTTTGCTCATAATCTCATGGCCTGAATTATATGGCTTAGTTCATTGGTATGAGTGCATTAAACTGATACAGCATTATATTCTTCTGATTAAATTTGAAAAATTAGTGTGCACATTTTTTTCTCTAGGTTTAATATAGTTTTTACCCAACCCATTTAGATATGCCAATGCTGTTAATAGTTTTTACCCATCCTATTTAGATATTCCATTGCTATTAATTGTTTTACCCATCCAATTTAGATATACCCTTGCTATTAATAGTGTTCATCCATCCCATTTAGATATGTCCTTGCCATTAATAGTTTTTACCCAACCCATTTAGATATGTCATTTCTATTAATAATTTTTACCCATCCCATTTAGATATGCCATTTCTATTAATAGTTTTCACCCATCCCATTTAGAAATGCCATTCTTTAAGAACATATTTAACCACCTTATAGAGGTCATGCATGGATATTATATAAAACACATGCAAGTTACAATTTTAGAGGACACCCACTGTATAAAAGATCATACATGGCCATTATACAAAACACAAGGATATTGACACTTCATTTGGCCATTTGGAGGGTCATTTAAAAGTTTCAGGTTCAGTTTCCTGTTACAAGCTTTCTTTTGATAAAGTGACAGATATATTCTGTGTAAGTATTTATTTAAGGGTGTATTTGATGAAGAACTGAAATTTATCTTCACAGCTCAACATCTTGTGTCCTGGTTTCTGCAGAATAAAAATGCCTTTCCAAGTATTCTATCCCTGCTGTAAGTTAATAATGCTCTTGTTATTGTATTTTTTCTATTCAGGTATGAAGGTATTCGCATGCATGTGCTAACAGTGGGAATGATTTTACTGAATGCAGAAGATGGCATAGACTTTATTTTGGATGACCTTGAGCGAGAATTCAGTCAGACACTTAACCAGAGGTATGGTGAGTTTGTTTCCATGGGTTTACCCATAAAGCGCATCACTAGTTACGTGACCACACTTCTTGATGCTGCACGCTTGCGAGATGGAGTCCCAGAAGTTGGCCTAGGAGCTGTGGAGACACCTGAAAGCATGTCTATCTTTCGAGAACTGCTGCAGACACTTTCAAATCCTGAATACATGACCTGGGATTCGCAAGATGCCATGGCACTTATACTGGTTCGTGAACGCAAGGTAGCACATAAAATCAAGGAACAACTGAAACGCACCACTTTTATACGGGAGCATGAGATGCGAGTGGCAGTTGTGGTGGGACATGGGGCAGGGAGTGCTGATGGGGATGGCATGAACCTCCGCAAGCAAGACAAAGTTCTCTCAGGCATCCGTCAGCGTCGCTACCACATAATCATTGCTACATCAGTAGCTGAGGAAGGAATTGATATACCTGAGTGCCAGCTGGTCATATGCCTGAATCCTCCTACCACAGTGAAAGCTTTAGTACAGATGCGTGGCCGTGCCCGCAAGAAGGACAGTTACTTTGTGGTGCTGTGCAGCAGTGAGAAGGAGAAGGACAAACTAGTCTCACTGCAAAGTCAGGAGCTCAACATGAAGTGGGCTGCTGCAGAGCTTGCCAAAGAAAGTGGACAGTAGCGAAAATGAGGGTAAAAAGAACCTTTGTATTTAGATGACTCACCATTTGTGAACATCCTAAAGAAATTGTATCTTAGAAAGGAGAGAGGTCTAGAATTGGCAGTGCATTTGAGCTTGGTTTTGAGGAAACAAATTGTGTTTCATTTAAATCAATGACTGACATTTTCTTGCCTAGGTGAAGTTTACTGTACTTTGAGTTTCATCTGAATATTTTGTATAACTATATGAGAGCAGATTTTTTTATAATCAGTGCTATTGCTGAGTCTGCCTTTTTAAGAGTATATACACAATTTTTTTCCAAAAATGCTAAGTGAAACTTGTATTTCCTGATTTCAGGAATGTCAATAACAACAAAAAGTGGGGGAAAGTATTTGATTCACATTGCCCATATCATAGTTTGAGGTCAGGACAATTTTTATTAGTAATTGGACAATTTCTTTTGAGTGAATAGTGACTAGGAATGTCATTCTTATTCCTCTTGCACTTTGCATCTTAATGGCATAAGCCAGACCACAAATAATCTAGTTGCACACCAGGCAGACAACTCAAAGAATGATTCACACATGTTTGGGGTGAATGCAGCTGTGAATGTTGGTATCAAGTGCCATACTTGCTCTTCAAATGTGCAGCTCTAGACATCTGCTAGGCTTCAAATGATGTGATTGACCAGACGGATAGACAGTTCAATGATTTGCCCTAGTCAGTGGATGGAGTGATCACAATTTGATGACTTCAGGAAATGACCAAAGGGCAGACTGAGTTCTCTTGACTCGACAGAGTTAATTACAGCAGACAAAACAGTCTACAAGTGACGATCAACACAGCAGACAAAATAATGTTTATAATTGACACATTAAGTGCGAACTTTGTCTATGCAGTTAAATCTTTTAACTTGGCAGATAGTTCTCCAAACAGCTGTTGGTGTCTTGGCTGATCATTGGAGTTGGTTTATAAATGAATTTGTACTCTCTAAATATCTATTGTTACATTGTAGTAATATTTTCCCTAGACAAAAAGCTGTAGTCATGCAGAAGACTTCTTCTGTGGCTGAAGGCGGGTGAAAGAATATTTAGTCTAGAATGAGTAGAATGGCTGCCTAGTAGCACAGATCTGATAGCTTGTAGTCTTGACCCATTACTGGATAGAACAAGAGTCAAGCATGTAGACTAGATTCAATTGTAGAATGAAATTGTTGTTTATTTAGGAACTGTTGTATATCAGGTACAGTCCTATATTACAGAAGGAAAAAATCTTACCCTTGTGTAAGAACTGTTGTATATTAGGTATAGTCCCACTGTACAGTAGGAAAAACATCCCCCCCCCCCCATGTAAGAACTGTTGTATATCAGGTACAGTCCACAGTACAGTAGGGAAACACCCCTACCCCTGTGTAAGAACTGTTGTATATCAGGTAGTCCCACAGTACAGTAGGAAAAACACCCCTACCCTGTGTAAGAACTGTTGTATATCAGGTACAGTTCCAAAGTATAGTAGGGACCACCACTCCCCCCCCCCCCCCCCGTATCACCAACTTCTTTGCAAAAACTGTTGCACAGGTCCACTGTAAGTTGTTTTCTCTGTCTGAGGGCTGTTTTGTACTTTAATTTTCTAAAATGTACGCTTTGAAGACAGCTCTATTGATGTTACCTGCTATAACAACTTGCATGCATTCTAACACTCTTAGAAAGAATGGGCAATGTTGGCTAAACATTATATCACAACATTTGTGCTTACACAGTCTTAGTAGAAATGACTCAATGATTTACTATTGAGCAAACAGACATAATATAATCATTGTATTGTTGATGTAAGACAGTCAAATAACTGTATAACCCATTACAGAAAGAATGACAAATTATTGAAAAATAGCAGTCATATGTGTTTATTACGTAGAGGAAATTTGTGTTTATTATGTAGAGGAAATAACATAATGTTTAATGGATGAGTGAAAAATATTTTAAAATAAAATTAGAATATGCTTACTTTGAAATTCATTCTCATAATGGTATCCTAGAATTGCTGATGAAATGTTTGTGGTCACTGTTCAATTGCCACTTTTGTTGATTTAATTTCTATATTGATATTGTTTAAATTACTGTAGCTACACAAGTCAGACTTCAATCTGACCACTGTAAATAAGTTGTAAATGATATAAAGGCTGTTGTAAATACAGGTATTATACTTGTAAGATATAAGGCAAAAATATCACATTTTGTAATGAGATACACTTTTCTGAATTGTAAAATCATAAATTGATGTGGGGTCAGGTTTCAATGTAATTCTGTCTATAAAATGTGCGTATTCATGCATACATTCACTTAGATTTCACAGTGAAATGTTATTATACATACAAAATCTGTCTGTAATCTGTGTGTATTATTCATACAGACACTCACTGATTGAAATGTTCAACAGTTTATGTCTGCATTATGTGGCATTAATAATTTTTGATAATTTTAGAATGGAAATATAATAACATATTGTTTATATTAGTAATTTTTGAATGGAAATGTAATAGCATATTGTTTACATTAGTAATTTTTTAATGGAAATGTAATAGCATATTGCTTATACTACAATGTTTTTAAAATGAGCTGTGACATATCCCCCAAAATGGTTTTCTTTCATAATTAGATTCACACAAACAAACATATGCTTGCATACACATACACAAACACACACAAGCAATATCAAAAACATTTTTAACCTTGGATCATTGCATTTCTAAAATATACTACTATAGCATACAGTTGCTAGAATTATTTGTTCTATAATTCTAGCAACTAGATTTTCATAAGCAAAGCAACTTGATTTAGAAACATTTGTTCTATGTTTCTAAATCAAGTTGCTTTGCTTATGAAAATCTAAAGACAGTAAAATAAACATACAAACATTATATGGTCTTAAATATGTTTTTATCAGTTTATATGTTTAATCTGTGATTGTAATTTGATCTGTAATGCAACGATATTTGCTTACAATTTTTGCCATACAGGCCAATTCTGTCATCTGAGTAGTGAGAGTGGTGTTTTGGGGAGACTTTAAAAATCCAGTGTTAGGGAGCATGGTTTATTTCACTGAGATTTCATGGGTGATATCACTGTCACAATGCAAGATTTCATGCTTATTTCAACTCAGAACTGTTGATGAGAGATGATTTTAATTGCTGTAGTTTATGTGCGGACTTTACTAGTTGTGTACTTCGTTAAGCAAATGAGTTATGGCTAGGGAAAGTAGATATTAGTGAGGTTATATTGTTTGAAGTAAACTCATACAAAGTCTTATAGACATAGTCTTTTTGTTTCTTTAGCTGCAGATCCTTTCTATTTTTAGAGTATGATCACTTAAAGCAGGAAGCATTGTCAAGATGTTTTTTATTAATGATTCCTAAGTATATTGTGTCAAGAATTCATGTATTTCTTCCATGAGTAATCAGGTGTTCAATATGTTATTGATATGATGCATTAGTATAATGCAGTGAAGATACACAATAAGTGTTAGGTAAAAGTTTTTAAGTATCAGTGAAAATGTTCAAATTTTAAACATAAAATGAAAGTAGTTAGTTGCTTGGGTTTAATGGTTACAGATAAAATGATAAAAGTGAAAATAAGAATTTTAAGATGAATTTAAAGTATCCCATACTATGCCTGGGCATCATTTCTGTGATTTAAGAAAAATCTGTAATATAAAACACCTATTTGACATCCATCTTCTTTTGAATTTCACACTATATTATAAGCCACTGGTAAGTTTTTCCAAATTTACAAAAATACTTTTTGACCCAATTTTATGCCTGCAAATGTTCTTTTCTTCTTTTTAAAAAATAAAAAACCGGCAAATATTATATAATAAAATTTACATCATTAGAGTTGAGATTTATAATTGTCTGCATAATGAAGCGGTTTGGGGACCTCCTCATGGTTAATTTTAAAATGATTGAAATAAATCTTCACTCACTTGTTTTAGTCTTACAATTTTAATGTTAACATAGAAATCAACAAATAAAGAATTGTAAAAAATCAGCCCTGACTGTTGAATTTAAGTATTGTAATTGTTTGCATTATATTATCCAATATAATTTGAATTGGCTTCTTCTTGTACACTTATTTACTTAGACTGGAAGTAGGTTGAGAAGCTTAGGAAGAGGCCCTTTTGTGACCAAAATAAGAGGTCACAGTCAATGCTAGAAATAAACAAGCTCCCTTTCACAGGATTGGCAGAGTTACTGGTAATACCTAGTCACTACCTACTTTACAGAGTCAGCCTGTAAGGTTTACCATATACATTTGTTGATAATAGTTTACTTTCAGACTGTAGCTAGTGCACATTTGCTGTGAACAGGTTACATTCTGCCTATAACTTTATTTTTAAAAAAAATTGATTGCTCATAAAATACTTTTTATTATTGTTCCAGATAAAATAATCAACACCAGTTAATTAATTTTCATTAGATGATGTGGGAAATACATATTGATATATTTAAATGATTTATGTTTTGTTTTGTTTGCTTGTGTGAGAGAGGATAGTTGAGTAAGTTGTTCAACTAGAAATGAAAATTAATAAATTCAAATGAAATGAATGCATAATAAATTTACTAATTGACTGATTATTTTTCTCAGGATGAGGACAATTACCATTTTTGGGAGACAGGTGGCTCAAATGATTAGGTGCTCAAATGTAGGTGATTGGAGCTTTGATCCCCTTGCTGCTGGCTATGAAAATTGGAGCATTTCCAACCTTTATATATATTTCCCTGTCTTGGGTTGTGAATCTGCACCCTGACTGCAAACTGCTTAAATATTTGAACTACATGTAATATGAAATGCTTGTAACACACACACACACACACACACCCAAAAAAGAAATTAAATAAATAAAAATTTTTATTGTTGTTTATTTTAATCTTCTCAAAATTTTTTAACTGTTTTCCAGTTACTGCAATCAGCTGTAAGTTGGATTTTGTGGCAAAGAAAATTTGCCTATCGAAATTTCCAAACTTAATTGTTATATAAATGTTAAATTGACAAAGTGATCTAAGCTTGGGCACACTTTATGATGGTATTTTTATAAGGGTAGAGTTGGAGTAAACACTTGAGTCAAGAATATGCTAGAAATTGCTGTTGCAATGCAAAACAGTTCCAACTGGATGAGTAGTTTTTATTATCCAATGGTTAAGATTTTCGAGAACGAATGGGTTGAGATCAAAAGTTTACATGCTGAAGAGAATTCTATTGTATATTTAACTGACTGATTGATAGAGAAGGGACTTAGAAATATTTCATGTATTTTTGTTATTGATGTGTTATACTTGCAATTTACTTAGAAATGTACTATGTGAGTAGACTATTATTTCCTCAAATTGTGAACTATGATGCTTGACATTGTTTCTAGTGAACCTGTTCATAATTTATTATGCTGTATGCATGTATCAGGCTAATAAATACTGTTGCAGGAAACTGTAAGTTGAGACTTGAATGTAAGAAAGAATGGAATTAGGAATCAATTGGAAACTTAAATTTTGTTCAATGATTATATTTTTACAGGTAAAGCAGTCTTTCCTTGTTTTATCGGAATCTCCTGGTTTACTGACTATAAACTGCTCTGACTGTGGTAGATGCGCAAAATGTCCACTGTAATAAGTGTAAGGAATACACTACACTCCATTGATTTCTGGTGGCAAGGTATGCTGACTATATCAAGCAATTTCTGGTACAAGGAAGTTACTGAAATTGTTAGTGTTACTATTGTTGTTCTGCTTGAGGGAGCTAAATATGGTGAAGGAGCACCCAAGTTAGCCTTGAGAGAATAACAGCAAATCAATGTTCTGCAGAATGAGGAGGGAATCACGTGGAATTGACAGAAATAACTGAACATCAATCTTGTGGCTTTGTATATAAAATCTGTGTGCAAAAGACTATTGAGACAGCACCTAAATCAGGTTACATAGAAACTATTATTGTTTATTTCTAATAACTCCATTTCTGTTCTCTGATAAGAACTATCCTGCAATTTGTATTGACACTAAATTGTTGAATTGTGTTTTAGGATATAAGACTGTATAGATTAAAATTATTCGAATGTGGTTTTGTGGAGATATTGATGTCAAGTAATCTTTTTCATTGTATTTGTTATATGTTTATTTGATTGTTGATTTAATAAATCTCTCCTTTAGTATGAAGTTTTCCACATACAGAAAGATTTTGTGACTGTAAATGTTTGTCTTTAATGTTGTAGAAGAGAGAAAATGTTTACAAGACCCATATATCTGTCAATTGAGAGAGACGAGTGGTGTCTGCTGCAGAATTATTAATAACATAAATTAAGATTCTCATCACTTGTATTTAATTATGGGTGATTAATTAATTATTAAAAATCTTATCCATTAAATAGGTGGCGTTAGCATCACAGGTATCATAATGTGTCCCATTGTTTTCAAGTATTAAAATATGTCTTTCATTTGATTTTGTAACATTTTAAAACATCTTTCAAAGACTGTATAATCTAAAAAAAGAAAGCGTAATAACATTTTACTTTCAACTATCAATTTTGCATTCAAAAAATGTTTTAAATTTTAGAAGGCAAGAAATAAAAAATAAATTTAATAAATAAACTTTAAACTTCCTCCCAAGACGAAGGTTTCAAACTGAACTATAAATACTTAATATCTATATCATTTATGCAAAACTGATTTATTAATATACATATCAGACATATCAATAAGAAAAATGAAAATTCAATATACTGAGCCACTGAGTTGGATTTCTAATCCATTTCTCGACCTGTTAAGACAAGCATCTTTATAAGTGAGAACTCACAAGAATCAACAATGAGTAGAGGATACATTATTTAAGACTATACCAACAATTCTGTGAAAACGAGACATTTCCTATGTGCATTTACAGCTTGGTGAATAAAGATCAGTGTGGATTTCTAAGCTGAGAAATTTGATAATACAGATGATGCACTCTCTATACCCATCCTGATACATAATGGTTGAGAGGGAATCTAGACTCCTGTAGTAATTTTTGTGTGCATTCGCAATATGTCCTAAGAGAGAGGGCTTACAACTGAGACTTCTGGCTAGCAATCTAACACTTAAGGTGAATGCATATAGTGTGTGTATATATATATATATATATACAGTATAGATGTCATTAAAAATATTAATATTTAGCTTTAAAAAAAAGATATGATACATAAGAGATAAATGATATAATATTCATGAAATTATGAAGAATTTTACATAATTATTTTTAATCAAAATTTATAACATAATTCTTCAAAAGAAGAGTATGTTGGATTTAAAAAAAAAATATTGTACCATAATAATTCGCAATATTTGCTATTATTTAAACATGCCTTTTCATTTATTTATTTTTGGTAATATTTTAAAACATCTTTCAAAGAAACTGTATAAATTTAAGGAAACATGAAAGTGTAATATTTTACATGCAACTGTCAAAATTACATTCAAACATTCAATTAAATTTTTAAGTTGGCAAGATATTTAAAAAAAATCACTTTAACAAACAAGCTTAACTGCCTGGGAAAGGGATGGTTTCAATTACAAATATGTAATATCCGTTACTGATTTATTAACTATGAGGCGTGTCGATTGGGAAAATGAAAATGTGAGCATATTCAACCTTGGGCTGCCAGGCTGGATTGAACCCATTTCTCGAATGTCACGGTAAAAGGGAGATAATCCAAACAAAATGTCCATTAGTTATTTCCCTTAGTATTATCACAGAGAAACGACATTTTCACTTTATGTCGAGAGCTGTTTATTTATACGTTAGTATGTGTGAATGGATATAAATATGCGTGCACATATTACATTGAAATATCATGAAATTGTGAATAAATAAATATTGATTATCCGTTGTTAAAAGTTTAGCTCTGAGGGTTGTTAGATGCGCCAGGGAATAGGGTAGACAGTGAGCCATAAATTCTCATGCGAGTTATGAAGTTGAATGCCTTGTGTGTGGCCACGTGTTTGTTGATGGTTTGAGTACTTTTGGAAGCGTCTAGAAGCGTAGTATATAAAGGGAAACAGGAATTTTCCTTCCCAGACAGCGCGAAAGCGCCCCCTACATTATCAAGCAAGTTCCCTCCCAGAGTTCAATACAAAGAGCAACCCATCAGAATATATGCAACGTTATCTTTTTTTTTTCTGTTTTCAAGATATTTGAAGAAAAATCTTGAACCTAGATAATTGTGAATTAAATTTTTCCTTGCGAACTTAATTTTCATCAATGAGAATTTTGGTGCAGAGCCAGATGAAATAATTTCATAATTATTTCTAGTCCGAAGTTCCTTGAATTCAATCTATTCTGCTTTCGTCCGTCAGCCACTTGGACAATTTGTCCACTTTGGCGAGCACGAGTTGTCAAAGGTATTGTCCAGGCATTTAATCTACCCATATTGAGTGGATCAAATGTGTCTACTTAAATACTAGTTATTTCTTTTAATTTACAAAGTCTCAGTATATGCCCCTTATGAAACCAAATATACATATGGCAATTACAATGAAATAGACAACTAAACACAATATTCCTAGAACTCATGTTCGGATAATTATTGTTTACAGTCTCTCTCTACATATATATAAAATAATAAAAAATATAATTACAGTTCAACAATAGTCAATACAAATTGCAGGTTAATCCCACCAGGGAACAGAAATGGAGTTATTAGAGTTAAATGTGTAAATTTACATGACCTGGATTAAGCACTTCTTGATAGTCTTTCACTTGCTTTTGCCACAATATCAGAATGTCCACATTCAGCACATGTTCCTACCACTCACAGGCAAACTGATATGCTGCTATATTGTTGAATATCTCCCCACCCTTTCACTTTCTACAAATAGAACATGATCAGTGATACTTGTAACTTCACTGTACTAGAATTTGTCCAGAATGTACCCAGCATATTTGCTCTGGTATATCAATAGTGCATAGCATACTCCTTTAAGTTTACACACTCTGCAACACACTTTGCAAGTTTCCCACGCTTTCCCGGTCACTCAAGTCTTGACCCTTGAACACAAAGGGTAGCTGGAAAATTTACAGATGAAACTTGAGACTCACAATTCAAGGTTGAACTAATACTCACAGAATGAAACTCAAATCAAATCAAGACACTTGATCACTGCAACACATAGTTAAGGAGCAAGCTTAAGTTTCTATTTATCACAATATAACTCCACTCTATCTTACATTCCATCCTCAAACTTACAATTCTTGCAATGGTATTCATTAGCCCCATGCATGCATATGGTAAAATAAACACAGTGTATCAAACAATGTCACATATGAATATACCACAAGGATGCAGCTTAGTTCAAACATTTGTTGTAGTAAAAGTTAACTCACATACTACATCTCTACATAAACACAAGTATAACTTATCATAATGAAATGTTTCTAAGTCCATTCTCTCTCAATCAGTCAATTAAACACACCACTCAAGCTAACGACTGCTTTCAAGCTAGACTTTCTACTACAAATTCATGCGTGATTAGGGTGTAGAATTCTCAACAGTCTATAGCAGGGGTCTCAAACTCATTTTACCTGGGGGCCGCTGGAAGCAGAGTCTGGGTGAAGCTGGGCCGCATCATTATTCCCTGTTGTCAGAGAAGGCAACGCTTCCTCTTACACAGCTCAGACACATTTGGCTTCAGGGAGGAAGCCACTGAGACCCGCATTAAGGCTTGAAGATGCTCATCAGTAAGTTTGGACCTGAAGTTTGACTTATTCAAGTTCATGGTGGAGAAGAGTTTTTCACACAGATAGGTTCTCCCCAAAAGGCTCTTGGTCCGCTTGAACATCCTGGAAAACTCAGGGAAGGTAAGGGGCAATTCTCTCAAAAACTGTCCAAGCTTCTCTGCTTTTCCACTCACCTCCCTGAAGGCTTTGAGTTAAGAATTACAATATATGTCAATTAGCTCCATTTGAAGCACAGGAGGGGAATCTTCCACCTCGAAGGAGAAGGGGTCAGCAAATATTTGAAAGGTGGTTCCGTGTTTCTTGAATTCTGCAGATCTGTGATCAAATTCTTCCTGCAATACTTCTCACCACTGAATGGTGTGCCACAATCCATGAGTGCCTTACATGCTGGGAAATGACAGAGGTTTTTCTGAGAAAACTGGGCTTTCCATAACACAAGTTTTGTGGAAAATGCTTTGACATTGTCATATGCTGCGCTGTCAAGCTGCCCCTGGCCTTGTAATTTCTTGTTCAGTACATTCAGCTCTTGTATGATATCAAGCTAAGTACATGAGCCATTTGGGATCACTTAGTACAGGAACAGCCATTCCATCCTTCTCCATGAAGGTTTTCACTTCTGCTCTCAACTCATAAAACCTCTTCAAGAACTGTCCCTTGCTAAGCCAACGTACCTTGGTTATTTTTCTGTTCTTTCAGTCTACTATTTTTCTTCTTTGCTAAACCATTCACCTGCTTTTTCACATGAAAATGCTGTTTTTTCCGAACCCCTCATCTGTGAGTAGGCCTGTAGCTTGCTAGATCTGGATGCTTTTGAACTTTGCTAAACGGTAGCATTATGTAACAGGCTTGGGAAAGAAAGTCACTGAGTTTGGCAACACACCGTCACGATCCTGAGGTATGGTAGCCCACAGGTGACAAAAACTATAAAACTCCCAAGCTGCGTGAGAAAAAACGTGCGGGCCGCACTATCACTAAACTTTGATATCAAGTGGGGGCCACAAAATATCGTCACGCGGGCCGCAAATGGCCCGCGGGCCGCATGTTTGAGACCCCTGGTCTATAGCAAGTGAACTCCTTAAACTCAGCTCATTGGATAGTCTCGTTCTCATAAATGATTGTCATTGGATAATAGGAAACTGCTCACTCAGTTTCCATTAGGTCAGCGAATCTAGAATATTCTTGCCCTAGGCTGTTTACTTCAAACTCAGACATTTTCAAAATAACACCATAAGGACTATCCAAGGTCGGACCACTCTGACAATTTAGCATTTATAAAACAATTAAATTTTAAAATAGGGAGAGGCAAATTTACTCCACACAACGTAAGAGCCACCCTTTTGTATATACCCCTCTCCCTGATGGATGATGAATACCGTTATCGCTGCTACCTAGGCGGTGTTTGATTGTCTACCCCAAACTGTCGGAGGTGGGGGTGGACGTGAGTGTATAATTACATACTTTCTTTTCATTCAATGCAAGTGCAATATTAACTGTAGTGGAGCGAAATGCTATCTGCGACATAAATACATTTAATTTGGGCAAGCCATAGTAGTTACACCCTTGTTATGATACAATATAGGCCTACCACAAGTGGTATTGCTGAACCAGACTGCCCTAGGAGTTTCTCCTTGGTACTGCTGAAGCACCTGTGATTGTTGTTGCAATTCCCGTGTCTACGATTACGTCTTGCAGAGTGTGCGTATATATATGTGTGTGTGTGTGTGTGTGTGTGTGTGTGTTTGTCTGTATGTGTGTGTGCGTGTGTGTACAAGTTACTTTGCATAACATCACTGAACGCACGGGCAGTATGGTTACGACAGAATACTGAAATGTGCGAGTTCTCTCCCATGCAACATTCTCTCTCTTTTTCTCTGTTTCCCCGCATAGAAACATTATTATACACTTCAGTATTGCGTTGCATTAAATTATTAGAGAAATGATATTAGGATTTTTACAGATATAATCAAACAATGTGTCACGTCACGAAATTGAAGAAATAATATTAAAACAGCATGTCATAGTACGTACTAGTAATAATATTAGAATTTAAATATAGCGCTTGGCTTGCTGGGTATGGTGAAGAAACTTTCCTGTAGTGGAATTGTTGCGTCGCTCTGGTGATGCTCTTTTCAAGTGCAAATAACTCTTCGATCAGGTGCGCATGCCACTCCGTCACATGCACACACACACACACACACACAAAAGCCGTATACACATGCGCACGCACACATTCTCGCGCAACAATTCATATATATTCACACAAACACGCATATATTCTCCCACACAAATACACACATGTACCCTCTCACACACGCATGACTCCATGTCCATATATTCTCACACACACATTCACATGTACATTCTCTCACGCACACACGCATACACTTACATCCACAAGTACCTATGTGCACACATATCGCAAATTTAGGGTCATTAGAACGTCAACACTCTCCAGATCTTTCTCCTCAGCAGTTGATAACACCTCCTTCAGGAGGTACGTGTGGCTCCTTCTTGTGGTTGTCACTCACCCCGCCCCCCCCCCCCAAAAAAAAAAAAATCCCCTGCAGAAACAGCTCCAATCCAGGAGGCATTCCACTAAAGTTGATGTATAATGTAATTCAAAACAAACACACACACACACACACACACACACACACTCACACAAACAAACTCGAATTAAGCGAAGGCAAAGAAGAAAGCAGCAAACAGACCGTTGTAGCATTGTGTAAATCAGGGGTCACCAACCTTTTTGATACTGAGAGCTACTTCATGGGTACTGAGTTATACGAAGGGCTACCAGTTTGATACACTCTTCTAGTTTGCTTTTATACATTATTAATAACGTGAAGACTTAGAAAAGGCCTACGGGCGACTCATGTAGTCCTTGCGGGCGACCTGGTGCCCGCGGGCACCGTGTTGGTGACCCCTGGTGTAAATACTCTCTCAACACTTTTTAAAAAGCTGTGTTGAGCGTTTCAGAGAAATTTGACAATGCCACTTCCATTAGTAATTAAATTTATTGATGACATTACAGTTCATTATCATTGGACACTGTAATTTCCATTAGTAATTAAATTTATTGATGACATTACAGTTCATTATCATTGGACAATGTAACTTCCATTAGTAATTAAATCTATTCATTTCATTGCAATTTATTAACACTCTCCAGTGACTTAAAACATTTACAATCTTTTAACCATGTTTCATAATTATTGATATTTGTTGATGATTTTTTTCATTTTTGTAATATTGGTGCCATAAAGACAATATAATGCTGATAACGAATATTTAATAAATTATTAAAAAAAAATTCTGAATAATACGTCATAAATACGTTATTCACTTTTGAGGCAAGATAAATGTATTAGTCACTCATGAGGTAGTATGATGCGCTAGTGAAATGTATTAGTGAATTAGTCATTCACGAGGTAGTATGATGCGCTAGTGAAATGTATTAGTGAATTAGTCACTCACGAGGTAGTATGATGCGCTAGTGAAATGTATTAGTGAATTAGTCATTCACGAGGTAGTATGATGCGCTAGTGAAATGTATTAGTGAATTAGTCACTCACGAGGTAGTATGATGCGCTAGTGAAATGTATTAGTGAATTAGTCATTCACGAGGTAGTATGATGCGCTAGTGAAATGTATTAGTGAATTAGTCACTCACGAGGTAGTATGATGCGCTAGTGAAATGTATTAGTGAATTAGTCATTCACGAGGTAGTATGATGCAAGGTACAACATTTTGCCTGACAAAATTATGAAGTGCGGTGAATTCTAGTCAAACATACTATTTGCTCTCGGAGTAATATGATACGTTAATATTATTTCTTCTACTCTCAAAGGAAAACTAGAATGTGTTAGTTCAAGTTATAATTTATTCATGATCTCGGGGTAATTTGATATGTTAATCCCAATTCTTCTACACTCAAAAGCAAAACTAGAATGATAAGTTAGTTCAAATTATAATTTGCACATGCGGTCACATACATGCATTTCTATAAATTTCTTATTATGTTTTTAGTTTATACCAGAAAACTTTCTGCTTCATACAAATATTTTAATGTTTGTAAGTTTGCAGGACAATAGTTCCTTTTCTGCCCGTAAACTTGAGGGCAATAGTTCCATTTTTGTCTGAAAGTTTGAAGAGAATAGTCCCTTTTTGCCTGTAAGCCTAAGGGCAAAGGTTCTTTTACTGCCCGTAAGCTTGCAATGCATTGTTTCCTTTAATGTTTGTAAGCTTGCAGGGCACTAGTCCCTTTACTGCCCACAAGCTTGGAGGGCACTGATTCATTTACTGCCCACAAATTTGGAGGGCACTGATTCATTTACTGCCCAACAAGTTTGGAGGGCACTGATTTATTTACTGCCCAACAAGCTTGGAGGACACTGATGCATTTACTGCCCACAAGCTTAGAGGGCACTGATTCACTTACTGCCCAACAAGCTTGGAGGACACCGGTTCCTTTACTGCCCACAAGCTTGGAGGGCACTGATTTATTTACTGCCCACAAGCTTGGAGGGCACCGGTTCTTTTACTGCCCACAAGCTTGCAGGGCACTGATTCCTTTAATGCCTCGCAATGGTTCTAAACTCGCTTGATCCTTTAGATATGCAGCAAAATGAAATAGAAACTGCTTCAGTCCTATCAACTTGCATAGTTTAAGTTTACTTCTTTGTTTACTTTCACCCTTTACTTTGTAAAGAAATCTCTCCACTGACATAAAAATACAACGCCCCTGCCCCCATTACAACATCCGCTGTACTTTTCCTCTCCATTTTCTGACTTTTCCCTGAAACAAACATGTCAGAGATTGTTTGATAGGGCTAACTGGTCGAGAGTATGTTGCTACGTTTTACCACAGCCGGAATTTAAGTAATTTCCTCTGGTTAGCCCCCACCCCCGCCTTCCTTCACCTTAATATTTTAACGTCTAGCGGTCGAGACAAGGAAAGTGCCTTTAAGTAATAATAATGTCACTGCTGGCTTCTGTCGCTGACGATACCCAGTCACCTTTAAAAGAGCTCCTGTCAGTCGATATATAGACATTGGAATTCACTAATCTGGTTTTCGATACTAACTAGAGACGACAGTAAGATCACATGTATTCACAGTTCTCTGGCTTTCTGTGCGTGTGTGTGTGTGTGAGAGAGAGAGAGTGAGAGGAGAGAGAGAGTGATGGACAAATTTACGCGCAAGCCCTCTGCGCATGGAGAAACCATATTTTAAACTGTTATGAGTAAAATTGAAGTTTGCACTAGTTATCATTTAAAGAACGTCTTATTTAGAAATTAAATTCTTCCCAGCCTTTTAAATATTAAATAATGTAATAATTTAATCTTCCTTGTTGTCGCGATTTTCATTATGCTTTCTTCCCTTCCTCTTTTTCACCAAAGTTTATTCAGTATTTCACTGTTTTTGGTGCTTCAAGATTCGTCATATATTAACATCATTGTCAGTATACTATGCCGTCTGAGGATGTGCATGTAATCATGCTACCAAGGACAAATCGTCATAAATTATTGTTGTTGTTTTATGTTTTGTTTTTTTAAAAAAAAAAAAAGCATTGTACAAAGGAAAAACTGTGGAGAAAGGAAGTCAGCTTCCTCCTTGTTATATTTAACAGCAGCCTTTGTGAACTGGCACGCACAAAGGACTTTCACTCTCGAGTATTGTCAGGTAACTGCGCTTAACAACGGCTACTTTTTTTTGTCGGTTTAGGTTACATCAGCAAGTTCTAGCATATTCTCTTCATGAATTGTTATTTTAACTCTGGTACTTACAAAACACACAATACCCGAAAGCCATGTCACGCTGACATTAAAATAATATAATATTTATAAAAATTAGGGATAGGCAACTCTGCTCTGTCACAAGATATAAACAGTGACTTTTTAAATTTTATTTAGTTGAGATATAAATAGTAACTTGTTATACAGAGTTGAGAAATAAACAGTAACTTTTCATATTTTGATGAGATATAAACCTTCACTTGCTTATCAGGGCTGTGGAGTCTTGCAGTCGGTTGTTTTCGAGTGGAATCAGAGTTGGAGTGGGTAAAAATGTCCAGTCTTCCGACTCCAAATTTTATAAGACAAGATTAAGACAGACCCACGTTTGAACCATGCAGGAGGTAAAAAGAAATTTTAAAGAGCAATAACACTTCAAGATAATTGTTTATTATTATTTAGTACATACTAAGCAACCGAAGTAAAAAGTAATTTTTGAAGTTATGGAAATAGTGAGCTAAAAACAAAACAAAAAATCTTTTTTCTATTAGAAGTTCGTATGAAAGTATACAAGAGAAAGATGGGGAGATAACCGGGTCCTACATGATAACATTAAATCGCCTTCATCTTTATCAACTGTAATCATGAAGATGATTTTGATACGTATACAAGAGAAAGATGGGGAGATAACCAGGTCCTACATGATAACATTAAATCGCCTTCATCTTTATCAACTATAATCATGAAGATGACTTTGATAAGTATACAAGAGAAAGATGGGGAGATAACCGGGTTCTACATGATAACATTAAATAGCCTTCTTCATCTTTATCAACTGTAATCATGAAGATGATTTTGATAAATATATAGACATAGTGGATTGGTCAAAATGTCGGCGCTTACATTCGGAGAATTCCGGATAAAGAGAAACCCTATCATACATAACTGAATCCAAAATCAATTTTTACCAAGCACTGAAAGAGGTTGAGAAATTTGACCGAACTTCTGAATTGAGCACTGAAAATGAAATACCCTGCTATCCTGAGATTTAAAAAAACAGTAGTTGCCGCCTTGACTTTCACAGCATTATCACTACCTCGAGTCACTGCGGAACGTTTGTTTTGCGGAACTTTGTTTTCTGCCCTCAGAAATCAAATCCTATACGAGAGCAGCAACGAAGCCGAACCTATTAATAGAAGGGATCTTTTTTAAAGAACTAGATTTACTTTAGATATATTCTGAGGGCTTTTGTATTAAATTATTGTACGATTGAAAAACAGTTAAAAAATAAAAGTGAAATCTATGAAAGCCACTTCGTTTATGTTGACCTATGTCATACGTATAACTAATTAATTATCAGTATAATTTTATGCCATATGATATGAGTAATAAACTACAGTTGAAGTCGGGAGTCGGGAATCAGACTTCAACAAGTTTCAAAAGTTGGAGTCGGAAATTTTTAGCAGACAATGTCTTGTTATATTCAGGTGAGACAGAGAATGATTTGTTATATTTAAAAGATATATATAGACAATGACTTGCTATATTTAGGTGAGACTGATTTATATTTAGACAGTATATAGACAGTGACTTGCTCAGTCTATTCGTGACATAACAGTGACGTGTTCTAATTAGACGTAATATACTGACCTTCTAAGCTGATACACGAACAGTGACTTGCTATGTTTAGTCTGATACAGACGTGACTTATTGTGCTTTGTTTTGATACAATGACTTACTGTGCTTTGTCTTGATACAATGACTTACTGTGCTTTGTCTTGATACAAAGACTTACTGTGCTTTGTCTTGATACAATAACTTACTATGCTTTGTCTTGATACAATGACTTACTGTGTTTTGTCTTGATACAATGACTTACTGTGCTTTGTCTTGATACAATGACTTACTGTGCTTTGCCTTGATACAATGACTTACTGTGCTTTGTCTTGATACAATGACTTACTGTGCTTTGCCTTGATACAATGACTTACTGTGCTTTGTCTTGATACAATGACTTACTGTGCTTTGTCTTGATACAATGACTTACTTTGTTTACAAGTGATATATTCAGTGACATGTATTGACGTGTTGACTTGCTGTGTATAGTCGTGAAACACACACACATACACACACACACACACACACACACACACACACACACACACACACACAAAGTCACTGTAGTCATTGTTAAGTCATGTGGTTTGTTAAATTTAGATGAGATACAGACATTGATTCTCAATGTTTAAACTTGATGCAGACATTGACTTGTATTTAGATAAAACATATTTAGTAACTTGCTCTGTTTAGACATGAAATAGTGACTTCTGTGTTTAGACTTGATATAGTTAGACACTTGCTGTGTTTAGACTTGATATAGGTAGACACTTGCTGTGTTTAGACTTGATATAGACAGAGACTTGCTGTGTATAGATTTGATATATTTAGTGAATTGCAATATTTCATTGTGAAATTCATCAAAGCGCTGCCAGCCTCATTCCACGACTATACTTAGCAAGTTACTGAATATATTACTTGTTACACAAACACTATTGTAAAATTATAAATATATTTTGCGTTTATGTATAGGCCCATTGTATATATGTAAGTGCTCGCGCGTATGTTTTTATATATATATGCGTGTGTGTGTGTGTGTGTGTGTGTGTGTGTGTGAGTGTGTGTGTGTGTGTGTGTGTGTGTGTGTGTGTGTGTGTTGATACGGTTAGAAATTGAAATCACTGAATGCAAATGAAGAATTCTTCTGATTATTATTTTAAATTTGATTACTTGTTTCGACCTTCCCTCACCGGTCAAAGAAAATTGAAAGAGCTTTACACCCACTTCTACTCCTGAATTCATTCAGTAGTTCGCATGTTTCTGCTACTATTATCGTTTGTTGGTGCTATGGTTACTATTTTCTTGACGTCTCGGGATATTTCTTGTTGCCAGAAAATCCAAGTTTTTGTTGAGGTTAATTTTTTTGCGTGGAATATTATCGAGTATTTTTTCAAGTGAATTCTGTTTGTTAGTATTTAAGTCTTTATGGTGCTGTTTTCCTTGTTTCTCTGGGTTTTAAAAAAAGCAGCCCGTTTTAATAGTCAAGAGTTCCAACATAAAGGGCCAGAATCAAAGCTAACCCTGTCGCCAGTCCTCGCTGTTTTTCCTTTTCTTTATTTAAAAAAAATCTCTTATTCCTGTGTTTACCTTGGACAGCAAAACAAACCCGATGGACCATGCCTTGTGGCCGACTCTAAACTAGGGTCCGATAATAATTTAGGGCTGACCGCACTAAGGTGAGGCCGACACCAAAGTGGGTCGATATAAAATTGGGGCTGACAGTACTAAGTTACTGGGGCCGGCACTAAGTTGGGGTTGACAACACTTAGGTGGGGCTGACACTACTTTTGGGTGGGGCTGAGATGCGAGAACATACAATAGTTTGAAGACTTGTGGCAACAAAGTATTCATACGAAAAGAGAACTTGAACGCAACCAAAATTGTAGGAAATAATAAATATTAAAAACCCCAAGCTAGCGCACGGTTGTGTGTGTATATCTGTGTGTGGAGGGTGTGAGCATGTGTGATGTGAATTTATAAATTCCTCTCGAGAACGGAGACCCAGAGGGAAGAACAGTTTGTGTGTGTGAGTGAATGTGTGTGCCTTGAGGACAACATTTGTCGTCAACCCCCCCCCCCAACAAACTCAAGCAAATCACGTGACATTTTGGCTTTTATATATCATCACCTCCTCTCTCCCGTATTCTGAATGGAAGGGGGAGGGGATGGTAGAGAAAGCGTGGGTAAGACGGCGTTAGACTGATTATAAAAATGCTGCAGTCGTGACTCCTCTACGTCACACATGTAAGGTGAGAAAGCGAAGTTGACCCTTGCAAGCTGCACCGAACGGTGTTGTCGCCAAGCCTCACAAGCTATGTCCTCACCTCCTCGGCTGGATCTTATCACACAGAGCGCTTTGACGCACAGGGAAAAAATGTCCACCAATCGACAACCTCGACCCAAAAGTAAGTAGGAAAAAGTAGATCTCCTTTTGGCGTTTGACATTTGTGTAAAAACCTCGTGCATGACTTATCGTCATCATCATCATCATCATCATTACTCGTGTGGGTCGGGAAGGTGTGTGTGTGTGTGTGGGGGGGGGGAGACAGTCGATTTTCCACGACCTTACAGTCCTCTGACATCCGACTCAACCCACCCACGCCTTGATGTCAATGTCTTTTTTATTTGGTATTTGCTCGTGTTTTATGTTAATGGATCAAATATATATATTTTATTTGGTATTTGCTCGTGTTTTATGTTAATGGATCAAATATATATTTTTTTTATTTGGTATTTGCTCGTGTTTTATGTTAATGGATCAAATATATATATTTTTATTTGGTATTTGCTCGTGTTTTATGTTAATGGATCAAATATATATTTTTTTAATTTGGTATTTGCTCGTGTTTTATGTTAATGGATCAAATATATATTTTTTTATTTGGTATTTGCTCGTGCTTTATCAAAAATATATTTTTTATCGCGATGCCTCTGGTTTGTAAAATGGAGGAAGATATGTTATTGTTTTTAGCAGAATGTTGCTGTTAAAACGCGTTTATATATACGAGACGAGACGGATTGTTTTGTCCAATAAATACATCGTATCCCGTAAACACGACGCAGTAGGGTGGTCAAAAACGCAACACATGCACATAATATTAAAATTATTATTATTGGCATATCAAATGACCCGTCGAGAAATGGCTATTCGTTAAATACATCTATGTGCAAAACATGATGGCCACCACATTCAACAAGTTTGGTAACAATTTACTTACTGAACAAGCAGTGCCCACGGTTTGCGTTGCTTTTTGAACTCCATGTACTAATAGCACGTACACACCGACGCTTGCTTTGTGCTAATTGGGTCATGGCCTTCGCCTCTGACACAAAGAAATTTTAGAATTGCATTGTGATATTATTTTAAATATAAATTTCCCCGTTATTGTTTTGCACCCATCACCGCATCTGCAACCATTTTGAATGCATTCATACATTTATTTCCCTGCTGTTGCGGAATTATGTGCAGACTGTAATTAGCTTCGTTTAGCGAGCAAACAAGACAGCAGTTTGTCGTGTCAGTGACCGTAGACGGACCCTCCCCTGAATGGAAACCGACTCGCACACTTGTCAAATGTATTGCGTCCAGGATATCATTGCTACAGACTTTGCTGCTACAATATCGCCAACCGCCGATTCCTATATTCTCGTGGCAGAGATTTTTGTCCTGGACACGTTTTCCTGATTCCGTTATCATTCCTTGTCGCGCAGACTGCACAAAGTTATACAGGCTCCAATCCACAGAACACTGCAGTTATCAAAGGCACCTCTACGAAGAAATGGTTTGAGGTTTGAAATAGCCAACGCCCCTCCATCTTTCCAAATTGTAATCATCTACGTTTTTTTTTTTAAAGACAAGGTTAAATAGTTTTTAACTTTACAATATTTATACTCAAATGCAGACGATTGCGAAAACAACTGTTATCGGTTGAAATGTAGCAGCCAGCTGTACAATCATTTCATAGGTGCCACCCAAGATAAGTTTGCGGTTTGTGCACGTGGTATTTGTCGGGTATATACCTGCAAATTTGGGGGTGCTAATAATACTCGTGGTGCTAAAAATATTTTTAAAATTATATATAAATTACCAGGTTTGTTTCCAGTGCTTCGACAAATGACTGAATATTAAAGACACACACACACACACACACACACACACACACACACACACACACACACACACAAGCAACCATGTTCGTCATTCGCACTGTGTACTTAACTTCTGACCTGGACTATTTATCAGAAGCTGCCTGTGTCTCCCCTCCAGCCACCATCTGTCAGTCAATTGCGCTTATAACTATATACTAACTTCTAAGTCAGAAATCGTCCTTCCGTCGGTTTTAACTTGCAAAGGAACATGCAAAATTAAATGGTTACTTACACCTCTGTGTTAATCCCTTTACATTAGGCAAGAGTGACTTCCAAGCATCAAAGTATCCTTCTTATATAAATAAATATAATAATAAGTTTCAACATTTTAGAAACGTGATTGAAAATGAAAATATCACACTGTAACTATCACACTGAACATTTTGACTTGACTCTTTCTTAAAGGTGCTGTCACCATGAAACAAGCTGTGAGTGTAATAGTTATAACAAGAGAATACAGTTTTTTGATAGCTACTGCAACCTCAACACATTCTTGTATATATTATTAACCATATGCCATAATTGTTTGCCCTCCACACCAATGTACCCAGTGAACTGTTGTGAAAGGTAGTGTCATGTATTGCCATCTTGAATGTTGTTAGCATTGTGATAGGTGTGGATTAGTGTTTGCAGTTCTCAAACAAGTTATCAGTGTAAGTTTGTAATATTTGAGTTGTAAGATTCATTCTAGTGAAAAGCTGATTTTCAGTTAAATTTGGATTTTTAAAATATTACACATCAAAGAATGATTTATATTAACTAGCACTGCACCTTCAAATATAACACTGTGCAACTTTCACGTCTCGTTTAACGCCAACAGGACTGAGCTTTCAAACACACTACCTGTATGTAACTGGCAAGTTTTGTTTCAGCGTTTTGTTAATGAATTGCCAGACAGAAACCAGTCTTGTACACGAATTTAACAGACTCTAATATGTAAATCAATCATCTAGTCTTTGAAATTTTGAAAAAAATCAGAGTTGTCTCCCATCCTATAAAGTGTATTGGATAAATCCATCACCATTGACGCGGTAAAAAACGTTGGGACTGACACACATCAATCAGGCATGCTACAAGAGTGTGGTTGAATACTTAATCTTATTAAAAAAATATATTCCGGATCTGAACTCAGACTGTTTGTTTATTTTGGGCAAATCATGCTTACCATTAGGTAGTTTGGTTCCCGCCATTGACTTGACCTTGGCTTGTCGTGTTTTCATGACCCGAAGCAACACACTTCTTAATGTTTACAAGTGATTATGTATTTTGTGTGTGTGTGTACAATTGTGAAAGTATATATGCGATTATGTGTGTGAGTATATTTATGTGATTTTGTGTGTCTGCACCGTGAGCGTGTGGCTGTTTGCTTATGTGTAGGCTTACGTGATTGTACGTGTGTGCACGTGCATGTATGTGTGTAAGCCTGCATTTCTTTTCTTGATTTTTTTCACTTGCTTCAGAACATCGAGTTTATAAAAAAAAAATAGGTCTTCAATTTTAATTTATTTTTTTTCTCTAAACCTTAGGTCTAGTAGGTTTGTTAATTTTATTTATTTCCCGTTTCACAATAGGAAAAGAATAACAATCCAGTATTACAAGGAAAGCAAACTAACCAATTCTTATAAATTGGACCTTTGCACTGACCTATAGAGTTATTCAGTACAATGTATTTTAAATAATTTGTAATGTTTTTTATTTATAAATGAACACGTTCATTATATACAGCTCTGATCTTGAACTATATTCCTTCTATGACTGTAAGTTTTACGCTATACTGAAAAGAATGCGCGTGTGTTGCATTGCGTCGTACGCAATAATTACATACGTGTTTATGTTTAATTATTGTGAAAGAAACCGGTGATTATCATTTGCAAGAAATATGTATAATGTTAATTGTGATCTCTCTCTCTCTCTCCATCCATCCATCCATCCATCCATCTGGCTGGCTGGATGGATGGAGAGAGAGAGAGAGATCACATTTAACATTATACATATTTCTTGCAAATGATAATCACCGGTTTCTTTCACAATAATTAAACATATCTATCCTCCCTCCATCTTTCTACCTCTCTGGTATCCAGTCTGCCCCTGTTTCTGCTGAGCATTGTCTATCTGAGTTGCTCTAATTATTTTATCATTATTTCACATTCCTACACTTGAACTTGCAGACTCTGAGTTCGGTAACAGGGGCTTAACCTGTTGTTCATAGTACTCACGCAAGACCTTATAGAAACTGAGCTCTGTAACAGTGGCTCGCTCAGTTATTAGTAGTATTGACACACGATCTTGTAGCGAGGAAATGTCTTGGACAAAACCTTATTAGACTCTGCAAACAGAGGGTCGATGGCCAGATGCGATCGCTTGAGACTCCGTTGACATTGTATACGACCTTGACACCACGACCTGACGACATAATGCATCGTGTCAGGAAGACTCTCGCGTTGATCAAAGTCCAGTTTTCGGAATCTTAATGAAGAAAATGTTGAGTAGTTCTGGACCACGATTGGACGTTTTCACGTCGCGATAAGTCACGAAGTATGCAGCGAATGACCATGCTGAACGCGCTCTTGAATGAAAACATACATTTATCAGCGTATTGAACAATATCTTGAATGAACATGCACTGTATTAATATGTTGAACACGATCTTGAAAGAAAACAATCACTCTTATTAACGAGTTGAACACGATCTTGAATGAAAACATACGCTGTATTAACGTGTTGGATACGATCTTGAATGAAAACATACGCTGTATTAACGTGTTGGATACGATCTTGAATGAAAACATACGCTGTATTAACCTGTTGAGCACGATACTGGTTGACTACGTCTTCAACACAGTGCAATAATTTGAGATGTTACTCACAACTCTAAGAATATGATAATGACTGAACACGATCTTCTTGACTCTTAAACCCTGTCTTAATGTTTAGACATAATCTTTAAACTCTTAAACCCTGTCTTAATGTTTGGACACAATCTTTAAACTCTTAAACCCTTTCTTAATGTTTTGACATAATCTTTAAACTCTTAAACCCTGTCTTAATGTTTTGACATAATCTTTAAACTCTTAAACCCTGTCAATGTTTTGACATAATCTTGAAACTCTTAAACCCTGTCTTAATGTTTGGACACAATCTTTTAAACTCTTAAACCCTATCATACTGATTGAACACAATCTTCTAAAGTGTTAAACCTGGTCATAATGATTGAACATAATCTTCTAAACTCCTAAACTCTTCCATAATGATTGGACACAGTCTTCAAAAGTATAAACTGTTAAACTTTATCATAATGACTGGATACAATGTTCTAAACTGTTAAACTCTGCCATACCGATTGGATACAATTTCCTAAACTCTGAAACCCTGTCATAATTATTGGAAACAATCGTCTACACTGTTAAACCCTGTCATACTGATGGATAAAATTTCCTAAGCTATTAAACACTGTCATAATGATTGGACACAATCGTCTAACCTGTTAATCCCTATCATAATTATTAGAAACAATCATCTAAACTCTGATGGATTAAATTTAAATTTCCTAAACTGTTAAACCCTGTCATAATGATTGGACACTGTGGTCGAAATGTTAAATGTGGTCATAATGACGGTGCTCCTGAAGAGTTCAACATTGTGATAATTCATATACTAAGTATTTGTTGTAGTTTAAACTAAGTCTACTTTGTTTTAAAATTCCGTTAAAAACAAACGCCCGAAATGCGTCTGCGATCTGCAGACGTCTATTGAAGAATCCTTTTTTTCCGGCTGTCAGTATTCGTTACAGGCAGTCTACAGACCTCTATTAAATTCGTTTTCATTCTCTCCGTCAGCATTCTTTGCTGACAGCCAAGTTTCAAATCAAAATTGCACCACTGTAGGACTATTTCTTCTATGGGGTATGGGGTGTGAGAACGAGACCCCACCCCACTACTTATTTCTAAACGCAGTGCTTGAGGCTCATCATACGTGATGGAATATTGGTTTTGGCCAACGCATCAGTCTACAAGCAATTTGTCTTTCTGAAAGGAAACTGAATGGCTCGCAATACGTGATGGAATATTGGTCCCGTGTACAATCGATTTTTCCTTTTGAACAGGACCCGAAATGCTCACAATATGTTGGAAAGTATGGCCCAATGATTTTGTTGTATTTAAAGTCTTTTAACAATACGCGTAATTATCTTTACAGCTGAACACTGAATTATTGTAGTAGATATAAAATCGAAGCGAACTGACACATAAACAAACCCATTTAAATTAATTAACTACTTAATCAATCATACAACCGTCTGCCAACCAGCAAAAATACAAACAAGTGAAGCAGCCAACCATTTCAGAAAAAACATTCACAATGAAACATATAAACACGCAGACGAAGAAACAAAATATACGGAAACATGAAAACTCTCACAAAAGATCATTTACGAAAGTACCCATCCAAATAAAAGCACAGGCTAATAACAGAGCACCTAATACATACACGGAATATTAATCGTTAGAATGGGCAACCCTAGTTATTAGTAATTCTCCATCAGACACCACTCGTCTCACTCACGTGGTGGATATGTGGGCGCTGTAAAAGTTTTCTCTATTCCACAACATTAAAGACAAACATTTACAGTCACAAAATATTTCCGTAGGTGGAATACAATTTACTAATGGAGAAGACAAATCTTTCTTTATATTTAGCGAGCCCTCCCTCCACCTACTTTCTTCTCCTACATATGGTTATCAGTCTATGTAAGAAGGTAAATAAATTTAACAATACATTTATTAAATCAATAATCAAATATACATATAGCAATGGAAAAGATTACTTGACATAAATATTTCCACAAAATCATGTTTGAATGGTTTTCTTTATATCTGCACAGTCTTATATCCTAAAATACAATTCAACAATAGTATAAATACAAATCACAGGATAGTTCTACGACTTTGATAATATATATATTTATATGTTAATTTGACTGCTGGTGTCTAAGCTAGGATAAACTGAATGAGTGTTCCAGTACTTTCACTACTTCTACTGTTTATAACCGCATTCCAGTACTTTCGCTACTTCTACTGTTTATAACCGCATTCCAGTACTTTCACTACTTCTACTGTTTATAACCGCATTCCAGTACTTTCGCTACTTCTACTGTTTATAACCGCATTCCAGTACTTTCACTACTTCTACTGTTTATAACCGCATTCCAGTACTTTCGCTACTTCTACTGTTTATAACCGCATTCCAGTACTTTCGCTACTTCTACTGTTTATAACCGCATTCCAGTACTTTCACTACTTCTACTGTTTATAACCGCATTCCAGTACTTTCACTACTTCTACTGTTTATAACCGCATTCCAGTACTTTCGCTACTTCTACTGTTTATAACCGCACACCAATTATTTCACTCCTTCGACGAAAATGTATACTGATTCTTTTTAACCAAACATCTCAGTTTGAAATCTGTACCTGTCAATTTGGGACATTTATATTAAATAACACAACAACAACTCTCTGCCTAATCCACTTTTAGGTGACATAACGAGAGCTATACATATTTTTGTTTTTGTTTTAAACTATACTTAAATGATATTCACCCCCTCTCCCTCCACACTCTTAACATGTTTCTTGTACGCGTGTCAACTACAACCGCTTTAACACACCCTCCCTTGTATTATTTCATCTCTTTTTTTTTCCCCTATCTCTTCCCGTCACATCTGCTAATGTCATACGATATACTGTATCACAAAGTCACGAATTTCAATGTCCAGTTTTTATTTTAAAAAAATAGTCACATGTTACCTGGAGAAGTTGGCACTTGCGGCATTTCAAAGAAAATAAAAATAAAAACTGTCCGCGGTGGTAATCGCCCTTTCCAACAAGAACACAGAAGTAGATGTACACAGCACAGACAGAAGTAGGTGTACACATCACAAACAGAAGTAAATGTACACAACGCAAACAGAAGTAGGTGTAAAGAGCACAGACAGAAGTATGCGTACACAGCACAAATAGAAATATATGTACACAGCACACAAAACAGCATTACCAGCATTTTAGTCAGCATCATTATCACTGGAGTTATCGTATATTATATTTTAAAGCTTTTTAATTTATTCGATCGCGAACACAGATCACCCCGCACATAAAATAACTACAAAGTAAGTGTACTTGTGGTAAACAAAGCTCAGTAATCTTATTTGTGGTACACAAGCAAAGCTCAGTAATATTACTTGTGGTACACAAACAAAGCTAAGTAATTTTACTTGTGGTACACAAACAAAGCTCAATAATCTTACTAGTGGTACACAAAGTTCAGTAATTTTACTTGTGGTACACAAACAAAGCTCAGTAATCTAACTTGTGGTACACAAACAAAGCTCAGTAATCTAACTTGTGGTACACAAACAAAGCTCAGTAATCTTATTTGTGGTACACAAACAAAGCTAAGTAATTTTACTTGTGGTACACAAACAAAGCTCAGTAATCTTACTTGTGGTACACAAAGTTCAGTAATTTTACCTGTGGTACACAAGCAAAGTTCAGTAATTTTACTTGTGGTACACAAACAAAGCTCAGTAATCTAATTTGTGGTACACAAACAAAGCTCAGTAATCTTATTTGTGGTACACAAAGTTCAGTAATTTTACTTGTGGTACACAAAGTTCAATAAATTTACTTGAGGTACACAAGCAAACATGCAGAGAGTAATAGTGCCACCATTCGTATACTTGTCCAGAAATCGAACATCTACTTCTTAGCACGAAGTCCTTTACTGAAATGTTTGACCATTGAATCTAGCCGATCCACTTTCACGTATTTGGCTGTTTACCATGGTTACACCCGGTCATCGTTCAAGTTTTTGCGTTTGGTTACACCTGTTCATCTCTTTTCGTACTAATTTTAACGTGTTTATCTCTTTTCGTACTAATTTTAACGTGTTGATCTCTTTTCGTACTAATTTTAACGTGTTTCGGACTTTATCTCCGTGGAAATTAAGTTCTATGCAAGGCATCACTGTCACGTGCATACAAACATTTTAATACAATGCCATCATACACAAAGTGATAGGTGTCAGTGGTGACACACCCATACCTGGAAATGTCTCACCAACTCTCGGGTGTCTGGCGAGCAGCATTGCTTGCAGTTAGTATGTGATTCATAACAGTTATCTTTAGAGATTGAATTTCGACAGAAGAACGTCCAACTTGGCTTATTTCTGCGTCACGCTTTCCCACAGACGTCTAAACTATTCGACACTGACAACTGCTGTCTGGCTAAACTATTTGACAATGACAAGTGACTTCTATCTAAAGTTCTAAACTAATGACTGCTGATGTCTGCCTAAAGTAATCGGCATTGACAAGTGATCTCGGCATTAACAAATGATGTGTGCATAAATAATTCAGCAATGAAGTATTCAGCATTGATACCAGGAATGTTCCTAAAGCTAATCTGTACCAGCGAGGTTGTCTGTATCTACTTCACCACTGGCAGGAATTCCTGTAGATGTACTTTTAGGGACTGTCGTGTCTTACAGCTACAACTCATAAGCTTCCTTCAACTGTCGGCTCAGATGGCATACATAACCTCGCACAAAATAAGTGATATAGAAACTAATACGGTAAAATGCGAACGGATAATCGTAATTTACAATGCGAACGAAACCGCTGATTACAACTCCCACAACAGGCGATGACAGCCGACACTTCTTTTGTATTACTACTAAGAGGCAGAGAAGGGCTCTCGTCATTTCGAGATTATTCCTGGCCTGCCAGTAGAGCAACAGAGAAGGGAGACAAATCAGACACACAATCTCCTTGATTTGAAATACAGAACATATATTCACTTTTTTTTTGTCAAGGGGCAGGAGCTTTTTTTATGAGCCTGTAAAATTGTTCACATGCCGTGTATAATAAATACAATTACTCACTTCCCCCATTAAAAAAAAAAAAAATCTACAGATGTATATAAACTGACACACTATGAAAATAGTTACTTTTTAAGCTGTCACGTTTTCTGTTCTTACTCTCATTTATCCTCAAGGGATGTTCAGCCGTTTCATTTCTTCCTCATCAGATTCCCTAATTGCTGTATTGTTTCTCAGTAAGGATTAAAACTGATTGGTTTCTCATCAAAAATTGAAGCTGCCACATTTCTTCTCAAGGATTATAACAGATACATTTTCTCTCAAGCTTTATAACGGCTACATTCTTCTCAAGGACCTTAATTGTTTCATATTTTACACAAAAGGCGTACATTTCGCTTGAACCGCTGTAGCTGTTACATTTCCCTCAAGGCTATTGTTGCCACATTTCTCATCAAGGAAATGATGACAGACATAACCAGTAAGTAAATTTAAAAAATGTTTGGCAGGACGGAGGTTTACTTAATATCAGTCTTTACATATCCTTGTACGTGTGTGTGGATGTGTGGTGATTCAGCTTCACATTTATTTCAAATACTATATTATTTATATTTTATTTATATATACATAGACATTGTTTTATCTACTTTTCGTGTATTTCATAGGGACGTTGTAAGGCAAGATGGCATCTTCCGTTTGGAGAAATAGAATCAGTTTTGCATTGATTTATTCTGTGATTTCCTTATTGGGAGCACTGTAGTTTTATAGTGCATATGTGTTGTGGTTTAAAGCTTGCGTTCAGTTTTATAGTGCATATGTATTGTGATTTAACGCTTGCGTTCAGTTTTATAGTGCATATGTATTGTGATTTAACGCTTGCGTTCAGTTTTATAGTGCATATGTATTGTGGTTTAAAGCTTGCGTTCAGTTTTTCGAGATAATTATTAGATCCACAAAGTGGATACTTTTAAAGTGCACATATGTGACGCTAACGCAACTTAGTTAATGAAAATTATTATTATTAATTAACTAACCACCCATAACTAATTACAAGTGATGAGAATCTTAATTTAATTTTATTAATGATCCTCCAGAAGTCACTACTCGTCTCTCTCACAATGCTAATTACTATATTCAAGTTATTTATTGTAATATTTCAACGCAAGCAACCGAAAGCTGACCCAGAAAATGTATATTTGCGTGTATTGTATTTGACCTATTTGACCTATTTGACCTATTTGACCTATGTGTTTAGGGAAGTCGTAAGTAAAACAAAATATAAGATGTGTGGCAGTCACTAGAAGTGCCACCCCCCCCCTCCAATTCAAAATCAAATATATCCCGCCGAGATTACGGGTTTTTTTTTTTCACATTTAAACGATTTCTGGGCTTGAATTGTCTAATATTTTTTTCTCAGTACTGAATAATGAAACGTCCGAAAAACTACACTCTACTTGTTTGAGATTAAGAAATGTGTCACTAAATAACAACGAAAAAAACAAAACTTATAACAGGAAGGAAACTCAAAAAATTCAACTAAAGAAAAAAAAGTAAAAGTTGATTTTAAAATATAAAACAGCACCAACCAACCCAGCAAACTCTTTATCTTTTAAGTTTTGAATGCTTGTCTCGATATCATACTAAATTATTTTTAAATTTTGCCTCCAGGCAAGCCCTCCCGATAACGACTGATTCACTAAGAACCACGCTGTGTAATAGAACTCGAATTTGTTCCCATTCCCTCCCTTCGAGATTGAAACCTCCCTGTCCTGTCTTGCAGGGAGGTTTTGTTGGGAAACTGAAATAAATTCCCTCTCACATTCTGTGTGGACTGCGACTCCTGGCGACATTCATCGCCTTTTGTTTAACTGAAGTTTGTGACCGATCATCTTTGCATTCGCTTAATGTCATTTACCCAATAAGCTATATACTCCCTCACCACCATTATCCACTTCTCCACCCTTACACACAATTCAACCGAACTTACAGTTCACTGGGATAATCTTTGATCTTCGTCTGGAATCGTTTGACGGGATACTTTTCTTAAGTAGGGTAGGCCTATGTGTCTAACACATGATGGTACGCGTCTTTTGACAAGGTCACGATAGGACAAGGTTATGCAAGCTGAGTGAGAAAGCGATGCAGTTAACTGCATTCGTTTGCCCGGGACAGTAACGCCATCAATCTGTTCTCTTATACTTATCAAGCTTGATGTTAGTAATAGAAAGTGAAGCCAACGTGGCCCTAAATCAAGTCTGACATTTTTATTTTATCATCTCTTGCTAAATTACCATTTCAAGGGTAGTAATCTATTTGTAAGGAAAACGTCGGTATAGGCCTAAAGGGAATGATTTTTCTCTGAACTGAACTCACCTGTCAATAAATCTTAGATTTATTCCCCATCCCTTCCCCCCTTTTTTTTCTTCCACTTAAAAAGCTCAACAACGTGCTTTACAACAGCACTGCGGGTCGATGCTAAAATAAACGTCTTGTTCCATTTTTTGAATTGTCTTGTCTGCTTTTGTTAGGGCGTGAGTGTAGGACTGATTGGCAGTGCTGACAGTACGTTTTTCGACATTACAAGGGGAACTCATTAGTATGAGTAAGGGAAAGAATTTATCAAAATGATCCTCACTCTACGTATATGTACATGCGCTGCTGAGAAAAAAAAAAACTCTCTGCCATAGAAATGAAAACCGCGCGGTTGCTTCGTATTTAGCAAGTGAATGTTGAGAAATGTCAGGAAGAAGTGAGTGAGTTTCTGTGTGTGTGTGTGTGTGTGTGTGTGTGTGTGTGTGTGTGCGTGTGTGTGTGTGTGTGGTGTGAGAGAAAAAGAAAGAGAGAAAGACCATCTATAGCACGAATGATAAATTGACAGCCATGATTAGGCTTTACTGCCAGATAAACTACATTAGCCACCAGGCGCTGATATGACGTCAGGCCGTTGCGTTTCAGCCATCCCTTAATACATGTACAACGTGTAGTTCAGTGTGGAGTCGTGTGAAGAGAACCTCTGTAGGGGAGATAATCTCTCCAGCCCTTAGTCTGACATCACTTCAGCCATCCTCCACTACATGCATGACGTGTAATTAAGAGAGTAGTCACGCGAAGTGAACTTTAGTTGGATGTAAGCCATCCGGTCATTGGTGTGACGTCATGCCATGCATATCAGTCTGTCTGCATTATATACAACTTTCTCGACTTTGAGAGAGAAAGTCAATTATGTGTATGTGTGTGTGTGTGAACTTCTGGTGTAAACTATATTCTTTTACATTTATAACTAATGTTTGAAGTGCACTATGACCTTGGAATGTATTTAAATTAAGAAATGTAACTGTCACCGACTAGCTAGGAAATATGAAAAAAAAAATGACGTTATTGACCACAAGATTCAAGATCATATCAATGTTAGGTCAGAGCACAGTTATGACAACAAAGTATTACCGACTTTACCTCTACTTCCAAGATTTTACCAAATGTAACTCTAGTCCCAAGTCTTTGCCAATTATATCTCTACTTCCAAGTCTTTGACGATTATACATCTATTTCTAAGTCTTTGCTGATTATACCTCTACTTCCAACTCTTTGCCGATTATACCTCTATTTCCAAGTCTTTGCTGATTATACCTCTATTTCCAAGTCTTTGCCGATTATACCTCTATTTCCAAGTCTTTGCTGATTATACCTCTATTTCCAAGTCTTTGCTGATTATACCTCTATTTCCAAGTCTTTGCTGATTATACCTCTATTTCCAAGTCTTTGCTGATTATACCTCTACTTCCAACTCTTTGCCGATTATACCTCTATTTCCAAGTCTTTGCTGATTATACCTCTATTTCCAAGTCTTCGCTGATTATACCTCTATTTCCAAGTCTTTGCTGATTATACCTCTATTTCCAAGTCTTCACCACTTGCACGTCTGTATCTAAGTCTTCATCAGTTTTACCTCTACTTCTAAGTCTCCACCGATTGTACATCTACTTTCAAGTCTTCACCACTGATACCTCTATTTCCAAGTCTTCACCAGTTATACCTCTACTTCCAAATCTTCACCAATTGTACCTCTGCTTCCAAATCTTCACCAATTGTATCTCCATTTCCAAGTCTTCACAAGTTGTACCCCTTCTTCCAAGTCATCAACAGTTGTAGCTCTAAGTCTAAGGTGTCTAAGCAATGTGAGAGTTGGCGATAAGTCTACCAAACCTTTCTTTTTTTCGTTTTCTGAATCTGGAATCTTCGGAATCTGTGGCCGACTGTTTCAGGACTACGCCAAGTGCCGTACCCGACGTAGGAGGGACCAGACAGAAGATAACTGCCGCATGACGTCAGAACCGCGCTGGTCAAATAGATGACAGCTACAGTTCAGCTACTTCATGAACTATCTAGCTAAGTGATAGACGACAGCAACAGTTCACCTACTTCATGAACTATTAAGCTAAGTGATAGACGACAGCAACAGTTCACCTACTTCATGAACTATTAAGCTAAGTTAGATATGTCCAAGAGATAGACAGAACATACAGCATTAGCGTATATATATATATATATATATATATAGCCATTCGGGCTAAACAGGATAGATTGACTTTAATAATCATCTATGTTTCATTAATGTTCATTTTTCTATTATTATGAATTGTTATTAAGTTTATTGTTATCTTACCCATTGTTACATAATCGTTTGTAGCACGACTTGATTAGCTAGCTGGGGGCGAGCCATAGTAAAGGATCATAAATCATAATTTATAAATAAGGGGGAGATAAGGTTGTTAGCTAGGGCAAGTCAACTGATTTATCTAGCGATATGTCAGTGAGTAATAGGCTGAATCATCTGGCATTTCGTAGTGGATAGGTCAGGCCTTCCGGCTGTTGCTACTGTTAGAGATTAATCAATAACCTGTATTGATACCTGAAAATCTAAAATAGGACAGAGTCGTTAAACCTAGACTGGACACCTGACAACAACTATCGTTAACATATCGAACTGTACAGGAAACAATTTAATGTACTTAAAGCAAAAGTACTGACAACCATTATAATGAATAATTATTCAGCCCTTTATAAATCAAACTTTAGCAGTGTGATTGCAATTAGTCTTGTGTTACCTTTACTTCAAGGCTGGATGTTTGTTATGTGAAGACGACCGGTGATTGCAATTAGTCTTGTGTTACCTTTACTTCAAGACCGGATGTTTGTTATGTGAAGACGACCGGTGATTGCAATTAGTCTTGTGTTACCTTTACTTCAAGGCCGGGTGTTTGTTATGTTAAGACAACCGGTAATTGCAATTAGTCTTGTTTTAAACTTACTTCAAGGCCGGTTGTTTGTTATGTTAAGGATTTATGAGCCCTATCCAGGATACTAACGATCGATGGTCACTCAGCAGGCATTATGCAACTTGGGGCCATCCTACAAACAGGTATTCAGCACTAGTCAAAAATGCTTCTTTCAACATTTCTTTTTTTTTTCTTCTTTGCGAGCAGATGAGCAATCTTAAAAGAAACAATGGTGGCATTTTTAGAATTTAATATTTGCCTTGCAAAAAAACTGAACTATCCCCCCATCCCCAACAGCACTCGTGGAAACAATTTCGTTGATAACTGTCATGAATTATCCCGCCCCCCCCCCAAACAGTGCTCATGGAGATTGTTTTGTTGATAACTTTATTATGAGGTATTCCAACCCGAAATCTCCACCCCGAAAAGATGCTTCATTCTGTTGTAGCTAATGGACTAGCCACGTTTATAATTAAGCTAATGGATTTGGTCTGATTCCACTTGTGTCATAATAGTTTGTCACATAATTTCAAGGTCAGTCTTTAATCCACGATTTGGTTCTCACTCATTTCAAAGAATTCGATCAAACACCCACAGTTGACATTTGTGTTACATTTAATTTGTTCTCTTTAATCATGTCTTTTCTTCTCGTGTTTTATGCAGCCATAATTATACGTATTTTCTATCTCCTCTCTCTGGAAGAAACTACACTAGACAAATCGTATAATGAAAAAATGCTTCAGTAAAATATACTCATAAATTTATCACATATACTTTAGTTTCTTGTGTGCTGAAGTAGTTGAGACAAAGACCATACTGTATTTTATGTGTAATAATTGTACTGTACTTATATAGCTTTTATAAGATAAGTGCTTTGTGGAGTTTTCTTTTCTTTTTCTGTTTCACAGTTCTTTCAGCATAAACATATACTTTTCAGGCTTATCCGTAATAATATTAATACAATTCTGTTTGATTTTTCACAACGCCCCAAACACTTACAGTTACGTATATCTCATGTATTCACAGCCAATGTTGGCCACGTAGTTAAGTTGACCACTAAAACGTAGGACGAGTGATAGTCACCCATTTTTGGGTGCAATCCAAGCCTCTAAATTAAGCAACAAACAAAAGTCAAATACAGGTCAATTTAAGACTGCAGACAATGGTAACGGAAAACTCTATGTAGCAGTTGTCATCGGAAAACTGGACGGGGCAGTGCTATCGGAAAACGTACATGGCAGTGTTATCAGAATACATACAAAGCAGTGCTGTTGGAAATGTATGTGGCTGGCTATAAAAAATCGCACATGGCAGTGCTATTGGAAGATGTACGCGGCTGTACTATCGGAAAAAGTAGGTAGCTTTCTAAAAGAAAATAAGTGACATTGCTATCGGAGAACTGTACGTGACTATACTATCTGGGTTATATACTAACGAGCTCAGGAAAGTTGCGGATCTTTGTGACGTGTAGATGAATGCAAAGCCATGCTCTGTCGTGTAGATGTATGCAGAACCATGCTGTGACGTTAGATGAATGCAGAACCATGCTGTGACATGTAGATGTATGCAGAAATATGCTGTGACGTGTAGATGTATGCAGAACCAATGCTATGGCGTGTAGATGAATGCAGAGCCATGCTGTGACGTGTAGATGAATGCAGAGCCATGCTGTGACGTGTACATGAAAGAGAGCCATGGGAGAGTGGACTGCGTTAACTTCAATAAAGAGATAAGCCGTACAGCCGTTGTTACGCCATCTGTGTCTGTCACACGTGTTTCTAGTAGATGAATGATCACGTAGCCGAGTGCAGAGCCCTGCTATAAGATGAACTGAACTGAGTGGGTGAATTTCGGTAAGGCGATAAGCCATACTATACAGTGCAATCATTGATTTATTGCTTGCCATAAATTGCTTTCACGTTCTCCAGTAGATGGATGGTCGTATAGCTGAGTGTGGGAGTCAAAAATGAATTACTGAACTGCAGGCTTACTTTCAAATTCTCATTACTATCAGTACTTGTATTTACTTTTATTATCTCCGAAGTGAAGTGGAAAGTTGGACATTAAAAAAATTTTCCTCCTCGCTTATCTTTGACACCTACTCCAGTGTTAAGTATAGTAAAATATAAAGTCATTCCCCCATTTAGTCATTAAAACATACTCCAGTGTTAAGTATAGTAAAATATAAAGTCATCCCCCCATTTAGTCATTAAAACATACTCCAGTGTTAAGATAGTAAAATATAAAGTTATCCCCCCATTTAGTCATTAAAACATACTCCAGTGTTAAGATAGTAAAATATAAAATCATTCCCCCATTAAGTCATTAAAACATACTTCAATGTTAAGTATAGTAAAATATAAAGTCATTCCCCCATTTGGTCATTAAAACATATTTCAATGTTAAGTATAGTAAAATATAAAGTCATTCCCCCATTTAGTCATTAAAACATACTTCAATGTTAAGTATAGTAAAATATAAAGTCATTCCCCTATTTAGTCATTAAAACATACTTCATTGTTAAGTATAGTAAAATATAAAGTCATTCCCCCATTTGGTCATTAAAACATACTTCAATGTTATCTAAAGTTAGATCGAAAGTTATTTGTTTTGCTCTTTGATCCGTGAAAGATGCTACATCAGTTTGCCTTCTGATCCATGAAATGCAATCACGATGAGCCATTTTCAGATCTGAACTGCTCATCTGACCTCCGATCTCTGTAAGGATGTTCAGAGCTGGTATAAGATCTAAGCTGTTCTATTCTTCTGATCTCTGTAAGGATATTCAAGGTGAGCTGGTATAAAATCTAAGCTGTTCCTATTCTTCTGATCTCTGTAAGGATATTCAAGGTGAGCTGGTATAAAATCTAAGCTGTTCCTAATAGATTGATCACTGTAAGGATGTTCACGGTCTAAACCGCAGGTGTCAAACTCAAGGCATGCGGGCCACATCCGGCCCGGCATACAATTATACCCGGCCTGCTAGAGAATTTAGGCAAAAATATTTTTAATGGCCCAGCGATATGAAGTGCAAATCAAATTCCCAAATTGCCGAATGAAAGGCTGCCTGAGAGATTGGAATAAGCGTTGTGGTTGTGTTGTTCCACTCACACTCACCCCAGAACCCGCAACAGACCTTTCATCTTTAGGATGTTCTCGGTCTTGGTCTGCTTCTGGGGGATCCCAGCAGCCTAGCCATGCTTCTGAAGTGGAGGACAGGATGGCTGGTGGAAGGGATTGAAACAGGTCACACCTATTGGCGTCTGCTTCTAGGGGATCCCCACAGCATAGCGGTGCCTCTGAAGTGGTGGACAGGATGGCTGGTGGAAGGAATTGACACAGGTTGCACTTATTTGGGGCACACCCTCAACTACACTGGGTCAGTGGGGGGGAGGGGGCCGAAGCCCCCTTTCGTCAGAATAAAAAAATGAAAGTCGTATATATATAGTGTGTGGATATTCAAATCAAAGCTAGTCTTTAAAATGGCCAAGAGAAAAGTTGATTCTGAAAACAGAGCCTTTCAAAGCCACTGGGAGGATGAATATATGTTTACTGAATTCGGCAGCAAGCCTGTGTGTCTAATTTGTGGAGATAATGTAGCTGTGATCAAGGAATATAATCTGAGATGGCACTACAAGACTAAACACAAAGAGAAGTTGAAAAACATGAATGCAGAGCAGAAGCTACAGAAGATAGAGGAATTAAAGAGGAATCTAACATCACAGCAGACGTTTTTCACCAAAGCAAAATCACAAAGTGAAGCTGCTGTGAAAGCAAGTTTTATTGTGGCAGAGGGGATCGCCAGATTAGCCCGATCATTTACTGAGGGAGAGATTCTGAAGAGCTGCATGATGAAAGTGTGTGACGTCTTGTGTTCAGACAAAAAGAAGATGTTTACAAATGTAAGCCTTAGCAGAAATATGGTTGCTGATAGAGTTTGTGAGATGGCCACCAATGTGAAAACACAACTGATCAAAAAAGGCAAAGACTTTGTTGCTTACTCTCTTGCTGTCAATGAAAGTAGTGACAACGACTGACACTGCGCAGCTCGTCATCTTCATCCATGGAGTGGACTCCAGTTTGAATGTTACAGAAGAAATATTGGACATGAAATCTATGCATGGGACAACAACAGGGAAAGACATATTTGACAACGTATGTCAAAGTGTAACAGATATGAACCTGCCTTGGGACAAACTTGTTGGACTTACAAGAGATGGAGTACCGGCGATATGCGGCGAAAAAAGTGGACTAGTTGGAAGGATGCGGTTAAAGATGCAGAACTGTACTGGTGAGTTAATAGCATATCACTGCATCATACACCAAGGATCGCTGTGTGGTAAAGTCCACAATATGGAACATGTAATGAGCACTGTAACTCAAACCGTTAACTTTATCAGAGCCAAAGATTTAAATCACTGCCAATTTCAGTCTTTTTTGCAGGAAATAGACTCAATATTCAGCGACATACCTTATACAGAGGTGCGGTGGCTAAGTCAAGGAAAAGTTCTCAGTAGAGTTTTCCAGATGATCGAGGAAATCTGTCAGTTTATGGACAGCAAAGGAAAAGACTCCACAGTTTTGCGGGATGAAAAGTGGAAATGTGAGTTGGCGTTTCTGTCTGACATAATCACTCATCTCAACGTCTTGAACCTGCAGCTCCAGGGACGGGACCATTTGATCACTGATATGCATGATGCAGTGAAGGCATTTCAAGTGAAGCTGCACTTATGGGAGACACAAATGCACTAATGCAACTTGTCTCATTTTCCTTGTTGCAAAACAATGTTGAACCAAGTCAGCACCATGGGTGTTCCTTCGCGCTGAATTCGCACAGTGCTTTAGTGACTTAAACACAGAAAAGTAATTTCGAGCTAGCTGTTTCGCAACCCATTTGCAATCGACGTGGAAACTGCACCTGTACATTTGCAGATGGAGCTCATAGAGCTGCAGTGTAATGGGGCACTAAAGCAAAGTACGACACTGTGGGGCCCGCACAGTTCACTCATTTCATTCCTGGAGCAATGCCCCAGCTTCGTCTACATGCGGCTCGAACCTTGAGCATGTTTGGTAGCACATATCTGTGTGAACAGTTGTTCTCTGTGATGAAGATTAACAACACATCACACAGGAGTCGTCTCACTGATGAACACCTGCAGTCCATCCTGAGAATCTCCATAACGCAGAACCTTACTCCAAACATGAACTTGTTGTCAAGAAAAGATGACAAACATCCAGCTCTGACAAATTGGCATATGAGCGACAATCGGTATGCCTTGATTTGTTATTATTTGAACTTTTGTCTGCTTTAATTCATATTAGTGTTTAAAAAAGTTTAGTTTTCCACTTATCAATGGGTGTTTATACAATTCGGCCCGCAACCTTGTGATTTGAGTTTTGGCCCCCTGTTCGATTGAGTTTGACACCCCTGAACTAAACTGTTCCTTGCCTTTTGATCTTTGGAAGGATGTTTATGGTAAGACAGAATATAATACCTAAAAATAGCTCCTTTGCCCTCTGATCATCGAAAGGATGTTCGCGGTGAGACAATATAAAGTCAAAACGGTTTCTTTGCCCTCTTACCGCCATTAGGGTGTTCGCGTTGAGTCTATATAATGTTTAAATCGTTACTTTGCCCTCCGATCACCGAATGGATGATGATGGTGAGTCAGTGTAAGATCTAAACTATTCGTTTTTGCTGCGATCACTTAATCATTTTTCAGATTAATTTAAAGTAAGATAAAAAAAAAAAATAACAACGTAATTTTTGGTTTGAGTGGTGCAATTAAAACAAGCCTGAAACTCTTTCTCCCTCCCCCAACACTAACATCTAATCTCTTCTAGTTTCAGAGCAATATAGTCTCGTGTAAGATCAATTAGATCAATTTTGGGTACCCAGGAGAGAGAAAGAGAGCAAACACTAGCACTTGTTACACACAATTATTGCAGCATTTAATTCATTGATCTAAACCTTAAACAGCATGGTCGATTTTTTTTCATTGATTCCTCTCTCTCTTGTGAAAAAGCACAGATAAAAAAACCCCTGTCGTTTAAGTGGTACCTTTCATATAAGCTTTTGCATTAAGTTTAACTTCGCAATTTGTTATAAATCATTAAATTGTGAACTTTTGATAGCTACCTAAGGGTATTAATGTTGAGGTAATTCAGAAGTTAAAATTTTATATATCAAACTCTGAGTTTTAATTTTAAATGATTCGGAAGTTAACCTTTTGTACTCCAAGCTCTGAGTTTTAATTTTAAATTATTCAAAAGTTGAGCCTTAAGTTTTAAAATTCCAAGCTCTGAGTTTTAATTTAATATAAATATAAATAATATAATATAACTTTGTGCTTTAAGTTTCAATACATCAGTGTACAAATCGCTTGGAAATTGAAGCAGGAAAAAAAAAACGCTTTGTAAACATCATGCGCGAAATATAAATGAAAGGGCATAACACATTAAAATTAATCTTAGCGAGTACTGAAGATGTTTAGACCAGCAGTATTAGACCCGTGATTGACCCGTTTTAGTCCTTTATCAAGGGAGTTAAATCTGCTAATGGACGTAACTGCGATTTAATATTGACCTCTATGTGCTGTTGTATTGGGTGATCGCGGATATGTCCTTACGTTTGGAGAGTGGGATTGATTTATCGCCCTTTACATAAATGTTCAACGGAGGTCAGCTTACTTATCGACAACCCAGAGGGGTTCAGTATATGAAACTGAGGAACAACGCAATTGCTCTGCACCTTGATTAACACGAACTTTGCTGACGTCAGGAACACAGTGACCTAAATATAACCACAGCGCAGGTCCTGTGTACTGTGTGATTACTGTGGATTGAGCGAGGGCTGCTGGCGTGTAGTGCGTGAGCCACTTGAGTATTTAAACTGCTCACTGATTACGTGGTGATCATAGTGTTTTTCACTCATTTAATTCTTGTTAGCATGCGATTACATTCTGAGGCATATCTACTGCGGTCTAATCGAGAGGGCCGTAACTTCATTCGTGCACTAAGTTCTACCGGCTTGTACTGTTCGTGCGAGAGCATGTGTCAGGTAGAATGCATAGTTAGAATGTGTCAGATAGAATGTGACACTGAGAATGTGTCAGTACGAAGGTATCAGAGATATTTTTGTTTTTGTCGGAGATGTGTCAGAGGGAATAATTATGTCAGTAAGACTTATCAGAGATTGTGTCAGAGGGAGTATGTCAGTAAGACTTATCAGAGATTGTGTCAGTAAGAAAATTTCAGACAGCATGTGTCAGAGAATATGCTAGTAAGTTATCAGAGATTGTGTCAGTGGGAATATGTCAGTAGGACTTATCAGGGATTGTGTCAGAGGGAGTATGTCAGTAAGACTTATCAGAGATTGTGTCAGAGGGAGTATGTCAGTAAGACTTATCAGAGATTGTGTCAGAGGGAGTATGTCAGTAAGACTTATCAGAGATTGTGTCAGTAAGAAAATGTCAGACAGCATGTGTCAGAGAGAATTTTTCAGAGAAAATATGTCAGAGAATATGCTAGTAAGTTATCAGAGATTGTGTCAGTGGGAATATGTCAGTAGGACTTATCAGGGATTGTGTCAGAGGGAATATGTCAGTAAGACTTATCAGAGATTGTGTCAGTGCGAATATGTCAGAGTGCATGTGTCAGAAAGAGAATGTGCCAGTGTTAATTTCAATAGAAAAACTCAACCCTATTATTTGCGTTGCCACATTTCGCCGCGAGGCCAGGCTATCTTTAAATAGTGAGACAGTCAACAAATCTGTTTACATTTTACACATGATTGCACATATACTCGGTGAAAACAAAGCGCCTGCAAAACCAAATGGCGGCCACTCTATGACGTGTATTCTGCCATTTATCTCAACGAGTGAAATGTTCCCATTGAACCACTTTCAAGCGACGTCAACCAGACAGTTTAATATCGCGGACAGATTCTGTTTTATTTGCGTCCACTTTTCGAGCAGTGTTAATCAATCAGCTTTTTCGCGGACAGATTTCTATCTTATTTGCGCCTAACTTAAAGCGATGTCAATCGGTTAATTAATTTCGCAGACATATTTCTGTCCTATTTGCTCCACTTTCTAGAGACAGTTAATCAGACAGTTCATTCCGCGGACAGGGGTTAATGCACGGGAATGTTTTTAGTTCCGGCTTTAAGCAAATAACCAACTTTTGAACAAAGAGATTCAAAAGTGTGAGTTTGGGATGGGGGAGGCAGGGCGGTTATACCGGTTTGTAGAACAATACACGAAATTGAAAGGTTGAATCTGAAAAAACTATTCATGAAGCGCTTCTAATAGGCATCGTCTGCTCGCTTTTCGTCGTCATATCCGAAAGAAATATCTTGAAAATCGAACATCCAGCTGTATATATTTCGAAGTCAGCTGCGTACACAGATCGAAGGTTAAAACTGTCTAGGGTCTAAACACAGGTATAGATCTGTGCAGTGCGTATTATAGTGGAGTGTACACTAGCCAACGGATCAAGGACACGTTGCTCTAGTGACGACCTTACTGACCACGTGACCCTTGGCGTTTGTGATTGGCAGTTAACGTCATGCATCCGTGCGCCCTTGACTGTTTTGGAAAGAGCCCGGATACTTACACCGTCAGCTACGTATCTATACAGACTGGACGACTTTCTGCAACGCCTCAGTGACGTCAGAAAAAGAGCCTTTGTTGTGGTGCGTGACGCTGTTCAGTGATGCCCTAGTGATGACAATAATTATTACAGGAGTGACATTGCTTGCAGCGGACTCGTATACACGACTGCAGAGCACCACTGCACAGATGATAGATATCCGTATCACGCTTGCATGATAACGGTACACGTGACAGAGCTGAACGATTCTGTATGAACATCAGTTCACGTAGCTGCGGAACGCCAGCGTCGCTGCGCCCAAGGAAGATGTAATTCGGCGCTGATCAACAGCCTAATCGGATAGACATTCATCTGCAAAAGTTTCAGCATTTTGTGCTTATGAAGGCTTCGTGGCGTCACACTGAATTCACCAGCACACAATGACACACGTCAGCTGTCACAGAGATCAGTGAAGACAATGCGCATTGTAGTTATTACTCATACCTCAGGGCAGTACATTACCAGTGTAGTTCATCACTTATACATCAGGATAGTACATTGCCGGTGTAGTTCATCACTTATACATCAGGATAGTACATTGCCGGTGTAGTTCATCACTTATACATCAGGATAGTACATTGCCGGTGGGGCTCATTACTTATACATCAGGATAGTACATTGTTGGTATGGCTCATCACTTATACACCAGGATAGGACATTATCGGTGTGGCTCATCACTTATACACCAGAATAGTACATTGTTGGTATGGCTCATCACTTATACACCAGGATAGCACATTGTCAATGTGGCTCATCACTTAACATCAGGATAGTATATTGTCGGTGTGGCTCATCACGCTTACATTAGGAGTGCATTGCCGGTGTAGTTCATCATTCTTACATCAGAGCTGTACGTCGCCAGTGCAATTCATCAAACCCTTTTTGCCCAAACAATTTATGAGCAGAATCTACATTTGCTGCTCTCCCCCCACTCACCCCCGAATTTCATTGTTGAACAATGCAGCACAGACTACCATAGTACCTGAATATACCTTTGGGAACAGCAGCGATGACCTGTACACCAGCAGTGCAGTTCCTCAGTGAGGTCGCCCATGTGTACATCACAGTGTGGTGCTCACGTGTTATTGAAGAAGGATTCTGAATGGATTACTTCGTGACAGCGCAGTCTTCACAGAACCTCAGCAGTGCCGTACATCACTGAGGTTCACCACTCGTACTGCTGCAATATTCACCAGTAATTACGGCCACTCAACTAAAGAGGGGAAACATAATTCTTTTTCAGTTGTGAGAGGGTATGCCGGGTGTGTTGTATGTACCAGAGTGCTGAGTGACAAATGCTTGATGTATTGTCGAGTTTAAAGTAAAGGGCGGGTATTTCGCAAAACGATCCTCCCCGGGGACCACAGTTATATCCATGCAGTGTCCTTGGTACGCGAGGGTAGGAAAGAATGGCTTCCGTATCCCAGACTGATATTTACCTCAGTGTTTCGTCGTAAAAGAGTCAGAAATAAACTTCGTAGCTATACTCCCTACAACAGTGTATTTCTGAAATAAACCCAGCAGTTAGATACATTCTCAGACTGACCACTTTCGGAATTAAAGGTCGTCACTTTTAATGTAGGTTATTGTTAGATCACTTGTAAAGATACCTATCCTTGGAGGTTGTGGATCGTAGTTTACGGTTTCCACACGTGCACGTCACTCAAGCTATGACCCTCACGTCATGATTTTATTGGTCTCAATTCCGTCCGTGACGAATCAGAGACCTCGATGTAAAAAAAGCAACAATACAAAAACAAAACCCACGAAACCAAACAAAAATGTGCTATGTCTAAATATATCTAAAACTGAAAACTGAAATTTAAAATTTATTAATTTTACTTGAAGGATATGTTACACCGTTTTTTTTAAAAATAAATTTCCGGAGTCGCAGCTTGACAGCATTGTAATTACACGCCTCTGCTGATTTAGGTCAACTATGCTATAGTATAAGGGAAAATAAGCTGAATCAGGTCTTCACCCACGCCACCCCATAGTGAAAATATCCGTCCTGTTACATTCTGTGTACTGTCCATTAAAGGCAGACCTAGCCGCCCCCTCCCCATAGATAAATGCACGGATAAAAAGAGTAATAATGAAGAAAATAAGTGACGCGAATTATAATAAATGTTGAATAAATGATAATAAACTATAAATAAAAGTTATAGTTAAGTAATACCAACGAAACAATATCAGAATGGCAAAATGTGCAATAAATGTACGCATGGTGTAAGATTAATCTTGTCACGCTCAGTTGGTCTAATTCGTGACGTCTGGTGCACAGACGATGAACAATTTTAATGAACGCTTTCTCTAGAGTTGAATTAAAATGTATTTAGTTTGTGTGGCGTCCAAACGCTGTAGGCCATTTCTTTGCTGGGAGTCCCTATGAATTAAAATGTACTGTGTGTTAGCATATTTAGTTTGTGTGACGTCCAAACGCTGCAGGCCATTTCTTTGCTGGGAGTCCCTATGAATTAAAATGTATTTAGTTTGTGTGACGTCCAAACGCTGCAGGCCATTTCTTTGCTGGGAGTCCCTATGAATTAAAATGTATTTAGTTTGTGTGACGTCCAAACGCTGCAGGCCATTTCTTTGCTGGGAATCCCTATTTCAGCGAGAACTCGCGTAGGAAAGCAAACAAACACCTTCGGTTCGCGACCGGTCTGTGTACCTTCAATCTAGGGTACACTGTACACACGCACCTGCTCATTCTCTTGATTATTCCAGTCGCCTACCCTAAATGAAAAAAAAAAAAGATCATAGCTGACTCGTTTGACTGGTTGAAAAAATGTGCTGAATTTCCCCCCTCCCCGAATAAAGAGCGAGCGTGGTTGACTCCGTGTCTCTTGCGGTTCAAAGATCATACCTCCAGTCGACTGGTGTTTAGTTATCTGTGAGTTATGCGATTGGTAATTAGATCAGCAGGTCACGTGTCTTATTATACAGGTGAGCAGCCGTACTAGTATCTTATTACTGCACTTGGTGATGTTAATTTCGTTCTTTGCCTACGACCTTTTTTACCTGGCAAAAGTATCAGCTGTTTGAAATAGTCAATAGATATAATAGTGCATCCTACGCATGGGCAGAGGACATTTCCGGCAACTGTGTACTGAGAAAGGGGAAGTACTGTGTGTTAGCATTGGAATGTTGTTTACAGAATGTTGAGTTAAAACATTTCCAGATTGCTTCATGGATACAAATTCAGATTAGCTTGGTTTTGTGAGGTCTTGGAAGTGCCAATCTTATTACACAGTACAAATCAATCCTGATATATGCAGTAGTTAAATTTAAGAAACATAAAATAAAAAAAAAATCGCCTGAATTCTCCCCTCGTCAGTATTACAGATGAATATATCGCAACTCAATTAAGTGCACTCTATTACCTCCCTAAAACTTCGAGGGGAGAGAGAGAGAGAAAGAGAAATCAACAAGCAACAAAAGAGGCGTTTGATGAAATATAACGCAAGACAACCGTCAGACTGTGACCTAGATGACGATCGAGCTGCTCGATAAAATGAGGGGGTGGTGGGGGATGATCTCAACCACCTCTCTATAGAACTAACGACAGTGTGTGTTCAGTGGAGTGAAGCTACCGCACCCTGTTTGTTAAGTTTCACCCACCCATTCGCGAAGATCTTTGCTATTGAAATCTAGCTAAACACACACACTCAAGAAAAATTTAACGACTGCGCTAGCTCTGGCTTGAGACGCACGACGAATTTTCCGTCTCATCAGTTATTATCGAATTTATCTTTGCTCCACCCGGGGGTCCTGCGACGCCTCATCAGTATGTCGTTGAACAGACGGAGGTTGAGGTCGGGGGGATGGAGTCATGAAGAACTGGATAGACAGACGCAAAACGCACCAAATTGGTATGGGGGCACTCTGGAAAGGCCGACAAGTAGTTATGTCATTACTCAAAGACCGAAAAGCTGGGTCAGTTCCTTGGAAAGGCCACGACACAGAGGACAACGGAATTGTGATTTCATAAAGTTAAGTGAGTACACGCGACCCCTCCTTTTTTTTTTTTTTTTTTTGGCAGGCATATGACAAACACTAGGGAGATTCAAATGAACTTCCTTATTATTTTCGTTACATAGTACTAGTAGTTAGCTAGATTTAGTAGTGCTGTTACGAAATTCGCTAGCATAGCGAAAGATCAACAGTAGTTGATTTAAAAAGCAGACCACTTTGAGTGGTTAGTTAAAATAAGGGAAGACAGTTTTACTTTTGTTAGTTTGTTGATATGCACACCAAACACTCTAGTTTTAGATACATCCAATGTCAGTGCCAAGCTGTATTTAGATACGTTTGATGTCGGTACCAAGCTAATTTTAGATACGTTTGATGTCGGTACCAAGCTAATTTTAGATACGTTTGATGTCGGTACCAAGCTAATTTTAGATGCGTCAATCGTCCACCATACAGTTTGTAGATTCATCCAGTGTCATACTGGCTTTTGACGCATCATATGTCTGTACCATACTCTTTTAGATAATCTAATTTCAGTATCTTACTGTTTCTAAATGTAACAATGTCAGTGCAGTACTGCTGTTAGATACATCCAAACAGTCACCGTCTTGTTACTTTTAGATAGATTCAAACACACCGTGTAATACTATATTTAGATACATTCAAACACACCGTGTAATACTATATTTAGATACATTCAAACACACCGTGTAATACTATATTTAGATACATTCAAACACACCGTGTAATACTATATTTAGATACATTCTAACAACAGTGTCTTGCTGACCAAGTAAAGAGGAACCATGGCCAACAATTGCAATAGGACAGTGTTCGTGGCTTCATTACATATTGCAATAGGACAGTGTTCATGGCTTGATTACATATTGCAATTGGACAGTGTTCGTGGCTTGATTACATATTGCAATAGGACAGTGTTCGTGGCTTCATTATATATTGCAATAGGACAGTGTTCGTGGCTTCATTATATATTGCAATAGGACAGTGTTCGTGGCTTCATTACATATTGCAATAGGACAGTGTTCGTGGCTTGATAACATATTGCGGTTGTCAATATCTTAGACTGAAAAAACGTGCTTATGTGAGATTTTAATTTTGACTGATAAAACGTGAATGCAATCGACGTCGTTACAAAGGGTCACGTAGATTATAAACAGGTGTTAAGTGTGGCAAACGACAAACAAAACATTTCTCGTTAAATTGCAAGATGGTATGCATAGGCAATAAAGAACATGTCAGGCAACACTCTGTCCTGAATACGTCACTCCTCCGGACGTAACACACGAAGACGTTAAAGGAAGACCAAGACGCGTTTACAGGACAAAGAAATCGATTAAAGAAATAAACCTTTCCATCACTTGCATACTCCCACCGAAAATTTTTAAGACAAGCACAACTGCAACGTCTACATACATATTGGTTTTTATATAAGTAATTTTATTTTAAGTCTTTTCTTGGCTGGTAACGATATTAGAGAAAGAGAGAGAGAGAGTTATCCAATTAAAAAACTGACCTGCTTGATGCACAACTGAGAGAAATTTCTCGTGAAATCAAGAGACCTTTTATTTGCGTCCGACTTGAATAATGCTTGCTAAAACACAAGTGAAAAATCTTCATTTACATATGTGAGTAGTTCTTGTAAATATTCATGCTCGCTGTGGACATTCCCCTTTCACATGGTGTTTAATCTCTTTGCATAATACAGCCAGACAAATCGTGTCAAGGTCCCGTATGATAAACTCTAATAGTTAATGCCGAAATTTGTTCTCAGACATCTGACAGGACCGTCTCGTAATTTATTTCAACTATATCTATGTGATGTGCTTTTTTGCTGTATTGCACTGTATATTGGTCGTAATTTAACATCTTAAACATGCACACACACACACACACACGCACACACACACGCACACACACACACACACACACACACACACACACACACACACACACACACTCTTATTTCTTTTTAGTATTTTTACTTACAGAGAGTGTGTTCACTCATCGAATTTGTTATAAATTAAACATGACGTCATTTTTATGAAAAATGGCTACTTAAAGTCTAGATGTAATTTTAAAATGTGGCCTTAATTTTTAAAATTTTGACACTGCCTGGGAAAATAAATATGCAGTCTGTCTTAATTGATATGAATTATGATGACATTCGATGTAACTTGTGTTTATACTCTAAAACAATAAGCATCCTGATTTATTCTAATATAATCCGATAATATCTAATTCGGAAAACACAAGTTATAATCACTTCTCATGCATTCAGCCAGTCGTAATTTATCGAAATGTCTCCATATATGTTCTTTCTGTTTGCTTTGGGTCACTAAAAGGGAAAGGGAAAGTAATGACATTTTTAGTTTTGTTAACCAACTGCACTAGGTTATTGAATAGAGTTGTGTATTTCTGGGGTCGGAGGGAAGTGGTGTGGTAAAGTTCGTGTTCGCACTGACTGCATTTAGGATTGCGTTAACTTTTTTTTCTCTCTAGTCGAATATTATAATAATAATTTGAAACCTTCCTTTGGATAGGGTGGAATATCCACCTCATGATTTCTCCCACCATATGAATCAACAGGCTTACACAACATAACCAAAATTAACTTTCTCCGAGAAACATTTCTTAAATGCATCTTGTTCATTTCCCAGGTAAAAGTTGTTATAACGCTGCTGTCTTAGATGTCCCGTTCCCCATTGTTGTTACAGAGTTGTAAATTTCACTGGGTCAGTATCATATAGGTGCCACTGGCGACGACACTGTACTAACTCTGCCGTAGGCAATCTTAATTTTCTTGTGTAGGAAGGGCGTTGACTTTAATAAAGAAGGAGGGGGTGGGGGAAGTACAGGGAAAAAAGTAATATGTGAAGTCGCAACGGGTTTCAACACGTTACTGTGCTGTACCTGCGAGGTCGTTCCCTGCCCTCTCAAGTACGGCTCACTTGTGACGCAACTGCTCTGCAAAAATAAGTTGAGCGTGTAAAATCCTTGACCTTTCTCCCCTCCACTACTGCAGACAAGCTTCTACATCTACTATTACTAATGAAAACAGTTATCTGCCCTTTGTTGTTTATCGTCTTTCTCCAGATGCTTCCGCACCCCGTTTTGACTGATTAATTAATTAATTATTAGAACTTAATTAAGAGTGTTTCAATTCTTATTTAAGTTTTATGTAGCCTATAGTTTTAACGCTCTCCGCGAAGCTAAAGTGATCGCAGAACCTTCTCCTCTTCCAGTTCCACCCCACCAACCCACGCAAGGTTTTTATAAGAACACAGAAATACATTCTATTTTCGAACGTATTGAACTTTGTTTTTGTTATTTAAGACACGCTGTTCACTTAGGTATAGTTTTGCCAACCAGGGTACTATGCATTTCACTCAGGGACACCAGTCGGTCACATTCCTGGAATACTTCATTCCTAAGAGTAAATAGACGTGTTAGGCAGTACATCATTCAACAACGAACCATCCTGAAGCCATATTTGCCTAAGTCTAGAGAAAATCTCTTGCCAAACTAAGTACATTGTTGCCTTCGCCATTAAATTAATGTTTAATCAATCACAGAACTTCAATGTAGATGTTCTGCAACAAAAGTAAACTGTCGGCTGCTATTATCATTATTTTTTAATCGATGGCGGAAGTTGTACAGATTTTGTTAATATTTTAATATAGATCTGATTTAAAGTTATTGACTGTGGAGCAGAATTGTCCTGTTTATTGAAAGTTTCGAGAAATATATCGTGCGCACTTCATCTTGACACAAGGGGCAGATAATATGAATTGTCACGGCTTGTCTTCTCGAGAGAGTTTTGGGAACGAGTCGTCGTGACCCCTCGAGAGTGTGACTGCATACATTGCGACATTGCGACAGTTACGGGGGTGGGTGGGTGGGTTGGATTATCTGGCTATACATACTCCTTGACTAATACTGTTACGCTTTTCGAAGACACACTCTCAGTCTACTTAGTCTTCTTTGAAACTGTGAATTTTGTTGTCATTGTTGTTTTGAGTGTTTTTGTATGTGCGATGTAGCGTGCAAAGACTGGCATTGACTCTTGTGGGAGGAGAAGAAAGGGGAAGGAAAGAAGAGGGTGGGGGCGATATAGGCTACTCAGCACCCGCATCTTGCGGCCAGTTTTGCACACAGCCACAGTACAACAACAACAACAACATTTAATATTCTTCACGACTTGATTGCTTCTTTTAAATTAAGAAATATTGTTTATGTAAAGAAAAGACAATGGACAAAAGCCACATGAAATGCGGTATTGAGGGCATCTATCTATCTATCTATCTATCTATCTATCTATCTATCTATCTATCTATCTATCTATCTATCTATCTATCTATCTATCTATCTATCTCCATCCGTCCGTCCGTCCATCTATCTATGTAAAATATATTTTTGGTTTTTAAAAATTATCCCTGACTGATCTGAAATTGGGACAGCAACTTGTAATCTCGGCTTGCAAGGCACACTTATTCAGTGCTACACAAAGTCTCTGCATGGTGTCTCTTTAACTGGGGTAATTTTCTTCCGCTATCTGGAATCTTTCCGCTATCATAAAGTGCATGGTTGTGCAGCGAGGCAGAAAGGTAGGGAGAAGAAAAGCTTTCTTTGTGTCCACTGTTAATCCATCCGGGTTAGAATATTGGTTGCCTGAGATGCACTGCAGATACCAACTTAAATACAGATTTACTTAGGTAGACAGCCTGAGAAACCAGTTAAAACTGAGAAAAATGCTTATTCTACCCAACCAGTCCGACCATTGGCACTGACATAAATGCTTATTCTACCCAACCAGTCCGACCATTGGCACTGACATAAATGCTTATTCTACCCAACCAGTCCGACCATTGGCACTGAGAAAAATGCTTATTCTACCCAATCAGTCCGACCATTGGCACTGACAAACTGAGAGAAATAAATCACAGGGCATCACTCAAGCGTAGTCACGCACAATACCATTACAACATTTGAGGTACTTGGCAGATTACTTTATGAGTCACAAGAAACTACTACTGAGCTACACGACACACTACTAATGAGCTACATGACACAATACTAATGAGCTACATGACACACTACTAATGAGCTACACGACACAATACTAATGAGTTACACGACACACTACTAATGAGCTACATGACACAATACTAATGAGCTACACGACACACTACTAATGAGCTACACGCACTACTAATGAGCTACATGACAATACTAATGATCTACACGACACACTACTAATGAGCTACATGACTCACTACTCAATGAGCTACACGACACACTACTAATGAGCTACATGACTCACTACTCAATGAGCTACACGACACACTACTAATGAGTTACACGACACACTACTAATAAGTTACACAACACACTACTAATGAGCTACACGACAAAGTACTGTGTAACTGAGAGTTGTAAAAAGGGTTCTTAAGTTTAAATTCTCTAGTTTGTAATTTCCTGTATTGTAACCGAGGGTACCATGTCCGCCCCTCGCACTCACGATAATAAATTGTGAATAATCTACATTAAAATTTTTTAAATAAAATAATCTGTCGTGCGAATGCGTTCGTTCTTTCACTTTCAAAGATCTTGCCTTGAGATACAAGATCGTGTCTCTCCTTTATGTTCGTGTTTCACTTTCAAAGACCTTGCCTTGAGATACAAGATCGTGTCTCTCCTTTATGCTCGTTTGCGGCGACCCGCGCTCGTGGTCATGTTGAGTTTGATTTCATGTGGCTTTTCACCCACAGTCTCTGTCACATTATTTTGCATAAATGTACTTTAGGCATATCGTGCTACAGCATGATCTCGTTTCGCAAAGAATTACATTTTGCATTAATTTACACACCACATCTGAACATCACATTCGTACACTGTATTTCCCCATCATATCCACACATCACATTTGTACACTGTATTTTCCCATCACATATGCACTTCACATATGTACACCGTATTTCCACATCACATTTGCACACCGTATTTCCCCATCTCATTTGCACACCACATCTACACATCACATTTGCACACCGCATTTCCTCATCTCATTTGCACATCACATTTGCACACCGCATTTCCTCAGTTGCCTTTCAAATGTATCAACCTATGTGTTTTGCGTGCAGCATGTCGAAGTCACAATTTCTTCCTTGTCATTAAAACAACAAATCTCCACATTGCATTCTAGAATAATTTGTTTGTCACTGGCAGTTTGTCCTTATCATTCTTATAGTGTGATTATCTGCGTATTTGACCCTTAATTCACCTTATCGTTCTTACAGTTAGAGTACGTCCACACTTATCAAAATATGCATTAGATTGTAAATTATGGGAAAGTGGCATTATAGCATTGCAGCATGTTGTTGTCTTTACAGTTCGCACATCATGATGTATCTTTTTCAGTGCACACAGTATGTTATAGGGTCTTCACAGCACATACAATATGTAATATCTTTACAATGCACACATCATGCAGTGTCTTTATAATCGCATACAGCATGTTGTGATGTCTTTACAGTGCACACAAACACAACATGTAGTGTCTTTACAATCGCATACAGCATGTTGTGATGTCTTTACAGTGCACACAAACACATCATGCAGTGTCTTTACAATTGCATACAGCATGTTGTGATGTCTTTACAGTGCATACAAACACAACATGTAGTGTCTTTACAATCGCATACAGCGACATGTAGCGTCTTTACAGTGCACACAGCATATGGTATCTTTACAGTGTCTTTATAATCGCACAAGCATGTAGTGTCTTTACAGTGCACACAGCATATGGTATCTTTACAGCGTCTTTATAATCGCACAAACATGTAGTGTCTTTACAGTGCACACAGCATACAGTGATTTATAGTGCATACAACTTGTTTTAATGTCTTTAAAATGCACATAGCAGCATATATACCAGTGCACATGCGTTTGTATTGGATTGTCATTTCACTTTGCACATGCTTTGTTTTGGCATATTAATACCACTTACATTTATTTTTACCAACACATTTGCCTGTTGTAACACCATACATTTCTCAAAAACGGATATGTTAATCACCAAACAGAATCTCGGGCACGAATCTCGCACACATCAGATTATCTCTCCCATCAAAATACATCAGTTCGGGCAAATATTTGCGTAGCTAAAATCCAAATCTCACTGGTCCCATATTTCATGCACTTCAGGATACTCTCTTATCACTTGCTTACCTGCTTACATTAGAAAAATGTTTTACTAACGAGTAAAACATAAAAATAATAGTCTGGTAAAAGAATAAAATCATAAATCTCTTATTCAATTTTCTACGTCCAGAAAACACAGATATTAAGATTTTAAAAATTAAATCTAGATCTAAACGAACAGCATGTTCAATGCAGCTAGATCTAAACGAACTGCGTGTTCAATGCACCTGTATCTAAACTAACAGTTGAAAAGTTAAGGGAGGACGGACCTAATGTCATTGATGGAAACAAAAGTAAAGTTTTACAGTTTATATGCTGCAACAATTGTGTTGCCCGGGCAGCGACCAGCTTTGATATAACTTGTCCGATTTCAATGGCAAGGGACCTTTGGCCAGCAATTTGTTGCATAACGAACCCCACCGCTTCCAGTTAGGGACCAGTTATTATTCACGCATAAAATTTACACCCCTGAGTGGAAAAGTCGAACTTGTGGTTCTGGAGCGAAAGGCTATGTCTCCAAAGGAGAACACAAGCCACGTGCATTAATTACATCCAGTACGAGTCAGATAAAATAAGCCAAAATAATGCTCGTCAAAGGCTCAAGCAAAAGCACAGATCAATACATCGTACATGTAAAGAGCTGTCTCAGCTAGCCAAGTTTTATCTCGGCTTTGCTGCAATAGAACTGTAGGAGCTAACGCTGGTTGAGTCACCGACCGCCGCTGTTCTGTCTGAAAGATTAAAACACCGCTTAATAAGAGTAGAGCGGCGTGACGTGTCATTTCACTTGACCCTACCATTGCCGATCCCACCCATCGAACCAGATTAGATATACCTGTTTGAAAGAAAGTACCCCCCTTCCCTAGGCTTCCCAAAGGTCTTTATTTCCTCAAAGATATACATTTACATATATCATATAGTGTTAGAGGTAATAATTATATACAAATAGTACGAATGAAATGACATAATAAAAGGGGAGCATAATTTAAACTATTATAATGTACCGAGGAGGAGTATTTCCCCTTTTCTTCGAAACGTTACAAAAAGTTATCTTTTGTTATCATGCAAATTTTATTAAGAAAGTAGATAAAACCAACACTAACACCACATAATTGTGGATCTAAAGCCACAAGAATATAACAGGAAATGAATCAACAGACAAAGGGGCAAAATATGGCACAAAACAGAGCAGACAGTATACTCTCCCATATACAATCAGAAATGCACGCACAAATTAAACAGATTTATGAAGTGAAAAATACGCCAAGAACTCCTAACGTACCAAATAACTTACACAGCAAAGCCATTTTCAGAGTAAAATTAAATTTAACACTTCTAACTCACAAGATTTCAGGTCAAACAAAATACATGCAATCAATGCAGAACAGATGAAAACTTTACAGCACTTCCTATTGTACTGTCCACTATGCATCGAAAAGAGAACAATTATTGACAACATAAATCTGATACAAGTTCCGCTCTGAACACAATCACTACTTTATCCTCAAACAGAAAGCCTTCATCAGTTACCTTACAGAAAGAAACAAACACACTACACCTTCTCAAAATCATTTTAAACAAAGAAATAAGCTTAAAAAATAAATAAAAACCCAACAGCCACCATCTTCACTACAAGAAACTAATCACTTCCACATGCACGATAACAAGTAGAACGCCCCTTCAGAATAAGGTGAGAAGAATAAATACTCAAAAAGAAAGAGAATATTAAAAGTTGAAAAGTTTATTGCGGTTCCTGAAGAAAGAAATTATCGAGAAAAAAAATCTATCTATCTATTTATCTATCTGTCTGTCTGTCTGTCTGTCTGTCTGTCTGTCTATCTATCTATCTATGTATCATTTATCTATCTGTCTGTCTGTCTATCTATCTATCCCTTAGTCTTGTAGACCGTTGGGGTATCACTGATGACCTGGCAACCAGTTTCCTCCATTCCATTCTGTTCTCTGCTAATCTTATCTAATTTAGATCAAATGGTACAACATTATTCAGGCAATAATGATTGACAGTTTAAGAGCAGGGATATTATTATTCAGGCAATAATATATGACAGAGTAAGTGTAGGGAATATCATTATTCAGGCAATAACATATGACAGTAAAAATAAGGCAGTAACGAGGTTGTAATGTTACTGAATCTGGCAAATTCGAAGTTCGGTTTACGTGCAAGTCGTTGGAGCCATGACCGCAAATTTTTTCACGCTCGGACCAATTTTCAAATCTACAGCCACACCAATCGATCTCATTATTATGAAATTTTTAAACACTATAACTATAATATTTTTAACGAACTCTTTGATAAAGAGGGCCTTCTACGCTTGCAATATTCCCCCTTAAAAACAACCACGCACACAAACACACACAAACACATGCATTCACACACCCACAGTTAGCATGGACAAGCTGGTTGTCTTATGATAAACATCAAGTGTATGGCGAACACTTGTAAAGCAATCTAGGCCACCTGGCAAAAATACTAAATCAAAAGTGTTATTGTTTTGTGTGTGTGCAATTTCAAGAAGGGTTCCAAGAAAAATATGTAATATCGAACAATAATAAAAAACATCAACATTGAATGAAGTAGCAAAGCTGTGAGATCCTACATTTGACCAAATGCATATATAGAAGAGTAAGGTGCAATAGATCCACAGCATGAGGGGATGACGTATGAAGCAAAATGACGACATAACGAGTATCTCCTGGCACTGCTAATTTTAGATGCACGAGAAACGAGCCACATGACGTATTATATAACTGACACATGCTTTATATAAAATAACTTCGAGATTTATTGTAAATCTAAGATGGATTCACTCAGCTTGTTGGCTATCACGTGATTTTTTGGTTATTACGAAACAGCAAAGTGAAAAGGCGTTTGGGTGTAGCCGAAGTTGTCTTTATGCATTCGTTTGCTCACACTACACGCCCATGAATCTTCTTTCCGTGTCGTGTGTACAACTGGCACTGTTTCACGACTGACATCTTTATGCTTATTGCACGCGATACTTGAGTAAATATGGGACTAATTCAACAGTTCCTGTGGCACAATTACTTAAGACTGAGAATCACAAACACACACACACACACACACACACACACACACACACAAATACACACACACACACACACACAATTTGATAATGAATAAATTGCGATTGTATTTATGAATATACTACATGTGCTAGTGAAGAAGAGAAAAATCACTATCGTCATGTACATTTGAATTTGCCCATTGGATAAAGGACTCCTTAAAAATTGTTATGTACGCTACCGTTCATTTGCAATTTTAGGTTGGTAAACTGTTTTGTAAATTGCAGACAATCGGATTCATCCTGAAAGAACCTCACTCTAGTTTTCTTTCTCCCCCTTCCCAACCTCGTGCCTCTCTCTCCTGTCCGCTTACAAGTTATTAGTTTCACAGAGAAAATAGCACGCGCGGTGTTTGCTGAACAAATGCAATTGCCGCCAGCCCCGAGTTGGTAACACCAAGTCAAGGGCATAAGGTACAGGCTATGGTCGAGATATTTTGACTCACTTAGGGCAGTGGTTCCGAAACCGGTGTCTGTTGATGTGTTTACGTGCGCCCGCAGGGAGGTGTGAAAAATAGTGTTGATGTAAGCTGTTCTATCCAACCTCTGGTCACTCATTATGGGTTTCTATAAAATCATCCAGAGTAAAACTAATCCTGTGGATGTCACTCATTATAGGTTTCTATAAAATCATCCAGAGTAAAACTGATCCTGTGGATGTCACTCATTATAGGTTTCTATAAAATCATCCAGAGTAAAACTGATCTTGTGGATGTCACTCATTATAGGTTTCTATAAAATCATCCAGAGTAAAACTGATCCTGTGGATGTCACTCATTATAGGTTTCTATAAAATCATCCAGAGTAAAACTGATCTTGTGGATGTCACTCATTATAGGTTTCTATAAAATCATCCAGAGTGAAACTGATCAGAAAGATTTCTCTCATTCTATCCTCTTTCTCCACCCCACCCCCTTCCACTGCATTCCATACATTCCATATAACGCTTAATGTTTAAGACTAAAAATAACTGAAGCAATATCTTCCCTTACTTGACAATGATCTATCGATTTCAACCCCTATACTAATTCCCCCCCCCCCCCCATCATCTTGTTTGGATGAAAATATGAGTCGAGATATGCCGTTTTAAGAAAAAAAAATAGCAAGAAAATTTAATTGATAACAATAATTAACGGATAATATAGATTTAAAGTTATTTGCGCTACATACCCGGTTTGGATTTGTCGTTATTTTAAGTTCATTAAAAAATATAACTATAATGTTGGAAAAGTTCTGAAGCAGGAACATTTTATTAGCATAGATATGATTGGATAAAACATTTCTACCAATCATCGTCCGAGCTGACTCGTTTTAAGTGAACAGTCAAGAATATCGCGTGACCTGACTGGTTCGGATTTTATTATTATTAACTTATTATTTAAATTATAGCATGTTGTCAAGTTTTAAGCATCACCTTAAGACATTTATTTAAATTGTCACGATTTCGTTTGTAATATTTCTGCTAATCTTAATAACTCGGCACCATTTGCCCAGGATTCCCTGACAGAAACCTTTTTGGCTGACCTTTAACCTTAAACTCTCAAAATGTGTTCTTGCACACTTATGACAAAATGTCCATTTCGTTATTTGCTAGGAAGACAGAAAATTGCGCTTTCTTCAATGTCGAAATAGGAAGACCACTTATCTAATATTGATTTAAATTTTAAAGAAATGCAGGACAATAGAAGTACGTTTATTTATAAATATTTGCTTTATTTAAATTATTAATTATTAATGACTTTTTTGCGCTTTGCGTGCTTTTCAAATATATTTTTTGAAAAGGGGGGTTCTTTGCTTGATATAGCCACAAACATGTCATCGCTCTCATGTAAACTGATTCCTGGTCTTCGTTTGTATGTTTGCGAGTGAGGAAAATTCCGTTTCGCATGTAAACTGATTCCTGGTCTTCGTTTGTATGTTTGCGAGTGAGGAAAATTCCGTCTCGAACAAAAACGTTAATAGGTTGCCAAAACTGCACAGTAATTAATGTTTTGTATCATAACACCTCGCTCCCTGGGAAGAACTTCTTGCACTCCACAAGGGGTGTGTACACCAGTGGTTAAGAGTCACTGATTTATTTCGTCTATTTGCTTGGTTTAGCTCACTGATCTCTATCGTTGTCTTATTGTTAATCTGAACTTTCCGATCTAATCAGAAGCCTGTATAAACTACTATCGCTAATATTTATTCAGAAATGTCAAAATAACCAATTTAGCTTTCAAAACCAAATCATATTACTCAATTATCGCTTGTGTTAAAATAGAGTGCTATGAATATTGACTTTGTCAAACATTTCCTGAACTGTTACTATGGAAGAAAATAAAGACAGTGGTTGCATTATAACTTATTGACAAATTCTCTGTTTCTAGTCGAGAACATACTTCAGGAATTGGAACAAGGCACAGTGCTGTACAAAGTTAAGTCCGCAACGAAACTCTTGCAGCGTCAGTTTTTTCTTGATTCCAGAAACATGTATTTCTATTATAAAGGATCAAGGCGAAAGAGCCGCGATACAAAAGGTAAAGTTGTTTATAATACATCTATCTATCTATCTATCTATCTATCTATCTATCTATCTATCTATCTATCTATCTATCTATCTATCTATCTATCTATCTATCTATCTATCTATCTATCTATCTATCTATCTATCTATCTATCTATCTATCGATCTATCTATCTATCTATCTATCTATATTATCTTATTCTATCTATCTAAAACAGGAACACAAACATACCCCCCCCCCACTCACACATATGAACCAACCAAACGATTCCTCTTCACTCGGAAAGGAACACCACGAGGAAAAAATAACTTCCAAATCACACTGCAATCTGAGTACGAAATTAATTCCCTAATTTCTTTTCTCTTTTGAATATAGACCTAAAATCGCCAAGGGAGGGGTATTTTTTCCTACAAAAGCCAACTCTTTACTGTCATCTCATGAGCGTATTGATTGTTTCATGATATTGAAGATTTTAAACATTATTTTCAAAATATTTTTATACATTCCCATCTATCAACTACGAATATGGGCTAACAATTTTCATTTGCATATATGGGGTAAAAATTTGATTTCACTTACCAATCTTCTATTTAGTAAACGGAAACGAGGACTACTGTGATACGTTTACATTCATTTGTTACAATTTGAGCGTTAATTTGTGAAACGGTAACTCACAACTTAGTGAATTGAGTAAACCTTTGAAATCAAACTACTACTACTACTGTTATTATTACTATAATTATTTAATTATAATAAATGAGTACTTAGCGATAACTAACAACCAACCAACCAGACAAGCAAGCAGCCAGCCACTCACTCCGATATTTTTTTCCAGTTCCCATTTCCAAGATCATTGAAGTGCGAGAGGGCGAGAAGGACTTTTCCAAGACTTTGCGTGGCGTTCAAGTGAGTAAATTTGTGGGGAAAGGTCGTTGTGTTTTTTTTTAAATCAACACTTCCACATTCTTTACACTCCCACCATTTGAAGATATTAACCATGTCAGAATTATGCTTGGGAGGGTAGGAACATTTGGGCGCTAACACGTTAAAGAATAATTAGTTTCAAATAGTATTAACCCTTTTTAGGGTACTGGGGTGTTTGTAGCCCGTTTCAGATTTGGTGTTGTCCGTTTTAAATAGGCTGTTAATCCATTTTAGGTATGATGATAATCCATTTTAGGTATGATGTTAATCCGCTTTATGTATGATGCTAATCCAATTTAGATATGATATTAATCCGTTTTAGGTATGATTTTAATCCGTTTTAGGTATAATTTTAATCCGTTTTAGGTATGATGTTAATCCGTTTTGACGGATCATTCATTTCACATTGTTAATTTGTTGACTTGTGGTTGTCGATCATGACAGAAAGAGCTGTGCTTTGGGGTGGTGATTTCCGGAAGTCACAAAGTCATGTACCTGATGGCCTCCCAGCAGGAGCTTCGTGACCGGTGGGTGCGCGGTCTTCGCTACGTCATGCAGATGGACCAGCTTGCCGAGCAGCGAAACGAGGTTGACAAGTATCCTTTTTTTTTAATTTTAAAATTCAGCACCAAAACAACCAACGACGTACTTCGGAATGCTGCCGTTACATGTAATTACTGACATGTCTGCAAGTGCACGTGTCTCACATTGTTTTGTACTAATGCTGCCTATTTAAGGGAGAATTGATTAGTCTTAACAAAGTTCAGCATTTCATCGATCTTGCTGTTCTTAACATTTTGAGTAACTCAGCAAATCATTTTGAGTAACTCAGCAAAGGTTCTATCATCGCTCGGACACTGGAACCTCACGAATGCACGAACAACTGTCTTGGAGTCTGATCGATTCTGCGTAGATGTAATCATTTTTAAGCAGAGGTTTCCTGAGAACTGAAAATTGTTTCTAGGGTTCCTCCACGATAGATAGGTTGAGATAGGCTGGTATGATCCCTCGTGGCTTACATAATCCTACATGACATTATTTGTACCATACATTGTAAAAAAAAAATTAGGTGCCGTTACTTTTATGACACGTTATTAATATTTATCATACACAGTATAATCCTATATGTTGTACAGCAACTATTGTTTCACCATAATCTTTTTCCTGTTCAATCGTTCAGCACTACTAATATTTAAATACAATTTTGAATGAAGTTGATTCTTAACTCCAAGCCAGGAGAGTTCGGGAGGTTTTCAACATGGCCGATAAAAATGGCGACAATGCTTTGGACTTTGACGAGATCATGAAGCTTTTAAAGATCTTGAACGCCAACATCAAAAAGAAATACGTGCAGATGATGTTTGAGGTAACTGACGAACTTATTAAACTGTCGACATACTTAAACCTAAGTCTTAGTATCCTAATTTTAAAAGCATTGAAAATGTATGAACGTCTTGAGAGCGAACACATTTCTCTCTTTACTTTAAGATGTGAGAGTATTACGTTTCCTCTGCTTTACACGTTTTTGCTTCGTTTTATTTGACTTTTGGTATTAAATTTTTTGTGTTCGGTTTCTCTACACACTATGTTTATTGGGTTTTAATTACATTTATTAATTGTAAATAATAAAGTAATTTTTTGTGTTCGGTTTCTCTACACACTATGTTTATTGGGTTTTAATTACATTTATTAATTGTAAATAATACAGTAAAGATTCTCACTTATTGATCGTTCTCAGTTCAGTTAAACGTAGCAAGAAATGGTTAAGCGGCTGCATAACATTAAATCCATTTGTTGCTTACGCATTATATAAATAATCTATCTGTCTATCTGTCTGTCTGTTTGTTACTGACAAGCGAGTCAGCTGTTCAAATGTGTTTGCTGATCTCTGCAGAAAGCGGACACGAACAAAGCCTTAGGAAGAGGACACAAGCCAGTACTGGACCGGGATGAGTTTGTGCAGTTCTACAACTTGCTGACCAGGCGAAAAGAAATAGAGGAGCTCTTCCTCAGGTACTTTGACCATTATGTGATTTTATCATTTTCTTTTTACATAGAACTACAATCTCTGAGACTAGAGAGTTAATCTACAGAGCCGTGTTTAGCAGTCAATATGATTAATGCACTTAGGAATGAAACAGATATACACTGACTTAATTATGAGTTGATTAACAGTGCAATTTGAAACTTATCCACGACTGATAAATGGCTTAATAACGCGGCTACTGTTGGAATTATATCCCCGACACCGCAATGTTTGGTTATTTTTGTCTGTTAACAATGATATCAGGAAGGCTGCAGCTTGAAGCCAGTCCATAAATGGCATTGTGTTTGGTGTGTTTCAGATATTCTCGAGGCAAGGGCTACATGACAACCAGGGACATATTAGTTTTTCTCAAAGAAGGTCAAAAGGTCAGAGACTGAAAATGAGGATGTTTTACAATTTAGACAAAATATTGTATTTATAATGTTGTACAGTGTTATTTTAATTTATAAACATATTGTTTTACTGGGTACATAATGTGTACTGTTTTATTTAATTTATAATGCATAATGTTTTACTGTGTACATAATGTGTACAGTTTTAGTTTGGTTGTGACAAGCGATTGATTTCGTCATTGTGTTTGGTTGTGACAAGCGAATAATTTCATCATTTTTAGTTTGTGACAAGCAAATTATTTCGTCATTGTGTTTGGTTGTAACAGTCGAATGGTTGCATTACTGTATATTGTGACAAATCAGCGGCTACGCCACTGCATGCGCCTGTGTGACTTCCTTAGTATGACAGGATTTATTGCCTCTGTTACTCATATGTTATATTTCTCATGCGGCAGATGCTGGACACAGATGAAGAATATTGCCGCGGTCTGGTACAGCACTGTGAGCCGCCAGGGCCGTGCAGAAGTAAGACGCAGCTGACCATTGTTGGTGGGTGTGACCTTTTCGATTTTATAAGTTTTATTGTATTTTTCATTTAAAAGGATATAAAGACTGTCACACAATCCAACGTAATGTAAAGATAAAAGTTGGGTTGTAAAACCGTGTGTGATCAGTCCTGAAAAGTGTTCAATATGAAGTGTGTTTATACTTTGTTGAACCCATCTATATAATGTAAAGATGGCTGTCTTCTGAATACTGTCTTGCAGCTTGGATGGTTTTCACTGGACAGATGGACAATCCCTTAGGGTGAAGTCATGAAACTCGATCTTGATGCTTATTTTATATGATTATATTCGAACACATATAAACCATATGTTGCTGAGGAACCAAGGCGTCAAATTTATAGAGATCACATCAGTTTTGTTTAAATGATTACTTCCCTCTTTTCCCTTGTAGGAATGTTAGATTATAATTAAGAAAGTAAGTTATTACATTTTGCAATATGTGTAAAATTACTGTTGCAATTTTAATTTCCATTTTGCGTTTGATATCGACAAATACAAGTCATTTGGAGAATGGTTTTAAATGTCTATCTATCTGTCTGTCTGTCTGTCTGCCTGCCTATCTGTCTGTGTTGAAGAAGAAAACATCAATTGTTTAATAGTGCAGAAGTGTAGAGTATCCAAATTCTGTAACTGGAAGTAAACATGACAATTCATTAAAACAGTTTAATAACAATAGATTTTTCAATAAGAGAAAATTAAATCGATATAATTGTCCAGAGCTGTTGAATTATTATTTGAGGTAATTTTAATTTAATTTTGTGAACTAAAACACAGAAAACACACACACACACACACACACACACACACACACACACACACACACACACACACACACACACACACACACACACACACCTCTGAAGCTATTAAGTATTGAAAACAAAGACACCACAATCCACACACTCATATATATGCACTTATACCTACCTACACACAAACAAACACACACACACACACACACACACACACACACACACACACACACACACACACACACACACACACACGCACACACAAACTAAAAGTTCATCATTCTAAATAGCCAACATTTTCAATTATCACTCTATCATCTAACTTACTCTTGCCTTGTTTACAGTAATTACAAAATGGTGTAAGCGGTCGCTTCTGACAATTGATGATATAGCCGGAGATCGCATTGCTCCTTCTGTTCTGTCTTAGTGTGTGATGACAATCATTATTACATACTATAAAGTATGCTGATGTAAAAAAAAATCATTCGTTTATTCCATTTAACCTTCCAATCATATCAGTGTTTTATTTTGTTTAATCATATCTAACATACCAAGAACATAACATATATCTCCTTGTCTAAGACTAAGAACAAAAACACATATCTGCTTGTCTAACACCAAGAACACAACACATAACTCTTGTCTAACAACAAGAACACAACACATAACTCTTGTCTAACAACAAGAACACAACACATAACTCTTGTCTAACACCAAGAACACAACACATAACTCTTGTCTAACAACAAGAACACAACACATAACTCTTGTCTAACACCAAGAACACAACACATAACTCTTGTCTAACAACAAGAACACAACACATAACTTCTTGTCTAACACCAAGAATACAAACACAACACACACCTCCTTGCCTAATACCAACAACACAACACATACACCCTTCTCTAACACAGAGCACAACACAAATCATTTTGTCTAATACCAAGAAACAACACATATCTCATTGTCTAATACATACTATGAAGTAACAAATAACTCCTTGTATAATACCAAGAACACTAATGATTGTTCACTTCACTTATGCCCTTTTATAATCCACGTTACTTAGTATACACTTTTTCTTCTAACCCCATGAGCACAACGCCTGTCTTACCCTGCAGGAAACACATTATCTACTGTCTCTTGTAATCCCTGTTAAAGAACACATATCTTTTCTTCTAGCGCCATATACACAATATATAAGTACATCACTTTCTAACTTAAAAATACCTATTACAATTTCTAATCCCTAATTCAAATCTCGTACAGTCTTTTTGTATGTGACATGGAAGCTTTACTCTGTTATTAATGTTTTTGATGCCAGATTGACTTTATTCGTTTGCTAATTATATACATATTATGTTTGCTTATTTGCAGGATTTCAGAACTTTTTGACCTCAGAACCACAACAAATGTTTAAACCAGAATGTGCGAGAGTTTATCAGGATATGTCAAGGCCAATTACTCACTATTTCATTGCTTCATCACATAATACGTCAGTAACTGACCTATCTATCTATCTATCTATCTGTCTATCTATCTATCTATCTATCTATCTATCTATCTATCTATCTATCTATCTATCTATCTATCTATCTATCTATCTATCTATCTATCTATCTATCTATCTATCTATCTATCTATCTATCTGCCTGCGTGGCTGCCTGCCTGCCTGTCTGTCTGTCTGTCTATTTGTCTGTGTGCCTGTCTGTGTGTCCGTCCATCTGTCTGTCAATTAAACCAGAGGAGTGATACGATTTCAAAGAAATGACAGAGCGATGCTTGTCTCTCTGCTGACCACAGCATACATCTCTGTCCACAGGTACCTGGCCGAAGGCCAGCTGTATGGGCCCAGCAAGGTCGAGATGTACGTGCGAGCCCTCTCCGACAGCTGTCGTTGTGTTGAGTGTAAGGAGTTTGACCACTTGTGCTTTCTTCTCGGTTGCTTTTTAAAAAAATTATATTATATTATAAAAACTGAGTTAGTTCATTGCACGTAAATTAATGAACATTTGGCGTTCACATCCATTTGATGAAGTTTGTCATTATAAGGGTTTAATTTACTTAATTTATTCTTGATGCTTTAAAAAATATCTTTTCACTTCAGTCTGGTACTATCACCAAGCCCACTATACCTCTCTTGTTTAGATAAACTTCCCTGAGAAAGTAGATGAAATTGATATTCATCGATGACTGCCTTTTACAGACCATTTGAAAGGAGACAAAAGTGACTTTGTTTACTGCTTATCAGCGCCAGCAGGAAAAAATCAACAACAACGACTGTCACGATGAAAACGATGACGTGCTTGTAATCTTTGCAGCTTTGGGGCTTAATACAACACTAGATATTTGAGCAAGGCCCCACCCCCGTACAATTAATACATTATATCTAAATCCTTGAAATCTACAACATAAACCCTCATAGCAATAGGTGTAAAGTTTAATCTTTCATCCCACAACAGCGGAGTTGTTGACACTACAGTTGACAATATTACTGGTGGCGTTTTGTTGTTGCTTATTTTGCTGTTGATGCTGTTGTTGCCGTTTTGATGGTGGTGGCGAAGTTGGTGCAGCCTATTATTTTATGATGCTGGAGCTATTGACGTGGCCTCAAGTTTTGTAATTTTGGTAGTCGATGCGGCTGGTGACGTTGGTGTTGCTAATGGTTTTGTCGATAATTATATGTGCCGTACTTGTGTTTGAATATGTATGTGTGTACGTACGTATCATGTAGATATGTACGTTATATGTATAAAACGCTTTTATCTACGAATACCAGTACGTATGTGTTTATGAATATTTGTGTGCTTATGTGTTCCTCCTATATGCATGCTGGGTTGTGTGTTTGTTAGGTAATCATTTGTGTACTTTAGAATTATGTTTGTTTCCCATCCAGTGGATTGTGAGATGATCAACTGAGCACCTTAGTCTGTAATTATGTTTGTTTCTCATCCAGTGGATTGTGAGATGAGCAACTGTAATATAATAATCTACAAATATAAATTTATGTTTCGTCCAGTGAAATGTTAGATGGTCAACTGTGTACAATAGTCTATAAATATAAATTTGTGTTTCGTCCACAGGAATGTTTGATGATCAGCTGTGTATAAAAGTATATAATTTACGTTTGTGTTTCATCCAGTGGAACGTTAGATGAACTGTGTACAACAGTCTATAATTGCAAGTTTGTATGTTATCCAGTGGATTGTTAGATGATCAACTGTGTACAATAGTCTTTAACTGCAAGTTTGTGTGTCATCCAGTGGATTGTTAGATGATCAACTGTGTACAATAGTCTATAATTGCAAGTTTGTGTGTCATCCAGTGGATTGTTAGATGATCAACTGTGTACAATAGTCTATAATTGCAAGTTTGTGTGTCATCCAGTGGATTGTTAGATGATCAACTGTGTACAACAGTCTATAATTGCAAGTTTGTGTGTCATCCAGTGGATTGTTAGATGATCAACTGTGTACAACAGTCTATAATTGCAAGTTTGTATGTTATCCAGTGGATTGTTAGATGATCAACTGTGTACAATAGTCTATAATTGCAAGTTTGTGTGTCATCCAGTGGATTGTTAGATGATCAACTGTGTACAATAGTCTATAATTGCAAGTTTGTGTGTCATCCAGTGGATTGTTAGATGATCAACTATGTACAATAGTCTATAATTGCAAGTTTGTGTGTCATCCAGTGGATTGTTAGATGATCAACTGTGTACAATAGTCTATAATTGCAAGTTTGTGTGTCATCCAGTGGATTGCTGGGACGGTCCAGACAACGAGCCTATCATCTATCATGGCTACACCCGCACCTCAAAAATCTTGTTCAAGAATGTCATTCATGCAATCAAAGAATATGCCTTCAAAACCAGTCCGTAAGAACACACTGTTTAATAATTATATTTTTATCATCTTAGCACACGTATTTTATGTATTGCTGTATATATTTTATTTGTTGTTATACCAGAGTGGCATTGTAATATATTCTTAGCTAAAGGCATTAAGATGCCCGGTAAAGCATTTTATTTGTTAAAGCTGTACTCGGTTATAAATAATCGGTAAATTTTTAAGTGGAAAAACTTCCAGAGGTCAAGCAGAGCATTCTATTTGGTAAAGTCAGTACTCAGCTATTAATAGTCAGTAGTCCTTTAAGAGGAAAAGTAAAGCTAGATGTCAAATAGAGCATTCTGTTTTATTTATAACCAGTACTTTGTTATTAATAGTTATTAAACCTTTAAGTGGAAAAGTACCACCAGAGGTCAAATAGAATATTATATTTTTTAAAGCTAGTACTTGGTTATTAATAGTCAGTAAAACTTTAAGAGGAAAAGTAATACCAGATGTCAAGGAGTTAGTTCATTAAATATTTTTTTAATACAGTACTCGATTATTATTAGTCAGTAAACCTTTAAATGGAAAAATATTGTCAGTCCTGTAGATATTTTCCATAGTAAAGCCAGCAATCTTACCAGCATGCTATAGTTTCATTTTGTAATTTTTATTATAAATTGTAATACGTTTTCTGTTTAAGTTTGTTATTTCCAACAAGACTGTTTGTGTTTCAGGTATCCAGTGATCCTATCCTTGGAAAACCACTGCAGTGTAGAGCAGCAGTTGGTCCTGGCCAGGCACCTGGAGAATATTCTGGGCGACTTGCTGTGGGTGCCAGATGCAGAGATCACCACAACACCCTCACCTAAGGATTTAATGAATAAAATTGTGATCAAGGTAGGCAAGAGTTGCTCCAAATATATATGTAGATTTTAAGATGAGGTTATCAGTGCATTTGATTGATATGAATATTGTATGAAGGAGAGCAATGATGATAATGAATATTGTATGAAGGAGAGCAATGATGATAATGAATATTGTATGAAGGAGAGTAATGATGATAATGAATATTGTATGAAGGAGAGCAATGATGATAATGAATATTGTATGAAGGAGAGTAATGATGATAATGAATATTTTATGAAAACAAGCAATAAAGGTAATGAATATTGTGTGAAGGCGAGCAATGATGATAATGAATATTGTACGAAAGATAGCAATGATGAACTTGTTTCACTACTACTAGTAATTTTGGGGTTGTTATCTCCAAAGTATAAAAGATAAACTCCTACCATTATATAGACTTTTGCTGGAATGAGTCAGTGAGTTTGGGTGGATAGCATAAGATGCCTACTTCTTTATCAGCTGAAGTGCTTGACGCAGAGCCTGAGCCATCGTAGCTAATTGTTTAGAATGTATTCTGAGGCGTCTGAGATATCGTAGATTTTTAAAAATAAGGGCTCACCTCCTGAATAGCTAGAACGAGTGATGTATCTAAGCCAGAGTAGAATAAATAAAAACGCCTGCTACAATGAGCCGTGAGGCATTTTCTCGAAGATAGATGAAATAAATAAACAACGAATTTGCTCGGAGGCGAAATTAAATATGCAATGTATGCATACGTAAAGAATTATTGAAAAAGAAATGATATAATGTGAAAATATTATAATCACGAAACTTTAGGAGAAATGCTAAATATGTGTCCTATCAAGTGCTGAGAATTTCTATAATGAACACAACTGATTCACGACTTTCAAACAGTATACAAGTAAACAAATCAGTGCACCAAATATATACAATTACAGTATCAAGCGTGTGTACCTACAGTAGAAGATGCCTGCACGTACAGAATAAATCTCTTTACCATGTACACTTCATATGACTCACAAACAAAAATTATTATGTTTTAAAAAGTAAAATAAATATTTTCATTGTATTTTGGTTAGATATTTAAAAATTATTTGTGCCTAGTATTCAGTTTATTCACATATTAAAAATTAATTATTTTCCCATTCAGGGGAAGAAACTTCCGCCGGCCGACGAAGGACGTTATGGAGATGAAGTTAGTGACGAAGACGAGGCTGCAGAAGCTGGAAATCCTGTTGACGGAGTTGCCAACAACAACAACAACAACAACAACAACAACAATAACAACAATAACAACGTCAGTAACGCCAAGGATCGGCGCAAATCGAATGCGCAGAAGAAGATTTTGCTCAGTCCAGCTCTGTCCCGCGTGACCACTATGAAAAGTGCCGGCTTTAAGAACGTGGACCAGGCAGTCGCTTTGGGTACGTATACACTTGTATGAACACTGTGGCACGTTCCAAGTTCCTGATTAATTATCTGTCAATCTCTATCTGAATAATTATTCCTTAAATTACACACAGATAAGATTCTTCCATTCATCCAATTAATCAGTCACCGACAGGGTCTTGGTCTTGCGGTTGAGAGTGACTAAGTCAGACCTTGAAAGTTCTACCAACTGGTTATCTCCCCTCTCAAGCGTTACTTTTCTTAGAATAACTGATTCTACAGCATTATTTTGTTCGTCAATCTGTCTTCTAGTCCTCCACAATCTCTCATTCCGATAGCAGGAACTGTTCCAAGCATATGTGCAACTGACTTTCAGTACGTCATTATGTCGTCTGGTTATGCCCCCACCTGCTATCTATATATATACTCCCATCCTACTCAATAAGAAGAGTGAATAGTTTTAAAATTTAACAAATTTTATTAAAGAAATAAAATAATAAAATTAACTTGTTTCCAATTTTGATAAAACCACACCAAGGTAATAATATAGATTTCAGAATTCACAATTACTTCTCTCATAAATTCAACAATTAGAAAGAATAAGAAAAATAGACATTTGAATTATCTCCTAACAATTATTAGGAAGATATACACAAATTAATATCAACACTTTTCATTGAACAATTACTAGGTCTCACAAATCAAGCATTAATATTTCTAAGCTCTAATAATTAGAATAAGAACAGAATAGACATAAGAATTTACATAAATCATCAAATGAATACAGGTTTACACACTAGAAAATATGGTTTACAGTTCACCTACCTGATGTTTTGTGTGCATCGTTCCTGGCCAGTTATCTCAGCCACTTGTTATCAGTTTCAGTCTGGAACGGTTCTTGTGATGTAATGTTCATGTCCATAAGGTTCACATATGGTTTTCTAATTTTTGAAATATTTTCTCCCCCATAAAATATAACAGCTTCTGTGACTTTTTAAATGTGTTTCAGACAGCCCATTTTGCGTTATCTCCCTTTCTGAGAGCAAGGTCGAGAAGTTGATTTCCACTCAAGCATTAGGTCTGAATGCGGTCACACACACCAAGCTGATCCGAACATACCCAGCTGGCTCGCGCACTGATTCTTCCAACTACAATCCTGTGCCCATGTGGAACCATGGCTGCCAAATAGGTTTGCCCGTTACTTTGGACATAACGAACCTAACTGGTTTTTATATGCTCATAAGCCATTACGTTCTTTTAAGAGTAAAATGTTTGAATCGAGCCGGTGAAATGGATTAAAGGGTTAAGTGACGTTGTAAGTGTCATTTCAGGTGTGCAGGGAAGATGAGCAGTCATCTGTATATGTATTATTATTATTTTTTTACTTGAAGGCCGGGAAACAATGAGAAATCTAATTCATGCAATAATTCAATCCAATCTAGAAGGTTATTGCAATACAGCATAAATTATAATTATCTTAACCATTTCTATTATATTTTTTCTCTGCAGTTAGCACTGTAGCTAGTGTTAAGATCAGTATGTCAGTCCGCATGCTGTATAAAAAGAGTTAATTAGAAAAAAGTGAGATAACGATTTACAATACGTTAAACAGAGTGGTCAATCTTTGTTCTCAGTGGCATTGAATTACCAGACCGGAACCGATCCTATGCAGCTGAACCGCGGACGTTTCCTCGACAACGGTAGCTGTGGTTACGTGTTAAAGCCAAATTTCTTGCTTGCCGAAGAAATGTTTGGCATCGTGAATGGAACGGTTGTCAGGAACACGAGGAAAACTCTGAGACTTACTGTAAGTGCTCAAAATTCTATTTATAAAATAAACTGTCAGCTGATTGGTTTCGTCCAACTGCTTCAAATTTATGCTGGTTTCACAGCTAGTACAGCCGCTTGTCTTCAGTAACTCTTTATGCAGTAAATATTAGTAATGCAGTAATAATCACACCTTAATAAGAGCTTTAACTATAGTAAGTGTTCTCGGCCGTCAAGCTAGAGAAAAGACATCTGTCTCGTATCATAACTGGAAATTATGAGAAGTTAACACCCGACCTAAAATATAAAACTACAAACGACAATGAGCTAGTTGGCAATACAGTTTCACACTCATCATTTGAATATTGAAATATCTTTTGATGTAAAACAGTTAATTCATCTTTCGTTCTTTATACCCATCTCCTTACTTCACATTTAGAGCATCCAGCACACCCTATAGAAAGTCTCATCCACTAATTCGTAAATGATGGAAATGAACATCGTCTTATGTAACTATATCCACTCCTTAATTTCCACTAGTGGTGACTAGTGACTGATAATTTAGTCTTAAACTAAGGAATATGCCGGGGAGTATCGGTCTAACTTCTGTAGCTACTGAATAACTATGAATGAAGCTTTGTATAACTTCTCCGACCAAAGAATGTCTATTAAAGATGGTTTGTCTAACTTCTCTAGCTACTGAATAATTATGAATGATGGATGGTTTTCTAACTTCTATAGCTACTGAATAAATATGAATGATGGTTTGTCTAATTGATAGCCACTAAATAATTATGAATGATTGTTTGTCTAACTTCCCATTAGCCACTGAATAACTGTGGATGATGATTTATCTAACTGATAGTCACTGAAAAATTATGAATGATTTTTTTGTCTAACTTCTCTAGCTAAGTAATATAATCACATTTCAACTTTCTTAACGTTGCTAATTACAAAATACTGACACATTAATTTCTTTTCAGATTATTAGTGGCATGCAGATTCCTAAGCCCCAGGCCTCCAAGAAAGGGGAGGTAATCGACCCTTATATTAAGGTGGAGATCCACGGAGCGCCTGGTGACAATGCAGAGTATCGCACCAAGACCATTCAAGACAATGGTGAGCTCTGAACCTCATCTGACAAGTTAATGGTACATTCTATATTTAGGCCATACAAAAGATAATGAGGTGATTTGCAGTACCAATACCATTCAAGATAATGTTGAGTAATGACCTAATGGTAAATTTTAAAGCAAAATCATACAAGGTAAAATGAGTACTGAAACTTGTAATGCAAGATAATGGTAAATACACCGAGGCCGACATACACTGTTATATCAAAACCAAGATATATAGTGTTATTAGTGTTATACAAAGGCATACAACATTATACCAAGACATACAAATCATTGTACCGAGGCATACACATGTTTTACAAAGACATACAATTTTATACCAATATATACAATGTTATACAAAGACAGAGTTATATCGGCTTACAGCATTATACCAGGGCACACATTATACCAAGGCATACAGGGCTATAAAATGGCATACAACATTATACCAAGGCATACAGTGTTACAAGAAATGAATAGTACCTATGTTGTCAACGATAATTTCAAATGAGATTCCTTGGTCTTCAAGGAATATCATTTGAACAGTATCAAAATAAGATGCAATAGGTTGTATACTCGCGAGTGTTGTTCACTGTCAAAATAATGATTATTTATTCCAAACTGTCTGGAAAGATATTCAATAAATATAATATCTATTAACATATTTGACCCATGACAGATTGGTATTGTAGTGTCTTTGAGGTCATGGCCAATATGAAGGTTAGCTACCAGAAATAAATAAATACACTTAATAGAAAACGATAGCCAAAATATAATTGTTTTGTTCCAGCTGTTCTGTTCCACTCCAAACTGCAGTTTCTACTCCAGCTGAGAGAAATAAAAGAAAACACCCCCCTCCCTGCAGTCCTGTGAAGAGTAGGACCTTGTATAGTTGTATGATAGCATGCCTACAATAAGGTGACGGGTGTTGTCCAGTGGGGATGTTGTGGTCCTTCTGTATTCGCACGAAGATATCACTGTCACATGACAGTGCCTTCACTGTGGTCTTGCTGTGTTCACGTTGTCAGCAATTTTAGTCAAAATCACAAGAGCGTCAATTTAAAATGAACACTGCCTGCATAATTAATCGACGTTTTCTGAATGTCTGTTTTAATTTCTTTTATCGAATTGGCTGCTGTTCTGCATGTGTACTGTTGAAGAGCTGAAGTATAAATCGCAGCTATTGTCTACCATCCTTGTATGTTTGATAATCTGTCTCTCAGCTTGTCTCTTCCCTATGTGCAGAATCTTTCACATTTTACACTGCACAAGCCTTTCGTTGTATTTGTGAGCATGTTGTCCGATTGTTGTATATATGTTGGTATTTCTTGCATGTTTTCATTTTATTATTTCCGAACAATAATCTGTATTTATTGTTGTTACAGAGATTTATTGGCTTTTGTTTACTTTTCTTCGTTATTCCACAGTATAAAATTTAATTATTTTTTGCCTTTTAAATCATAACTTTATTATTTTTATGTATGCTAAAAATATTATTGTTCATTGTTTGACGAATTAAAGATATCTATTTTCAAAGTCTTGTAATAAAAGCGTATCACATTTATCTAAGTTAATACGTGCCTAAAGTTGTCTGCAGCTTACCCAATCATGCGGTCATTTAGTAGACAGTACTTAACACTTAATTATACCTTGAAGTCATTGCGAAATGCAAAATACACATTTAATTATTGAGCACAGACAACTTAAATTCACAAAGGCTGATGACTGCCTGAACAATAGACCTATATTTATTTAATAGTGGAACTTTTGTCTTTGAACAGACATGCTTCTGTTGCTGGGAACGTTCTGTGAATCTATTGCAGGCTTCAACCCTCGATGGTATGAGGTTTGCGAGTTCAAAGTGCGCGTTCCAGAGCTGGCCATCGTTCGCTTCGCTGTGATGGACGATGACACGGGGTTTGACGACTTCATTGGCTATTATACACTTCCGTTCAACACCATGCAAGAAGGTACGCGGGTCGTCATTTTGCAGGTGTTGCTGCACGTTTCAGCGTTCAAGTATCGCGCTGGCGGGTGAAATGAATGAAGGAAAGGTTTAGTAGGTTGCTAAACGTATGAAGGGTCTATCTCTTGGTGTAGGTTTGCAGTGGAGGAGTGGTCTTAAGTCATAAGAACACTTATTACAAGTGCATTAATTATCTAGTCCTTCTCTTTATTACTGCCTTAAAAAGTTTTTCTTCAGATGCAAAGAATTAAAAAATAATTGTGAAGAAGAAAAGCTGAAGAAAAAATTAAAAAAAGAGAGAAGAAAGAGAAAAAGTAAGAAACAAGTAGAATGACACAACACACATTCATGACCGCACATACAAGCATACATACAGCAAGGAGAATGAATCTTAGAGATTAAAAGCCCTTAAAATAAGCGCTACACCATAGAAAATTTTGACCAATTAGATGTCCTTGATTTGAAAAGAATTACCGGTACTCTATTTTGCATTATTAACTTATCTATCTATCTATCTATCTATCTATCTATCTATCTATCTATCTATCTATCTATCTATCTATCTATCTATCTATCTATCTATCTATCTATCTATCTATCTATCTATCTATCTATCTATCTATCTATCTATCTATCTATGTATCCATCCATCCATCCATCCATCCATCTATCTATCTGTCTGTCTCTCAGTCTGTCCGAAATCCATCCATCCATCTATCTATCTAATAGTAAATATGTCTATCTGTCTGCACGTCTGTCCGTTTGTGTAGTGTGCACGCGCGTGTGAGAAAGAGAGAGCGAGAGAGAGGATGATATTTTTTATTTGCTTTCGTAATTTCTTGCAAATGACCGTTGTTCCCTAGTACTGATCATATTATTATGTAATTTGACACCTGGAATAATAAATATGCTCTTTCGACAGGTTACCGACACATACCCGTACTTGACAGTTCCGGGGAACCTTTCTCGCACACTCTGCTGTTCTTTCATGTAGAAATTTCCAGTCCATGAAAAAAGTACATGACAATCATTTAGCCAAATGTGAGTAATAAATTCAGCCTTTCTTTGTAGGCTTCCGAGAGCCCCACGCGTAAATAAAGTCCTTGTTTTGTAGGCCTCCGAGAGCCCCTTATGCGTAAATTAAGTCCTTGTTTTGTAGGCCCCCCGAGAGCATTGTATGAATAAGTACAATCTATGGTAGCCCTTCCCACAGAGAGTATTGTATGAGTAAATCTAGCTCATTGTAGGCCTCCGAGAGTATTGTATGAGTAAATTCAACTCATTGTGGGTCTCTAGGAACATTGTATGAATAAATTCAACCCGTAGTGGGAGTAAATTCAATCCATTGTAGGTCTCTGAGAACATTGTGGGAGTAAAGGCTAGGTAATAGCATATGAAGGCGAACTTATACTAAAGTTCGTTAGATCTCAAAGTCAGCAGTGTTAACAAAGAATATATGTTTTCAGTTGTGTTGCTCAAAGCATTCCACCTTGATCTTTTCCGACGCTCACAGCATTGTTTATTTGGACTATTCTACTGCTCATTGTGTTTATATGGGGGTTTTCGACTCTTAATTAAGGATTCTTCTAATTCTCACATTATTGTTGTTGATATGAGCCCTTTCACTACTATTTTTGATATGGGAGCATTTCTGCTCATAGGTTTGTGTTAACTTGGGCACGTCTACCGCTCACAATGTTATTATTTTTATAGGCACTTCTAATACCGTGTCATTTTTGTTTGTCTAATTGTTTATCTTTTCTTGGAAGGAGAATTTTTATTTTAAGAAGCTGAATATTGAAATATAAGAAACTTTTTTAAGATGCAACGAATGAATTTTTTTTTTAAAAAGGGTTTTGTTTAATTTATTTTAAGAAATTGACGAAAGATAGTTGATTCCTATATGATCTGAACACTCACTTGATCTGTTTTTAATTTGACATCTGCATATGCTTCAATATTGCAGGGTGCAAGCGGCCTCGTGGACTGGACTGGGCGGTCCACACACTAAGGTGTCTTGTGCAACAAGGAACAGTAACACATCTACTCAGGGTGAATAGTCTGAAAGCTCAAACTTACAACGAAGGAGTGCTTGTGAATGTATATTGAGACAGACTCTCTCTCTCTGTCGATTCAGAATTTATTAATCCATTTTAGACGACCCTGCTTCTTTACTGCTTTTCTCCTTCTCTCTTTTCAGTCTACCCCCCCGCCCCCCACCTACTCGCAACTGTGCTCACCATCTGGCCATCCCCCGAAGTATTTTAACCCGTTCTTTGCTGACCACTTGAGAAAGAGTGAAGAAATGTCGAAATTGTGTTCATCTCAGCAGTGAAGTGGTTAAAGCTTTCGACTTGTGGAACGCTTATATTGCCTCTACGTGCCACACTGGGGACCATACTGTATTCAAATCAGCAGTGATGGGGTTAGATTGAAACCTTCTTAGTGTGGAATGTTTACCGTTTGTTTTTTCATGCCACACTACAGCCTTTGGGTGGCGTTGTAAGCTCCCTGCCACCTCAGTCCAGTTTGAGTGGAACGAGTGTCTGTCTTCTGTATTTCTTTTCCAATCTGATGGATGCATGGTGAAGAAGAGTGAGAATGTATCTCTGATATTTGTCAGCACTTTACGTGTCATGGACATTTGATTTTGCACAGATCGCAAATTCCGTACAAAATAGCAATGCAATTTGTCCCCTGCCCTGCAAAAAACAAAGAAATGTAATAAAACACAAATGTTATTTTTTTTTAATTTTAAGGCACAGTTGAATTGAGATTTCTTATAACTGAAAATAATTATATTAAAAATGTGTGTGTGTGTGTGTGTGTGTGTGTGTGTGTTTAGGATTGCTTTTGTGCAATGCATCTATCGGTATCGTTTCGTTTGTTACACGTAACCAGTATCTGTGTGTTATTAAAAAACTAACAACAACAAACAAAATAAACTATGCAGTCGTGTGATGAACTATATCAGTTAAACATCACAGCTACACTCTTTTTGCTGCCTATTTACGCACTGATTGTGGTCCTGCATGACATTCAGTGAACCATGTTAAATTCTAATCCACTGGGCCCATTTCAGTGCATAGTGTGGTGGAGTAAATGTGCCCATCCCTATTTCTAAACTTAATTGTTGTATACAATGTTGAATTGTTGAAGTGACCCGAGGCTGGCCACTTCTTATGATAGTATTTTTGTAAGTGTCAAGTTGGAGTAAACAGTCGAGTTGAGAATATGCTAGAAATTACTGATGCAATGCAAACCAGTTCCAACTGGATAAGTAGTTTTTAGTATCCCATGGTTAAGATTGATGGGAACAAGACTAGCCAATGGGCTGAGATCAAAGGTTTACCAGATGTAGAGAATACTATTGTCTCATCACTTGAATTTGGTGTGGCAATAAGTCCAGTCATGAAAATCAGTCATTAGCTTGATGTGAAAAAAAACAGCCTGGTAGATGTGGAAAGTATCTATCGCATTGTGTATGTGTAAGGAAAACACTATACTCTGTTGATGCATGGTGGCAAGACATGCTGACTACATTGAGCAATTTCGGGTACAAGGAAGTTACTGGAAATTGCTACAATTGTTGTTCTGCTTGAGGGAGCTGGTAACTTTGAGAGAATAAGCAGCGAATCAGCATTTTACAACGTGAGAAAAAACATATGGAATTGACATGGTCAATATACTTTGACTTTGATATGAAAAGTGAGCGAATAGACTATTGTGGCTTTCTGTATACAAGGTTACGTAGAAGCTATTGTCTATTGTTTACTCCAACTCTGACACTTTCAAAAATACCATCATAAGGAGTGCCCAAGGTCGGGTCACTTTGACAATTCAACAATTTATATAACAGTTAAGTTTAGAGATAGGCAAATTTACTCTGCCATTTGTAGCATCAATTAATCATTAATCTAATAGCACAAAAAGCAGCAGCTGTAACTTTTCTTTTTAGTTTGACTTAGTGAAACGCTTGAATGATCTGCAACTGGACTAAACGCACCACACTACTCTGCACCAGCAGCCAGGTAAATCTGCATACAAACTTTGTCAAGCATTGTTTTCTTATGGTCATTGGCAGTATATGTTCACTCCTTTGACCAGTGAACATGACGCTCCCCCTCCCTCTCCCCCCCTCTCCAAACGCGAAAGCCGGAAGCGTTCCCGACATTGAACAACAAGTACATGACACCATTTATACAGACATCTAATAGCGTGACTTTTTTTTTTTTTTTTTTTTTTTTTTTTTTTTTTTAAGCAATGTAAGGGTGGTGGTGGTGGTGGTGGCTAAAAAGAATAATAACAACAACAACTGATAAAGGAAAATAATTGGATGAGAATACTGACAACAAATCTCTCTTGTTTACACATTTAGTATAAAAAAAATTCTCTCCACTGAATGGAGAGACATCGAAGTGTACTTTATTTATTCATCATAATTTTTTTAATTTATAGTTTATTTAAGAAATGGACGGAAGTGGGGTGGGGGAGGACTGCTGCTAAACCGTGTACATATTTAAAATTACTTTAATCTGGCTCTGCTTTCTTAATATATTTTAATTGTATTATTTGGTTTTCAATTTTAGTCAGTTTTTAATTTATCAATATGCATTTTTTAAAAATTAGTCCCTTAAGGAAATAATGGTCAGTGTCAGATATGCTAGGTCATTTAGGCAACTCTACAGAAACAGTCAAGACTGTAGACTGAGATTTAGAACGTTTTTCCTCGCTTTATTTATCCTTATAGCACTGCCAGTTGTTTAGTTAAGTTTCCAATGTTCATTCGATTGTGCAAGCCTCATTCGAAGTTAGGGATTATTTCAGTTTGTACAATTATTAAAGTATTAAAAATTTAATATTTAATGTTTATAATAAATTTATTATTTTTATAAAACAATTCCACCAGCCTGGAGTCTGAATCCTCTTGTAATGTGATTGATTTCGTTTTTCCAGTTCTCTCCCTGTTTTCTCCTATGTTCACAGAACAGTTCTTGCGAAGGATAACTCTAAAGCACAGTCAGAGTTAACCCTTTCTGCAGACGAACTCTAGCATGACCTAAATGGGGTGTAGTAGAATCAATGACTACTGTGAAAAGACATATTGTAATATACTGTAATTGGCGTAGCCTCTTGCAAAGTAGGCCTACAATTATAACTTTCAGTTTATGAGTATTTTTGCATCGTGAATTTCTGATTGAACATTGACATATAGATTTATTTTTTAAAGACAACAAATTCATTTACTATACACCTGCAAGGTTACTTAGACACCATACTTTCATGATCATGCTTAACATATTTTCATATATGCATCCAGTTACATATTTATATCTATGCATTTTAAAATATTAAAAAAAATATAACATTACTTTAATAAAAAATGAGCACCATGGCATACTGCTGAAATTTATTTTATTAGAGATCTAAAATGCCTAATAAAATTGAAAACAAATTCACTACCCGTGTGCTGTTGTGACTATTACATTTTAATTTGCTAGTACTACTTTATCAATGTGTTAGTACCTTATCTCGAGCATGTGAATATTACGTCATCAGTTGTTAGTATCTTATCTCGAGCATGTGAATATTACGTCATCATTTGTTAGTAGTACATCATCATTTGTTAGTACTGTATCACGAGCGTATGAATATTACATAATTTGTTAGCAGTATATCATTAGTTTGTTAGTAATATATCGCCAGCGTGTGAATATTACATCATCATTTGTCAGTAGTAAATCAAAAGTTTGTGAATACTACATCATCAGTTTTTTTTTTTACACTATATCATCAATTTATTAGCGCAATTTGTTCATTCTAAATCATCAACTTTTAGTACTTACTGCATCTTCAGTTTATTAGCGTTATTTGTTTGTGAATATTGCATGATCGTTTTACGAGTGTCCTTGAGAATAGTGAGTGTACGTCAATGGGTTGCTGAGATGTACGTCAGAAAGTCTGTTTTGTGAATATTGCATCGTCATTTTACGAGTGTCCTTGAGAATAGTGTGTGTACGTCAGAATGTCAATTTTGTGAATACTAACTACTATTTTTAATCTATTTCTTCTCCACTGTTTCTCGCGCTGTTTTGTTTTCTTACGACTCTCGGCTGACTTTTCTTCAATTTCTCTCTCTCTCTCTCTCTCTCTCTCTCTCTCTCTCTCTCTCTCTCTCTCTCTCTCTCAACC